>JAOEHR010000045.1:8579286-8592353 GCA_025448175.1 Aronia arbutifolia
GGCTACATAACGAACCCACATGACATTCAAGATTTCCATTCCATCAATCATATAAATCACTATGTTTACAACATAATACCACAATCCATAGCACGTAACATATCAAAGAATCAACAAAGCACATTATTATTCTCTAGTCACATTGATCAACTAATGTAAACATACTAATAACAATCATATCCAACATCATTCCACAATCACTTCAATTAACCAATTCCATGAATCAAAGATGCACGATATTAACATTTAATTATGTTAATCAATCAACAAGATCACATATCATTTCACAAAATTTAGTAAAATAACTCTACACAATTCCCTACTTGGATTATAAATAATAACATGGTAAATCTAATTTGTACTCACAACGTCTACTGTGGGTAATTCCCATTCATTTGAATCTAGGGTTCCAGTCTAACTTTATGGAAATGAGCAAGAGTAATGATTCTAGACCACTCAACGGAATTGAACTAAAATATGGTCCCCCATTGCGAATATACATAAGATTGTCAAGGATATACCAAGCATGATCACCCCTGAAATACGTATATACCAAGCATGATCACTCATCACGGATATACTAAGCATAATCACCCCTGAAATACGTATGGTCCCCTATCACGGATATACCAAGCAGGACCATCCGTGTACCACTGCTACATGGTGTAGCTAGATCAACGCGCACCTACCCCTACCTAAACCCTTATGATTTACAAAGTAAGCACCTACAGTATCGTCTTCTCATGACCACTAACTATCTTGTCATACCAACATATAAGTTCTACATAATACTTCTAATAAGATTCTAGGCTCGCATTTCTATACTAGCAATCGTATATTTCATTTGTATCATCTAGAAGTTCAGTAAACATGTATAACATAATAAGGTGCCACTTGCACGTAAATGGAGGTGCACATCACCTGGAATAACTCGCTAACTAAGATAGGCCCGCTAGGCTCCACTAGGTCTCTAGTAATGCTACTTTTAGTACTGAAGAACGCTTCATAACATCTTGACCAAAGTCAAACCTAGTAATCCAATCAGGAAGATCTATCCACTGGACTTCCGATCCATAAGTTCCTAAAGTTCTTAAATATTACCTAAAAGAACATACTAAAGTTTGGTGACAATCTAACGGTCGGATCATCGTTCACTAGAATGGTCAAGTGGTATTCCTTAACAAAACTAGATTCAAATGACAAAATTTCACTAATCGGGTGTCAAATATTGAATCGAGGTATCAAATGTAGCCTACAAGGATTAAATAGTTCATCGGGCCACGCGCCACCACCACGCGCCGCAGGCCCCGACTCGCTGGAAAGTTCACCTAACTCCAAAAATTACCAAATTTTACAGACTTGTAGAACACAGCAAGGGGAACAACTTTCATACCTTGGTCAAAGTCAAATTCGGTCGGGAAATACCTGAAATAGGTGTTCTCGATTCGACCTCAAAACGAACTCCGACGCCTCACCCACTGCTTGGGCTTTGTTCCTGAGATTAGGGGGAGTAGATTGGTGGTGGTAATCAATGGAGTTAATTTCGGGATTGACAGATCGCCGCCATGGAACCACCGCTCCCCCCCCCCCCCCGGATGCAGTTCTTCATGAATCCGAGCCCAATTTCATCAATTTTGGGGTGGAATTGGTAGAGGGAGGGTCGTGGAGTTCTTCCCACATTGTGTCTCGGCATAATTCGCCAGAATTTAGCCAGAGAAAGCATCAGATTCTATGGTTCCCACCGGGTCGAGTCTCAAGGGGAAACGATGCTTATCCTCTCTCTCCATTCCCCTCATTTCTTTCTTTTCTAATTAGTCTCTCTCTCTCTCCCTCCTTTTCTCTCATTTTCTCCCTCTCTCCCACTGCCATCTAGCAAATTCTAGTCTTTTTTTTTAATGAAAACGGCTTGAAAACTTTGAGTTTTAACGATAAGGACAAAATAAAGGGTAAAGTGAATAGTACCAGGATTGACTTTTTAGTGTAAAAATGTGGTTTTTCGTTAAAATGAACAGTACCATGAGCTTTTCGTTAAAGTTCCCTTTTTTCTTTTGACTAATTATGAAAAACCAAACTTTGTAACTAAATAATTAAAATTCTAATATTAACAAAAATATAGTTAATAAAATCTAATAGATACGAACTATGTCAATTAAATAATGAAATTCTGGGATGAGATTTCACAACCTTCCCCCCTTATAAAAATTTTGTCCTCAAAGTTTTCAGTATCGTTCCTTTCCACTATTCACAAAATTACCTATCAACAAGTTCGACATTTCAAACTTCGTTTTACAATTGTCATTTCAACAGCAACGATACTAATTCTCATGCAATCACGTTGAATGATCTATCGAATAAGAATTTTATAACATAAATACGAATCAATTCACAATCACCTATATCCATGATTTAAATGAAAAGCGTTCTAACTACCATTCAAAGTAATAATGATACATGTGAATTTCATAGCACACTTTCTAAGATTCAAAAAAATTAACTGAATCACTTAATCAACTCATTATCAGCATTCATAGACAATACCTATGCTTCTGACTAATTAGCACAATACATGAGCTCAACACAACAAATACCAATCAAGAGCAATGTCACATAAGCAACACAATGCTTCAAACCAACAAATTCAAATGCTTAAGTAGTGTCCCGTCAAAGTTACTCATTACATTACCCAAAAGCATTTCCTACTCTAAGGTAAAGGTACAAGAACCTAATACCTAAGCTCTGATAGCACTAAAAGTTGTCACGCCCCAATCCCAACATACGTCCAAGATTGAAATGTGACATCACCACATCCCTGTTTATCCATCATGTCTTGCCTTCCAAACCACCAAAACACAATCAATGATTCAACCACGCAATCATTTTCTTTTATCTCATGGCTGCACTAACCTTAGCGTTAGACTACATACGTACCCTAAGAATGGATCAAGCCTTTCGTAGTTCACCCTTCACTACACTTCGACGTTTATCCCAGTACGTTCTACCCCGACCCGGAATGTCCACTTGGACACCGAATCGAGTTGTGCTGGCCAACACCTAAGGGTGACGAAGCCATAAAGTGTAGTGTAGTGGAAAAAGAAAGTGAATAAATTTAAACCTAAAGGTGCCTAATCAAAAGAGTGTGCGGGTGGGCGGGATTGAACCCATTTCACACATGATGTCAGAGCATAAGACATTAGAGTAAATAGGATGAGGGTTATACCACTAAAGATAACCATCTCCTGAGATTTGCTAGAATCCTCGTTTACACGTAAGCACAGCTACTAAACCTGGAGGGGCGAAAAACAAATTTGAGTGGGTCAGAAAATAATGTTTTGTAAAAACCTTTTCAAAAACATTATAACCCCTCGCCATAAAACTAAGTATAGTTTCCAAAAATATATACGTACTCCGGAATGTGACATATGCGTATGGTCTTCCTTAATGAAACTAGATTCAAATGACAAAATTTCACTAATCAGGTGTCAAATATGGAATCGGGGTATCAAATGTAACCGCCGCACTCGGCAACTAGTCGCCCCGACTCGTAGAGCACAACAAAAGAAACAACTTTCATACTTGGGCCGAATTCCAATTTAGCCAGGAAATACCTGAAATTGCCCTCGATCTGTCAGAAACCCTAGAAATGGGTGTTCTCGATTCGACCTCAAAACGAACTCCGACACCTCAACCACTGCTTGGGCTTTGTTCCTGTGGTTAGGGGTAGTAGATTGGTGGTGGTAATCGACAGAGTTAGCTTCGGGATTGACAGATCGCTGTCGTGGAACCACCCCACCCCTTGGTGCGGTTCTTCATGAATCCTAGCCCAATTTCATCGATTTTGGAGTGGAATTGGTAGAGGGATGGTCGTGGAGTATTTCCCACGTGGTATCTCGGCATAATTCAACAGAATTTGGCCAAAGAAAGCATCAAATTCCTGGTTCATGCCGGGTTGGGTCGCAAAAGGAAACAGGTCGTGGAATCTCGTGCTTCTCCTCTTTCTCCCTGCTATCTCTCCTTTTCTCCCTTTCTCCCACTGCCATTTGGCATATTCTAGTCTTTTTGTTTTTTTTTTGTTGACTAATTATGAAAAAACTTTATAACTAAATAATTAAAATTCTAATATTAACAAAAATATAGTTAATAAAATCTAATAGATACGAAATACGTAAATTAAATAATGAAATACTGGGGATCGGATTTCACACAGATTTGTCTCTTCCAGGACGCTTCCATAATCTAGAATAATCTCATGCGTTGGAAAGGTTGAGTAGGCGACAATCGAATTCACACTAGGTTCACTAGTTTGTGCTGATTTCCTCTTTCAGGGTTTTGAATCCTTTGAACCAACACGTATACCATGGTTCTCAGTAGGAGTCGATTATTAGCTAGCAGCCAGTGTACTCGGCCGCACAACAGGCGTGGCCAAACTTTCTTCGGGGTTGGCTCATCCCTATGGGGCAATGTTACAGCATATATTTTGTACGTCTATCCTTTCAGACGCCTTGAACCAACATTCACCAAAGTGCAACTTAGTACAATATTTGCAAGGATTCTTTGTTGTCTCAAAGGCAATTGGTTGTTTTCCTTGCTCATAAAAAGGCTTATTTTCCCATTTCTTTCCTTTTGTCTTCCAATTCTTTTGTGACGTGAAGTTTTATTGAGTACCAAACTTGTTTTGCTTGGGAGTCACACTCAGGCTAGCAAATGCCTTCTCAGTTTGATTCTTAGTATGCCTTTCTATTCTTTGTTCATACCCTTTTAAAATGGCAACCACATCTTAAGCATCAACTATTTCCAAATCCTTAGTATTTTGAATCACTGATGCAATACCATATAAGACCTGGGGAGACATATCAATAGTTTCTATACTATTCTCTGATTACTCAGATCCTCACCATAAATTTTCATCTAATTAATCAAATCATAAGTCTAACAAGGTATACAAATAGTGATTCATTCTCATCCACTTGTGTATATTCAAAATCACGACGATGACCTTGTAATTTCCCTGACCTTACTTGTTTATCTCCCACAAATTCCTACTTCAGTGTGTCCCAGGCTAATTTTATAGTCTCCTGAGTTACAACCGTGGGAAGATCTGGTCAGAAACAACATCTTGAATGATTCCAAGTGCTTTTGTGTCTTTGACAACATTCTCTATCAAAAGCTTACTCTCCGTTGCAGAGAGTTCCTCCTCTTTCTTTGTTGGAATATTGAAGCATTTCTCAACAATACTCTACAGCACATGAGATCGGAATATAGTTTTCATTTTCATTTGCTAGAAATCTAAGTTTTCTCCATTGAAAACTAGTGCTGGAAGCTCAGCACCACTCGATTTAGCCATGTTAGACTTGTAATTGAATAACCCAGAGTTTTCAGAAACCCAGATTTGGTACCGACAAAGATCGAATCGATTCGAGTTCTTCAGCCACCAAGAATAACAGATTCACGCCAATGTAGATGATTGTAGCCTAGCTCTAATGCCATGTTAGAGTTTGATAAATTTGTATATTGATTTCTTTTCTGAGATCAAGAGGAAGAATGAGCTCAGCAACTCTAAATTACAGAGCAAATGAAGAAGAGGAGAATGTTGCAGAGAGAATACTCCATTCATTCATTGGATTAGTAACTGTTAGAGGTAGAGAGGAAAGCCTTCTCTCTCTTACATCATTGCAGCAAAATCCAACCATCCAAACTTGATTCACCTAGTAAGATGATTACACTTCTCATAAGCTATGGCTCATTGCAATCTAATCTAAATTATTGAACACATAAACTCTGATCCAAGGCCTCACATTACATCCTATAAAACTTAATAAATTCTCAACATAATTTAACAAACCATTTTACACATCAACAATATACTATTAGATAGAGACGCAACGCCATAGTGACGATGATTTGATCCTATATGAACTCTCTCGTCACTATAATGGCTTGTATCCACGTAATACTGTTATGTGGGACAAGAGCTTATACAAATTTTTATTATATTATTGATACGAAGTATAACAGTCGTTTATACACCCTTACCAATCCTTCTCCAGGTTCAAATTTTTTATTATATTATTGATATGAAGCATTACAGTCGTCGATACACCCTTACCAATCCATCTCCATGTTCAAACATATAAATAACAACTTATTAATAAATTATGGTCGTAACGTAAACAACCAAAAGAACTGAAGCAAAGGAGAAACTGAAAGCTAGCCTCTTGGTCACATCATCTCATCTGGTCATGGAGGGGAATAATCACGTGACCGCAGAGCCAAGTAGCAGAAGCAGCAACGAAGCAAGACTGGCTATACTGGAGCTGGCCAACATGAGCAGCATCCCCTTGTCTCTAAACGCCGTTGTTCGACTTTCCCGACGCCATCTGGCAGAGCGGTTCCAACACTCCCCTCTCCGCCACTGACATCCTCGCACGCGTCCTCCCCAACGGCAGCGGAGACGCAGAGAACCTCCGGCGCATCCTCCGCATGCTCACCAGCTACGGTGTGTTCGCGTAGCATCTGAGCGACACCTGACGGCTCCAACGACAGAAAGTTCTCCCTCACCCCAATTGGTAAAACCCTCGTCACCGACCAAAACGGCTTGTTGTACGGCCCTTATGTCCTCCAACACCACCACGTTTTTAAATTCTTAATTTTTTTTTTTTTAACAAACGATATTATTTACACTAAGGGAAAGGGATGGACTTAGTTTTACAATGGGCTTGTAGCAATGTGGTTCAAATTCACCTTTGGCGATAATCGAACCTAAGATCTCTCAGTTACAAGTGAAGAAGAATATTACTGTAGTACCAATTGGCTAAATTCTTAATTATTTTATTTTTTTGTCAAACGATATTATCTATACTAAGGGGGAGGGAGTAGGCTTAGTCTCACAATGAGCTAGCAATAATGTGGTTCAAATTCGCATTTAGTGAGAATTGAACATATGACCTCTCACTTACAAATGAAAAGAAATACCACTATACTGTAGTACTAAGTGTCAAATTCTTCATTATTAGACATTCAATTTCTTCACCCTCTAACAAAAGTTATTTTATCAATAATATTGTTTATGAAGTTTGAACCGAAGATCTCCTTGACAAAAATATAGATTTCCGTAATTTATTTATAAATTAGGTGAAATTAAAAATGACAGGTGAGAGAGAGCAACACTCTTTAATATTAAATGTCGAATTTTTCAGGATGTGCTCATGAGTGTGGCCAATGGTGCACGAGGCTGTGGTGGACGCCACGATGGAGCCATTCGTGAAGGTGAACGGTGAACCGGCTTACGAATACTATGGGAAGAAACCAGAAATGAACGGCCTAATGCAAAAGGCGATGTCCGGTGTATCGGTGCCGTTCATGAACGCGATATTGGACAGTTATGATGGATTTGAAGGGGTGGAGAGATTGGTGGATGTGGGAGGGAGCGCAGGCGATTGCTTGTGGAGGATCCTACAGAAGCATCCTAATATAAGGGAAGGGATTAACTTCGACTTGCCTGAGGTGGTTGCCAAGGCACCAACCATAGCTGGTGAGGTTAATTACCGGAGTTATTAGTAATAATTTTATATATTGAAAATTTTGGCCGTTAGATTTTGGTTAACGATAAACTGACAAACGTTTACCAAACAAAAAACTTAACCTATAAAATACATCGGAGCCGAACAAAGTTTTTGTTAATTATGAGGTGCGTTATATTTTATTTTTCTTACCCTTAATCTGAGTACCACTCAATCTTACGTATTAGTGATGAAAAAAAGTAAATTATAATCATATTGTTTGATACGGGTAATATTTTAATGGTTTGTGGTGCAGGAGTGAGTCATGTTGGTGGTGACATGTTCAAGTCAGTTCCTAGTGGTGATGCTATTTTCATGAAGGTTCGTGCAAACTCCGCAAACTCCTTTTAAAAAAATATATTTTGAGACTGTAATTGACATTTTGAAAGATTAATTGTGCATTTTAAAATTTGTGTATTTAAAAACAAAAATATTTTTATAATAAATGCAGAATTAAATTTGTAGAGTATCATAAATAGTTTTCTATTTTTTTATTTAAAAAAAATTATGATTAATAGGATGCTCGTGCTTTCCACAATCAAGTTAGCTAGAACATCAGTATCATCGCTGTCCATGTTTGAAACTTGAAAGCATCTCTCAATATTTTATGAGTGGTGACTTATTTAATCATATGTAGATGCATGAATGAGTCTGTTCATACTCTATATTCTAAATACTTATAGTCTAGACCAAGTCAATCCATTTCTTATGTTAGTTCCAAAACAAAATATTACTGTCGCTTAACATAAGGGTTGGAGGTACCGTAAATTCGGCCAAAATATGACACCCAAGGGGCCAGGACACCAAATTAATTCTATGTAACAAACGCACTTTTAGAGTTACAAATTTCTAAAACCGAGCCGATATTTCAATTGTTTGGTTTGGGTTCATTAAAAAAAGTTGCATATATACTACCCCTTATTTGATGAATTGATAACTCTGTAATATATTGCTGTATTTGGAATAGAGTTTTTGATTGGAAGGATTACATGCTAGTCATAGGTTTAACTAGTAATCGGACTTGAATGAGTTTATGTAAGAAGAAATTATCTTCATAACTGTATATGTTAGATGTGCTTTTAATGTAAAGATGTAGAAATTTATTTGAAAATCAAGTGTTTTATAGAGAATCACTTGTAAAGAAGCACTTCGTAGGTATTTCTCCACAGTGTTTTTACGGCCTAGAAGGGCTTCAACGATGTACAAGTGCTTTTGTATTTTAATGTCAAACGCATTAAGAAAGTGCTTGTAGTTTAGAAAACACTTTTAGCTCTTATAAAAGCAATCTCAAATGCACACTACTATTCTTTTTTTTCTTTTTTGTAAGTTTATTTATGGTCCAAAATTCAAAAGCAAAAATGTTAGTGGGTTTGTGGAAAATCCTTAAGTTGGAACCAAAGTAAAAAATCTACCTTCACTTAAGTAGCTCTTGATTCCAACAAGCTAGCTAGCATTCCACCGTAACCCTAGCTAGCATGTCGAATCAGGAACTCAAATTTCTGTACTAATTTGCTCAAACATGTGCACTAATTACGCTGGATTGCCTTGATTAATTAACATAATACATATTTGTTTGGGCCCAAAGTATTAGTTTGGACCGAGTTTAGAATCATTCTCGGTCCGGAAGCCTTGTTCAAAGGTTATCGTGGGTCATCTAGTTCTTGGGCCCCCTAGTCGAGGTCGGCCAAGTCCTATTGCTAGACGAAGGATGGGAAGTTGAAACCTGTTACGATGAGGATTCTCGGCAGAAGAAGGATACTGAGATCTAGAATGTATGTGGCCTGGTAAAGGGTTGGGTTCAAAGTCCTAATGGGAGTAGGATTGGTCGAGATAAGGTTGGATTGGGATGAGGAGTCCTCATTTTAACTCATCGTAAGAGGATTTGCAACTATAAATAGAAGAGGTTGTGCATCGTTCAAAGCCTCCTCCAATTCAACACACAAATTGCCCTACGCAAACTCTCTCAACAACCTTGAGATTTTTATTTTCTTTTTCCACCAACACATCTTTTAGTTTGGATAAACAGCACTGTGAAGGCAACCGGTGGTATCTTCAGTTTGGATAAACAACACTATAGCCGTAGAACCAGCCGACCGTGGAACACCTTCAGTTTGGATAAACAGCACTGCGTCAAGGTCGACTGGTTATCTATCCAAGTCTCGGTCGAGAAGGGTTTTCGAATCCTTATTGGCAAAGGTCATCTCATCAGCCTTGTCGGCGAAGTGAGGTGTTACGGTCTACTAGGCTCGGCACATTGAACGCCGAGTTGTTTTATGATTGGATACTCACAAGTGGGTTTCAGAGTTCGGCATTCTGACGGCCGAACCACATTCTGCATCAAGACATATATCTCTTTTGAGTACTTGTGTCCGTATAATCTGGTACCAGTTCGGCGTGCTTATACTCTCACGAATATAATTACTGTGACCGAATCTGGTGCCGACGAGTTGTGAACTTCGCAAAATTAGTAGCCTTGTCTTCAGGCTCTAGAACCCAAGAGGTCGAGACGTGTTCCTTTCTCGGCTGCAATCGCAAGGCGCAGAAGTTAGTCGCGCTCTCAATGCAACATCAACAAATTTTACTCACCAGCCAAGCTCGGCCGACGAGTTGGCACGTCCCGCACACAACCGAATGACGTAGTTAGCTCATTAGTTACTCGGCCTACGCGCCACGTAGGCTTGGTAGTTTTTAGGGTCAACAATATTATAACTTGGCAGTGGGTTTTATCAACGTGGACGGATAGCGAATGCAAGCTGATAATGGAGAACTGTTACAAAGCAATTCTGGTATGAGGGAAGCTGATAGCTTGTGAGCCGGTGTTGCAGGAGAAATCAGACGATAGTCATCGGACCCGTGCGCTCCTAGAAAACGACATATTCGTGATGACCATCTATAGGGCGAAGGGCAAGAATAGGACTGAATATGAACTTCGGCAGCTCGGTCTCTCTGCTG
This sequence comes from Aronia arbutifolia, assembly GCA_025448175.1. Taxonomy (NCBI): domain Eukaryota; kingdom Viridiplantae; phylum Streptophyta; class Magnoliopsida; order Rosales; family Rosaceae; genus Aronia; species Aronia arbutifolia. Next base: position 8,589,795 of record JAOEHR010000045.1, read on the forward strand.
GCTTCTCTCATTTCAGACCATTCTACATGGATTATTTCTACACCGTCTTAGAATTCCAAAAGTGAAGTTTCTTTTAGCTTAGATTCAACTTTGTTGTGCTTCTTTTGATTAAGATTTGGACTTGTAAAACATGTGGGGTTAGACAATTCAATCCAAACTTTGACCCTTTTTTTTTGTTTTCAAATCAGCAATCTTTCATTAGTGTATGTAGCACTAAGTGGTACGACAAATAAATGGCTGAGGTCGAAGGTAGATGATTTAATAGTTGTGAAACCTAACAGCTAAAGATGTTGGTGACAAAATCAGAATTCGAATTATGTCCACACGTGATTTGCCCCAAGTGTTTATTTCGGTCTCAGTGCCAATGAGAGGCTTGAAAGAAAGTATGAAAATAGGCATGACACTGTTGGAGGCCTCCAACAGGTAGTGTTTTATTGGAGTTTTTTAGTAGAAATCTCAGTCTAACTCATTGTCCCACATTAGTGACCATCAAAAATTTCTCACACTTTATAACTCTTTGTATCTCTTACCAACTAATTGGAAAGATGAACCATGATAGCAAAATTGGGCTTAATCTTTAGTTTGGGATTTGGGGTGGATAATTAATATCAAAGAATGGGCATTGGGACTTGAGGCTCTAGGTGATAATGAATGTATAAATAATTATCAAAAAAATGGGCCTTGGTTTTGATCACTTCATAACTGAAAACACAACTACATAACTAAGTGAACTGGAAATAAAATCCACTTGAAATGTTAAAAAAAAAGTAACAAACATTCAAATCATATAAGGCAGGATACTACTGAAAGAAAGTGACAGCGATATTTGATATCGGGCTGAGTGAAGTAGGAAACGTTGTGCCTCAAAGAGGTGAGTGGTCAGTTGGAATTATTGTCAACCTGAATCATACTACGAGGTAGTAGAGCTAGTAACATTTTAGATCTTAGGGATCATAAGAGAAGAAGCTTTAAAGAAATGTTAGTGCATATCTATGGTAATTGGCATTTTCCTAGCCTAAACCTTTATTTCTAAGTTGAGTCTTAGATGTTAGAATTGGTTCTACTCAAGTTAGTAAAGATCAAACCCCAACCCGTAATCGTAGTTCTACGATAACTAAGTCACTATCTCAAGTTTAGGACGGTAAGTGAGACTTAGAGACTTTCATGCATTCTTAGGTGGTTTAAATACATACAAATGATTTTCTACATATGCAAGACTGAACTGTCATTTAGTTATATGGTGTCTGCAAAATAAATGGGCTTTATTTGAATTATTATTTATATAATTCTATTAACTTTCCTTTTATGGCCTAGATTTAGGTGTGAGTCAATATAGTTGATTAGTTGCAAGTTGCTCTTTACCACAATGTTGGAAAGATGTTGAGTCTTTGCATAACAGCGTGGGTTGACTAATCTAACATCTAATCTAACAAAATCCATTGTTTGACAAAAAAAATATTATTGACTAGTTAATGCTTTAGAAATAAATCTCATCTATTCTTCTACCAATAAACTTTGAAAGGCTTCACGAATTAAGGATCAATCAAAGCTTGTCGACCTCGAAAGGTGGGTGAAGGCACTTGAGGACATTGTCTCTAGTTTTGAGAACACATGCTATGACAACGCCTGTTTAGACCCCATCAAGAACTGCTGATCTGAACTCATGAGCTAACCGCCACCGCCCCACTCCCAAAACATCACACAAGAAGTCTAGGACAACCCAAAGACTCTCTGAAAGTCAAGGTTCGGTGGAAGGCCAGTGCTCAATGTCAACTGCATCTATGTAGAACAAGAATACTTAGGTAAGACCAGAAACGAAAGAAGGGCAGCATGTAAAAAGCCTAGGATAGAGATTTGGAAGATGTCCACTCCCCCAACGACGATGCCTCGGTCATCAAGGTTCAGATCTCCAGTGCGATGGTCAGTCGTGTCTTGGTGGACAACGGGTATGGGGTCAACATCCTCTTTAAGGACGCACACAAATGGATAGGTATTTATACAATTTTGGTGTTAAATCTGATTTGGATTAATTAATAATATTATTTTGACCGTTTGATTGAATTTGAGTTGTTGAATTTTTTATTACCGTTAAAATTAATTAATTGGATTTGAGTTGTTGGATTCTAAAAGTAACCGAAGAGATGAGACAATTGAAGGATGAAAACAGTCATGAAATCACATTCGCACATTGCCGTCTTATTGTGTGCCGCGCCACACTTGATAATCCCACGCAATAAAAATGACACTGGGCTATGTTGTCACCCTTTTCACATGGTTTGCTACGCAGGAGGATCATCGCAGGGATCCTCATCTTGGAGATTCTTCAATCACATCCGTTCATTGTACATCATGTGGTCAGAAATCATTGTAAATTTTTTTTATTTAAAATTTAATATAACAATATCTGACAAAAACTGACCTCACGATGTACGATGAACAGATGTGATTGGAGGATTCCCAGATCCTCACAAAGAGAATCCAGCGAGGATCCTCACTCGTCTGCTACCGCGATGGGCCCCATTTCACCCAAAATTCTATCCGCCCAAGGTGAATACCGGA
>JAOEHR010000045.1:8601722-8617288 GCA_025448175.1 Aronia arbutifolia
GGGTGTGTGGATATCACACCCCTAGGGCCAAATATAAGCATTGTGTGCGGAGGGACACAGTGAGTGCGCAAAAATTAATTTTTTGTGGAAAAGAAAAAAGAAAAGTAGAAAGAAAAGGGAAGCTTCCTCCGCAAGGCATTATCCAAGCGATTGAAAGTAGGGGTGGGCACGGGCCGGGACCAAATTTGGAGGGACCAAACCGGACCCGTTTAAAAATCTAACGAGGCGGAGCGGGACGGGTATAGGAATTCTAAGTTTTGGAACCGGACCTAACATGGCCCGTTTAAAACAGGCTGATTCGGGACGGGTCCACGGGTCAATTTACTTTTATTTTTTTCTTAATTTTTTTGTTGTTGAATTTTCCTTTGAAATGCAGCAAAGAAAACCTTGATGAAAAACAAATCTGGGAAGTTCTTTCTGCAATAATCTAGAAGGCTATAGGCTTGAGAATGCACAACAACACTGCAGCAGCACATTATTATCCAAATGCAACATATAGAACATTGTTGTAATCTATCCATGATTCCTAACAGAGTGCAAATTATACTATAATTGGTAATTAACATGTAATAAAAGTTGTTTGGGTATGATACTTATAGAGATTTGAATTTGTGTTGGTTGATTTGGAACTCAGAAAAGTCTTCAAGTCCCATTCTCAGACTCTCAGTGCTTCAACTTCTCCTTTTTACTCCGTTTGCTACGGAGCCTGCTAGAGTACTCAAGATCGGAATCTTCCTCATTCCCTGTAGGATGTTCGAGCACACTCAATGCATTCCTTTGCAGCTTAACTTCAACCCCATTTTTCAGAACCTTGTATCGCCAAAAATTAACGGTTTAAAATATAATCCCTAAAATGCAGAATAGGATAACAATGAAAATCCATACTTGAATACATGCCAATGATGAGAAGGATTCCATACATGACACATGTAGTTAATTCTCAAAGCTTAGATTATGATCTAAATTACAAAATCGCAACCAAATAAACATATTCAAAATTATTGAAACCAAAATAGAACAGAATAAATCAAAACCCCTAAATCTAGAAACACCCTAATCTTTATTTCCCTAAAGGCTAAAATTGAATACCTTGTGGCTTCAAAATGGACTGGTCGGAACTCAGGAGTCAGGAGCCTCAGAACTGTGAGGTGGTGGTCGAAGTTGAGAGGAGCAGATGGTGGTCGTCGGACACTCGGAGTCGAGATGAGCAGATGGTAAGGAGGAGAGTCTCCGAGTTTAAGAATCAACCAAGACGATCTGGGAGAGAGAGATCGAGATGGAGGACAGTCTCCGAGTTTAAGAATCGACGAAGACGGTCAAGATTAGACGAAGAAGATTGAGGATTGAGGAGAACCGGAGAAACCAAGAGAGGAATTGCAGAGACCCGTGTATGGGTGTGAGAGAGAAGGAATGAATGTATGTGTATACGGTCCGTGTATACTCTGAAATTGGACATGTCCCACCCCGCCATTTACTTGGACCCTCCCAGCCCCAATCCGTTTCGTGTATTAAATATAAGGCCTGCCCCGAACCTGTCCCAAACCCGCCCTGAACCGCCCCGGACCGCGAGTCTAGGCCCGTTTGCCCACCCCTAATTGAAAGCGTTTTAACATTTTTTTTTTTTTTTTTTTTTTTTGTGGTTGCTGGTGTCACTATGAGAGCATGAAATCTCACCCACATTCTCACACAATATAAAGCAAACAACATTCAAGAAAAAGGAAAACTAATGAAAATTACTTGAAAATTTTGAGTTTTAACGATAAGGACAAAATAAAGGGTAAAGTGAATAGTATCAGGATTGACTTTTTGGTGTAAAAATATGATTTTTTGTTAAAGTGAACAGTACCGGGAGCTTTTCGTTAAAGTTCCCATAAAACAAACGCATTACATCACCAAAGTGGTGGATCTAGAATTTTTTTTTTTGGGTGATTGTGTAGAAAATCAATAAAAAGTTACAATATTAACAATATATTAATAATGCTTATGTTAAATATAAATAGATCAATCATGTATTAAGATACTTAAATGCATTTAAAATAAAAAAAAATTACAAAATCTGCCACTAGAGCTGGCACCCACTTTAACTAACACCACATCTCTTATATTTTTATATTTTGGAATAAGTCAGTGCATGTTTCTGATTCTGTTGTTACATTTGATTTAGATGCTAGTTGCAGTGTTTCCCAATTTCATTTTTTCCATCACTCGCATGCTTCCTACGCTTCACACCTCGCATGACTCTTGATTTTTACATTTGGATTCAAACACTGCAATGCAGTGTTCGTTTCCTGGTTCTGTTTTTTACATTTGGACTCAGACACTACGTTGTAGTGTCCGATTCCTATTTTTGTTTTTCCATCAATCACGTGCCTGCTACGCTTCACATCTCGCGCAACTCCTAATTTTTACGTTTGGATTCACACAGCAAATGCAGTGTCCGATTCCACTGATGTTTATATGCGGCAAAACAAGTATTCTAACTTGATGATCCAAAGGCAGGGGGTGGTTGGAAAGTAGTCCAATTTATACAACAAAGATATTTGGGACTTGTCAGAACCACATCAGGATGGTGATGAGGATACAGACGATGACCAAAATGTTTACCAAGAGGATTCATCCGCATACACCCAAGACCTTCCGGGAATATGGAGTAACAAACTCGTACAACCACCATTCCAGATATCAATTGTCCCCCCAATTGAAATAGATACAATATGTATTGACCCTAAGCCCCTACAACCAATTGCTTCGAATGTCGTCTTTGTCAATAGTAGCGATGTCTCAAGTACTGAAAGCGATTCAAATGATGATAATGCATCAGAAGAGTATACATCGATTCAATTCAGTTTATAAATTCGTTAGTGTAATATTATACGCAATCCATTGTAATGAATATTGTATTCTATTAATTTAATTTCAGTTCATAATGCAATTAGTACTACATCAAGTATTCTATTAATTTAATTTTTAATTAAAAAAATTTAATGAAGACTTCGACTGAATGATTGGGTCAAATTTCGTCGGGCAATATAACCTTGCTCAATGGAAAGGTTCAAGTTTCGTCAGGCAAAGGTTTGATTTCGGGATTAGGGTTGAGGGTTTAAAGTTCGTTGGGCAAAATGAATGATTTCCTTGGGCAAAGGTGAAGGACATTTTTGCATATTCATTTGATGGTTTTCACAATCTGCAAAACTAATTTTAATGATCCAACCGTCAAACTTGTGTGAATATAGTAGGAGATCGCAGATGCCAAAAATCACCAAAAATAAATTTCAGGGATTAGTAACGAGAAGAAATCCTTAGACGGTTAGAAATGTATTTAATGGTTATTTTAGCTCCGATTGATGATCTTTTATAACTACACTCCTCTACTCCAAAAGAATACAATTAACGGACCTGATCATCAATTTAAAATAGTTATATATTGGTTTTACGGGATAAGTAACCTATGAAATTAATTTCAACGATCCAACGGTCAAACTTGCTTGAATACAGTACGAGATCGCATACACCTAAAATCACCAAAAATAAACCTTCAGAGATTAGGTAATGACACAAAAGGTTCAACAGTTAAAAACGTATCATAATGATTTAACAGTTATATCACCTTCGATTTTGGTGATTTTTTGCAACGACGTACGATAATTAAGGGTAAACCACACACTAAATTGACCTACTCGTCAGATAAACATATCTAATATTCGTCGGGCAACAATACTAAATTACGTCCGGCAAACATTTAAATTTCCCCCAATTTTTTTTTTCAAAATAAAAAGCAAATTTCAAGGTTTTGCCCAACGAAATACTGTGAAACTTGTCAAGCAAGGCAATTTCCCACAATTTTTTGGCCAAAAAATAAAAGAATTGCGCCCCCTAACATTTCTATGAAACCTTTGTCCGACGAACAAATTTTTCAGGCAAACTTTAATGGTACATGTGGCATATTTTTAAACTTTTGGCCGACGACAGTTAGATCGTTGCCCGATGAACTGAGAGCCTCCTTCTTCTTCCTTGCGCTACATCAAGGCTCTCTCTCTCTGCAAATTATTTCCCCCTGTCAACTCTCTCTCTCTCTCTCTCTCTCTCTCTCTCTCTCTCTCACAGAGGTATGATATCCCCTGCTTATTTCGATTTTTTTTTTCATATTACAAATTTTATACTACGAAATTCATTGATTTGTATGTATAAATTTGTGAAATACTTGTGAGTTACATATGTGAATTGTTGATTTATATGTGTGACTTCGTACGAGGAAGGGCGTGGGGAAAGTTTTTTTTTTTTTTTTGTTGGGGGGGGTGTTGGGGGAGATATTAGAAATTTTACAATAATTAGGAAATTTTACAAATATTATAATTTTTTTGAAATATTAGAAATTTTTAGAAAATATTAGAACTTTTTAGGAAATATTAGAATCTTTTTTAAAATATTAGAAATTTTAAATTTTTTTGCAATTTTTTCCACTAGTGTCGCCATCGCGTATTTCAAGCATAACGCACTACAAGATGAGGGGTCATTTACGACGATCAACATATGTGTGCGGACGTCCAAGTCCACATGCGGTTGAGTGCACATATCGAAGTCATCACCGCACCGAGTGCCCTATGAAAGCCTCTAGATGGAAGAAGCTTGTCCCCCGAAGTGAAGGAGGTGATGACAGCGCTCTCAATAAGTGTGTATGTTTTTTTTTCAATTTAGGGTAAATATCTTTTTACTACCCTCAAGTTTCGTGATTTTTAACATTTGGTACATCAAGTTTTTTTTGTCTCAGAGTCATACCTAAAGTGTTAATTTTGAGACAGTCTCATACATCCATTAGTCAAACTGTTAAGTCTGCCGTTAACTGATGACGTGGCGTCCATGTGGACAATGACTGGACGCCACGTGTCATTAAAAATATTAAACTATTAAAATAATTAATTAAAAAAAAAAAAACCCAGAACCCATTTGTCTTCCCCAACCCGACCCCCTTCTTCCTCCCTTCTCTCCACTGGACCTACCCCAACGTCTACACATCTATCCTTCCCCCTCCTCCGACCACCATTCCAACCACATCCCCTCCCTCGTGGATCCACTCCCATCCCCTTCTCTGTCGTCCCCACCCCAATTTCATCTCCAATTCTCTTTCATAAATTCCATTCCTAACCCCACAAACATGGAGAAAGGAAGACCCATCCCCACCGTCGTCCAAGCACTTTTCTCCCTTCGTCGGAAACCTTGTTGCCGTGACTTACACTGAGCACGCCAAGAGGAAGACTGTGACGACGATGGACGTCGTCTATGCGCTCAAGAGGCAGGGTAGGACTTTGTACGGGTTCGGGGTTAGGTTGTTAGGGTTTTAGATTGGGGATTTTGTAAATTGGTTGGTTGGTGGGCTGGTCATTGGGTAGATTTAGGTAAGGAAATGCTTCAATTTTTATGTTTTTAGTTTGGATTTGAATGGAAAATCTACCTATTTGCACTGGCGTATGAGTCGCCACGTTCGCCGTGCTAGTCCCGCTCATCCCTCTTCACCTCCCCGACCCACCTCCTCCCTCTTCGACTCCCCTGATCCCTACCATCGTCGTCTTCTTCCCGAAATCAAACGAAAGCTGCAATCTTCCCCAAATCAAAACAGAACCCAATTACAAGACATGAATTAAACCCTAAAAGTCAAATCAAATTCAATCACATAAATAATTAGAAAGTTTAGAAATTGGAGAACTAGAAGTCAGACTTCAATTGGGGTTTTGATGCTTTGGTTGTAGACCATTTGAGAGCTCATGTTGAAGAACAAGGGTGGCCCTTTTTTTTAAATACTTTTTTAATTAATTATTTTAATGGTTTAATATTTTTTAATGACACGTGGCGCCCAGTCATTGTCCACATGGGCGCCACGTCATCAGTTAACAGCAAACTTAACAGTTTGACTAACAGATGTATGAGACTGTCCTAAAATTAACACTTTAGATACGACTCTGGGACCAAAAAAACTTGATGTACCAAATGTTGAAAAACACAAAACTTGAGGGTAGTAAACAGAGATTGACCCTTCAATTTAATATTATTAGTGTATTTTTAAACTAACACTTGTTTTTTGTCTATTTCAAGATTATTTCGAGATTGACTTGGAAGAGCCGGGTATGTCCGACTACATAACCCGATATGGATTTTTCGTTTCAAGGAGTGGATGCACCAGATGCACAGTTCTACGAGACTTTTGCATCTCACGATGGAGCTCTATTCCATCCACCCCAGATCATGTGGAAAGGATAGACGATTGGCACTGGCACGACGACCATTTTCAAAGCTTATAATTTATTTGATGGACAACTTCTAGACTGAAGCAGTTCGACATGAACTTAGAGACAATGCATCATCGAGAATAATTTAATATTTTTAGTTTTAATATCGTTGTACGAACATTTCAGTTTTAATATACTTCAATAATTTTTTTCATATTGTGATATCTTTTGAAATTAATATAGTTACAACTAATCAATGTAAATTAAATATATTTATTATAAATTAAAAAAATTGTAAACAGTTTGCTCGTCGGAATATTTGTCGAGCAAATTATTTTTTTAATTCTTTTATTCCCATAAATACACCATTGACTGACGAAAATCTGTTGTCGGGCAATGTTCGTCGGTAATTGCGTCAACGCACTTTGCTCGACATAAATTTTTGTCGGTAATTGCATCGGGCAAACAAAATTTGCCAAACGAAAATGAAAATCTGTAGAGCAAAACTTCGCGCAACGAGCTTTGTGCTACAAACATTGCTCGACAGAGTTTATGGGGCAAACCTTGCGCAACGAAAACTTTATTTGGCCTGATGAAATTATTTATTTTGTCTTGAAAGTTTTTTTTTTGGTGATTGTGAAATTGGAATTTTATAATGTGTGCATATACAGGTGTTTTGCAAAAAGGAAACATGAAAGAGCCAGAATGAAAAAGGTGTCATGCATGGATATCAGATGCGGAGGCAAAGGTGGTGCGAATGGCATATCCTTTTGAAGATGCTGAATCTCCATTTCTCACTTTTTTTTCTACTTTCCTTTTGGTTTCCCTTTAGCACCAAAAAGTCATCACTCCCTTTTATTGCCCTCATGACCGACCCAAAATTCCTATAACATTTCTGATCAAACCCTCTTTAGTACGATTCACTGCATTTCCAACCCATCATCCGTTTCATTCCCGGCCACCCCCACCACGAATGGCTGCCAAATGCTTGAACTGAAGCGCAAAGCGGGGGTGGCTTGGTCAGTTCGTATTCTGCTTGTTGGATTGGACGGTGATGTTGGTTGTTTTAGTTAATTTCTGTTAGCTTATCAAGCTAGTGTGTGTTTTTAGTTACTTTCTCATTAGCCTTGGTTTCAGCTTTCAAGGCAGCATGGGAGGAATAAGAATGTTGAAACTAGCTGAATCTACTTATTGAAGGTTGGAAGACTCTCTAAAAGGGCAACTTCGATCCTTTGCCATACTTGCCAAAATGTAAGGGTTGTCATCGTACCAAGTTCTGGTAGTGTTGACAGAAAGTAAGCCATGGTCCCTCTTAACACTTCCCTGCCTATGTGGGATTGTATTAAACCATCTGCACTTAAAAAGGATCACTTGGTAACAGTCTTTGTACAACACTTGTACGACACTTGATAGTTTGCCATAGAACTCAATGTCTTTACTTTCCCACCACCCGGGACATGGACACCACTATTTTTCCTACACAACTTGTCATCACGCTCAGCCCCAAAAAACTTAACGTCGTTAACATGGCAATTGGAGAACAACTCTACTCGAATAAGACCGAATGCCAAGTCATATAACTCTTTAGTGTAAGCGGGTGAATTGGATGGTTTAAAATGATTTACCTGACACGATACAAAAAATAACTTTGTATTTTTAGCAACTTCGAACATATTGATGAAATTAGTACAACATGTTTTATACAAACGCGTAAAACTTACATATTCGAGAAACCACCGAGGAAAAATTTCACGGTGCTTCTTCACTTATAAATTTGAGGGATATTCTCACTTCACCATTTGGTCATGCTCATCCAAGTATACCATTGTCTCGTTGTAATTGTTGAGTATGAAGCAATGCCCTTTTTGGTAAATGACTCCCCTCGTATAGGCTCACCAAAGGGTTGTGCGACTTGGGCAAAAATAAAAAGTTTATCCTTTCTCACACTCCCGTTATTATTGCGCTGAAGATGAGTAAAAGTCGTCTGAACATCTTTTAGATACATTCCACAAAATGTAAAGGACTCGTATAAGCCTATATAATTGATCATTCGGGCTTCGCCCTGTTTCATACACTCTTTTTAGAATGCCGAGAAGCCTGCAAAAAAAAATTCAAAAAAAAAAAAAAAACTGTTATCAAAGAAATGAGATAAACTCATCGTATGACGATGAATAAACACTTGAAGAACGAGTTTATACCTTTCTATTGGGTACATCCATAGATAGTTAACTGGTCTAGGAAGTGAACCAGATCATGGATCATACTTATGAAGAAAGCTGGAGGAAATATTTGTTTGAACTTGCAGAGGGCCTGGATAATGTCATCTGTCATTAATTAACATCTGATTTTCGCAACGACCTCGCAGTCAATTGTGAAAAAAATATGGACAACAATATGCTTGGCTTCACGACATCATTAGGCAACAGGTGTCTAATACTAACCAGAAGTAGATATTGTAAAATGACATGGCAATCAAGACTCTTTAGTCCAAAAAGTTTACCACCGTCAACGTTCATGCAACGCCCAGTATTCGAAGCATACCCATCTGAAAACTTGATTGAAGATAGAAACTTCAAAAACTCTTTTTTTGTTTTTCAATTTGAGTGAAAAAAAAAATGAAAAAAAAAATGCAAGGAACCTTCTAGCTGTGTCGCCGTCCCTATTCATCCATAAACGGGGTCGTATGCCCATTCGCTCCAGATCGAGATGAGCTTTGACTGTGTCCTTTGTCTTGCCCTCGATATCTAGAATTGTGCACACCAATGTGTTAAACACATTTTTCTCAACATGCATAACATTGAGATTGTGTCTCAATTTTAACTTGGACCAGTACGGGAGCTCGAAAAACATAGACTTGTGGGTCCAATTAAGATATGTTGATGGTCGAGGCCTAGTTACAGTTTTCCTGAACGGAGCAAAATCAAAATGGTTAAGCTGTTCTAAAATCTGGTCACGGGACCACTCTTTGGGTCTTAGGTGAGGCTCTGTTTTGCCGTTGAACTCTTTGTCTTTCTCATACCACTCGTGGTCCCAAGGCAACCATCTCCGATTACCAAGATAATAAACTTTTCTGGCATGCCAACTACATGTGACGCATCCTTACAAACTGGACATGCCATATAACCCTTAGTGCTCCACTCGAAAACGATGGCATATGCGGGAAAATAATTTAAAATTTACATCATTGCTCCCCACATTGTGAACATCTTCCCAGTAGAATTATCGTACATGTGGACACCATTTCCCCATAAATCTTTTAGCTCATCAACCAACGGCCGCAAATAAACATCAATAGACTTCCCGGTATCTTCGGTTATCAAAAGAGTCGTCATCATATATTCTTTCTTCATGCATTTCCAAGGAGACAAATTATACGAAAATGAATATCGAGCAAGTGTTGTGGTATTGGTTTAGAGGTGAAAGGAGAGTGGGAAGAGGTGAATGGAGAGATGAGAGAAAAAAGTGATGTGGATGGGTGAGGTGAAATGAGAGAGAAAATTGATGGGTATATGTGAAAGAGGGGGGAGAGATAGAGAGAGAGAGAGAGAGAGAGAGAGAGAGAGAGAGAGAGAAAGAGAAAGAAAGAAAGAAAGAGAGAGGTTGAACGGTGGAGTGAGTGAAGGAGGGAGAGTGTGTGTTTGTGTGATGTGACGCGCAGGTCAGTAAGGGAATGAGAGTGTGTGTATGTGTGATGTGACGTGTGGGACCCGTGCATCAGTATTTTTTTTTTTGTTTGTTATTATGTTAAATTTGTCATTTTTATTAAAATTTAAGCCATTTTTATTAAAGTTTAAGTCATTTTTATTAAATAAAGTTATTACATGGTTTTTGGTTAATTAAAAGTTTAGAGAAGCCATTTTCATTAAAGCTCTCTATTTTTAATTTATGTATTCATATATCTACTTGAAAAGAGAGGAACAAACGATTTTGTTGATCGGGAGTTTTGGCTACCATTTCTCTAGATTACATTGTAACTCTCTGTTTCTAACCATTAATTAGCAAACTAAGTGAGTATGTCTCTTCTCCCTCTCTCCAAGCGCTGCTTCCTTTCTTGCGTAAAACCCTACATCTACAACCGTTATAGCCGCCAGTCCCCTGCTGTGGTTTAGGGCCAACAGCAGCCCATCTCTCCTCCTTTTTAACTCTTCCTTCCTTCCTTTCCCATCTTCCCCCAACCTTCTATCCTTTGTGCGATTTTGTTTCTCCCACTCCTTAATTTTGTTTCTCCCACCCCTCTTGGCTCTTCTTTATGTATTCCTTAATCCCCTCAAGCAGTTCTCAACACTTCTTTCTTACTTTATGCTTGGGCCTGACATATTGGGTCTAGTTAAAGGTAGATGGTTTAGGTTTAAAAGTGATCCGCGACCAGAAGTATTCCCTCAAAGCCAAATGATGTCTAGCCTATAACGGAATTTAGACGAGTTCTTATTGAAATAAAATTGTTAAAGATCAAAATGAATTTTGATAAACTTGAATTATTCTAAGAATCAAGACTTGGGGCTGGTCAGGTAAGGAGTGAATCTAAAGCAAAAGAAGACTAAGTTCAGAATCCTAGCTCTAGTAAAAAATGGTTGAAGACCACGCGCGGATTGGTTTTGCTTGATAAAAAAGGATAATATCAGAATCCACGAGGATACCGAAAGGGTATAGTTCTAGTGGGACTCTAGTTCGGCATACTTGGTCATCACGAAACCCACCTATAAATAGAAGTGAGTCTGGAACGTGAAAAGGACCGTCAACTCAACACACAAACGCTTTGCGCAAAACCTTGCTCCGTCAACACATCTTCAGTTTGGAGTAACAACAATGTGTTGACCATTGGGGACATCTTCATTTTGGATTAAAAATACTGGATCCGTAGAATCAGGCGATCGAGGAGTATCTTTAGTTTGGATTAACAACACTACTTCAAGCTCGGTTGATTATCTATCTAAGTCTCGGCCAACGAGGAGTCTTTGATCTTTTCGCCAAACGGGGTCATTTCATTCAGCTTCCCAGCCAAGTGAAGTGTTCTATGATTGGTTATTCCAATGTGCATTTCACATTTTGACATCCTGACAGCCAAATATCAATCACCATTAAGACACTTATTTCTTTTAAGTATGTGAGTCCTTACAGTCTGGTACTGATTCGGCGCACTTGTATTTTCACGAATATAATTGAGGTAGCCAAACATAGTGCAGAAGATCTTGAACTTCGTAGTGACTAGCAACCTTGTCTTCAGGTTCTAGGGCCTAAGGTTGAGACGCGTTATTTCCTCGATCATGATCGCTCGAGTACAAAAGTCAACAATGTATTCAACATCACCTCCACATTCATTCTACTCGTCGACTAAGCTCGGTTGCAAGTTGGCACACTCGCATTCACTAGAAGAATGTAGTGAGTCAATTTATGCATTCACCGAGCGTGGATCACATAGCTGTGGTCAAGCGTATTTATGCATTCACCAGGGAAATGAATATTGTATGGAAGACATGGGCATTTGAGAATTGAAGGGTTTATCGATGCAAATTGGGTAGGTGATGTGACTGATAGGCGCTCCATTTCCAAGTATTTTACTTTTGTTGGAGGGAATTGGTTATATGAAAAAGTAAGAAATAGAAAGTGGTATTGCGATCCTCAACTGAGGTCGAGTACAGAGGTATGGCTCAAGGAATTTGTGAGATTCTTTGGTTACGTAAGCTTCTTTTGGGTCTTAGGTTCAAGCCAAATGAGACTATGAGATTATATTGTGATAAAAAGTCTGCACGGGATATAGCAGCAATCCAGTGCAGCATGATAGGACAAAGCATGTGGAGGTCGATTGACATTTTATTAAAGAGAAGCTCGAAAAGAATATTGTATCAATCCGTTTGTGAATTCGAGAGAGCAACTTGCTGATGTTCTTACTCATGTCGTGTGTAGTAGAACGTTTGATGACACACTTGTCAAGTTGGGCATGTGTGATATCTATGCACCAACTTACGCGGGAGTGTTAACATGAGTCTTGAAGTAAAAATAGTATGCATAAATTATGTAAATATTCGGAGTCCTTTATTAGGAATGATATATTTTGTGTCCTTTATTATTTCCTTGTGGAACAAGTAGTATGCGTATATGTATTTGACTTTGTGTATGTGTATATGTATTAAAATGATTATTGTTGTTTAAATCAAAAAATCAAATACTAACGACATGCCAATGTGATCAATTCGGCAAATAAGATTAATTCACAATTTCATCCATTTCTCTAATTCTTTTTGTGTTTCGCGTAGATTGCCCCCCACCTGCCCTCCTCATTTTAAATTCATTCAACTCAACCTGTTCTTCCATTTCTCTTTGTTTGGTCAGTGAGTTTTTCTCTGTTGGAACAAGCGAAAGCAAATGGGGATTTAAAGAGGATTCACCTCATACCCGCCGGCTTACCTTAGCCCAGAAGCCGAAGGGCGGAACCTCCTGACCGGAGTCAACTTTGCCTCGACTGCTTCTGGCTATTTGGATTACACACCTTCTTATATGTAAACAGCGACAACTCTCCCTTCCTCTCTCTCAACTATGCTGATCTATCTTTGTTGGTTTTGCAGAATGCACTTTCGCTGACCCGGCAACTGAATTACTACCGGCAGTATCAGAATGAGGTAGTGAGTAAGGTGGGCAGCGACAGCGCCAGTGCCATCCAGCTTCTAAGCGCAGGGACCAGTGATTTCATTCAATACTACATCAATCCCTTTGTTAGAGTCTACTCACCTGACCAATTCTCAAACATTCTCATTAATTAGATCATACTCCACTTTCATTCAGGTCACTTCACACTCAGATTATACATACTATTTATTTTCTTTTTTACTCAAAAATCAGAGGAGAAGTGCGTTTTCTAGACTTCTGCAACTTCCTATAGAGTTTCTTTTACTCAACAAAACATCAATACTATTTTCACATAACAGTATCATACCTGGTCCGATCTTTGCTCTATCTAGCTATTGGTTTTGTCCATGATCCCCAAAAAAAGAAGAAATAATCACATTACTCAATGATGTTTGCTGACCAAATCTAAATGTATGTGAAACAGAACTGAATGCATAGTGATCATATAGATTTAGATTTGCATCAGAACCGAATTCAATTATATTTGACACAGCAAATTGTACATCAGTCTCAGTTTCTTTAAATACACTCATGACATATGCAGCACATTGACAGAATTTGTATGCACTCTAGGCACGAAGGATTGGAGTCACAAACTTACCACCAACTGGGTGTTTGCCAGCAGTAATCACCCTGTTTGGCTCCGGAACTAATGAGTGCGTCCCAAGGTTAAACCAAGATGACATTTCTTTCAACAATAAGCTAAACAGCACATCTAAAGAGTTGAAGAACAGGCTTCCGGGCCTCAAGCTTGTGACCTTCGACATCTTCCAGCAACCAATCGACAAGATAAAAACTATATTAGTTACAAAATTTCATTATCAAGAAAAAATAAGTATGTTAATCAATGTTTAATTTTTGACATTTTACTGAAGACAAAGTCCTCTCACCTCCCACCCAAATCATTGCTTAAGAACAAAAGTAGTTCTAGATGGTAAATGTATTAACAATGAAGGGAAAAATCTCAGCCTCCTCTTTGGCGTCTTGTAAAATATATTTCCTCTATCACAAATACATCCCCTCTTTAACTTACACATTAAACCATCATTCAGCATTCACAAAGCAAAACCGCTACATGAATGTAATTAAAAACATCTGTTTGATGCTGAGTAGTGATTTTCTAATATTTCTGTGGTGTATTCATGTGACACGGTTCTTTGAGTCGAGAAGAGCTAGTTATGGAACAGATATATTAGAGACCTCTGTGCTTTGCAACTCTAGGTCCGTAGGAACATGTACCAATGCGACTGGTTATGCATTTTGGGATGGATTCCATCCCTCTGAAGTTGCCAACGAGGTCTTAGCTGGAGATCTACTTCAACAGGGTTTTGACCTCATATTATACATATACTAAAACTGGGTCCCCCTAGCACTGTTTTTCACTGTTCATGAACAGTTAAAGGGTGAAAATGCCCTCGCATCTGTCTTCGGTGGTTCTTCCGCTCATTTGGGTGCTGTCTTCGTTATTTGTTCCCTGCACAGTTTAAGTGACTGTTTGCCCAGCCCACGTGTCAATCATCATGAGGTTTTGTGTTCAGTCTATATCCTCCCCACTTTTTGTTCCTTCCGATACCCATTTTTGCTTTTCTATCGTTTTCAAAGCTCTCTATTTTTCTCTTTCGAATCTCGCCTTCAGTCGTCCCTTTCGAATCTCACCTTCTGTCCTTCTCACCTCTTTGTTTCCTCAGTGAACTCACTCTGTCGACGTAGCTTTTCTCACTGCTTTGTTCCTTCATTTTCCCACCGTCTCCCTGCTCCCCTATCGCCCAAAATCTTTTCAATTCCGCCAACCGCAGCCGCCACTCAGACTTCCCCAAAGGTAATTTCTCCTCCCTTCCTATCAGTCGTATTTAAATATGGATTTCATTTGTATATAAATTTAGTTCAGTTAGGTTTTCTTTGTTGTTTTTCTGATTTTCTAGGTTTTGTTTGCAGGCTCTAAAGCTGCCCACCTGTAATCCTTTTAACTGTTGTTCAAGCCATTTAGGGTAAGCAATTTCATACTTATAAAACCGATTTGGGATTTACGATGTAGGGTTTTTGAATTAGGGTTCGAATTAGAGATTTACAACTTGGGGATTTTTTTTTTATTTTTTTATTTAGGGTTTTAATTTTGAGAACTTAGTAGGGAGAACGGCAATATATAGGATGTTAAAGTAGTCACTTTTTCCCTTCTCTCTGTTTTGAGATTATAATCTTTGAGCAGAAATACAATCTCTGTATTGGATATCTGAACAAGATATGTTTATGGAAAAATTTAATCAGTAATTGAACTATTCACGCTAGTTATACACAGTTGTGAGTCAAAAATGCTTTTCAGTTTATGATTGGATTCTTCAGAGGAGCAGATTATAGTTTTTCGGTTTGATTTATAGTTTTGTTTAATTAGGAATACAGTGAAAATGAAAATGAACAGAAAAGGGATAGTGAGAAAATGACTAGTTTTCTTTTGTGTTTATTACAAAATTAGTACGTTGAAATTTTTGAGAATATATTGCTTCTTGGAGCAGGTATTGTTTCAAGAGTGTGAATCCCATGTCGGGAATTGAAGTGTTACGTAAATAGTTTGAATGATCTCGCGCGTCTCCACCCGTTGCCAATTGGTTTCGGGTTGGATGCTTGAATTGTAATAGAATAAAAGGTTTTGTTGTTTTTTTATTATCTTTCATTGTTTGAGTGGGGAATATAATTTTTATACAAATTGCTTCCTGATGGTGTTTA
>JAOEHR010000045.1:8837818-8849780 GCA_025448175.1 Aronia arbutifolia
TATTCTTCCATAGTGTTTCATGAGTTTCATGTATACATTTAGTGATTTTTCAATATTTATCGAAATTTAAATATTTTTAGGTTAAAATGTTCATAAAATTAATTTAGGATAATCTACCTAATTTTTTTTTAAAGTTAATTTAAAAAAAAAATAGCCTAAATTCATTTTTTAATAATCTAGGGCTAAAATTTTGGGCCAGAAAGATTGGAGCAGAAACGTTGTTTCGAGGCTAAAAATTTTAGGTTTTAGGCTAAAGGTTGGAGATGGTCTAAAGAGAAATGGGACCAAGTGTAATATTGCTCTAGATATATAGACGCGTATTCTCCTATTATGTGACCAATGACCCTCTCCAAAAAAATTTAGCAAATTTAACCACACATACAACTGGACACACATGAGAGAAAATGTTAAATTTGAATCTCTGAACCAAATCCAAAGAAAATCTCAGGTGTTGTGCTTTGTTGGAACTTGACCAAAATATAAAAATACCTCATGAAAACACAATACCATGGGTGCATTTGTTATACCAGACTATCTCAGACTGGATCAGCTTTAAGGACTAAGCTGGATTGGCTTAGACTAGACTAAACTGAACTGACTTAGTGAAGCGTTTGGTCCAGTGTCGGACTAAGAAACAATACTCTATTATTATATTATTTAATTTATATCTATAATATTTTATTATTAATTTAATATATATTTATTAATATTCTATTGTTAATTATCTTTTTCCTATTTTCTAGTATTATCAGGTCAGTCAACCATCTTTCTCTTCATCTTTTTTTGTTTTGGGCGAACATCTTCCCTCTCCATCTAAACTCTCATTTGTTTTATCCGCCGTCTCTCTTCCCTCTCCATCTAAGCTCTAATCATTTCCTCCCTCGGTAAATCCAAGTTGCTTTGCTTCTTTTTTTCTCCCTTTGTTGCACACGCAATTCAAATTAAAATCACAAAAAATGGAGACTTGCCTCCCAAATTCCCAATTCCCCAAAAATCCCCAACTCATCCCTCTCAAGCTTAGCATTGCCAATTCAATGGTGGCCATGGTGAGTTTTCTTGTTCAGCTCTCTCTTTCTCTATCTCTTCCTTTTTCTTTTCTTTTTTTTTCTTTTTCCGTTCAAATCCCTCTCTTCCCTCTGCCTCTTTTCCCGTCTAACTCCCTGAGTGGTAATCAGATTATGGGGTGGTCACCATCTAAGATTTTAGGTCGTGGGGGGATGCGACACTGAAGAAGGCTGCTTGAGACGGATTTGGGGAGGCGAGAAGGCAGCGTCATGTAGTCCTAGCTAATACCATGCTTTTGGTTGGGATTAGCTAACGACATGTAGCGAGGTCCGGAGTCGGGGCAAGTTCGAGCTAGCATCATTAAAGCTAATCCTTTGCTGTGCCAAACGCTGGACTACACTGGTTGTTTGTCCAGTCCAATCCAGTAAGAGCTAGGGATATCAAACAAACGCACTCTAAAAGCACAAGGGCATGTATGTCAAAATCCAAAGTTTCATATTTATTGTTCCCTTAACCAAATACAGAAACCATTATTAAAATTAATTACGAAAAAAAAAACCATTTACCAAATTAATTTTATATTGCATTAAATTATTAAATTATCTCACAGAAGTTTCTCCTTCGATTTTTTTACAACATAAATTATAAATTATTTTCTTCCCAATTTTTCTTTTAAAAAAGTTAGAATACATGTGTCTTTCTCTTTCCAAAAGACTGTTACAAAGGGAGCAGAGAAAGCTCCCCCAGATCTGCTTAATTTTGTTCTCTTCTGTTACATGTTTCTCCAACCCATTTCCCAACATCTACAGTCCAAGCTTCTCTGAAATCCATACCACCGAGTCGAACTCGCACTGATCCAATCGAGTCAACTCAACTGTCCACACTGTTTTCATACTCTGTTTCTTCAGCCAATGAGCTATAACTTCAAAAGCACAGAGCTTGGTTATCAGCTGGGATTGGTCACTTCAGGAATGGTGATTTTCCGGCAGATTGCGCCGGAACTCAGGTGAGTGTTGGAGTTCCGGTGAGGTTTGTGTTGGGTTTTTGGTTTAGTGTAAAATGTTCAAGGCGGCGCGATGGAGAACCGATAAGAACAAGATCAAGGAAGTCTTCAAATTGCAGTTCCATGCAACTCAGGTTGGTCTAAACTCATTGTCGATTGAAATTCAAGCTTTGTGATTATTTATGTCAATTGGGTTATGTTTGGTGGCTGAGAAAATGCAGGAAAATGGACACACGGACAATATTTATATTATTTGATCATCATTTTTGGCTCATTGAGTGTCTGAAAACAGAAAAAGTTAGAAAATTTATGTGCATTTGAGCATTGTACTGAAAGAGCCAACAAGTTATGTGCAATTTGAAGAGTGTGAATGTGTGATTGTGATTGAGATTTTTGGAGAATTATGTGTAAGATAGTGTTTGGTTTTGTGATTTCAGGTGACACAGTTGGGTGGGGACGCATTGCTGGTTTCTGTGATTCCCGTGGATGTGGGGAAGCCAACTGTGAAATCAGAGAAAGCTACAGTTCGAGACGGGAGCTGTCGATGGGAAAATCCGGTCTATGAAACAGTTAAATTCGTCCGTGAGCCAAGAGCTGGGAAGATCAAACAGAGTGTCTACAACTTTGTTGTCTCAAGTGTATGAATTGTTTTGTTAGATTTTGTGTAGTGAACATTTTGTTCTGTTTATGACTATCTTATTTTGGTATTCTTGTGTTGCATAGGGATCATCGAAGGGTAGTGTTCTTGGGGAAGTTTCTGTCGATTTTGCTGACTATGCCGAGGCTACTAAATCTTCCTGCGTTGCTCTTCCCCTTAAGAATTCAAATTCTAATGCAATTATGCATGTTAGTACTCTCCCACTTTGTCAAATTATGATATGTTAGAGATCTTCTTCCGAAAGGGGTTTATAAAAATAAAGACAACAATTTGATTGTTGTGTCTTATCGAACTCTTGTTTTTGTTGTTGAATAGGTTACCATTCAAAGGTTGGAAGCAAATGTTGATCCGAGGTATATACAAATGTTGTCGTTATTTTCTGTATTTGTTGGAGTTTTCTTTTTTATGTTTCTGATTATTGATTCTGCTTTGTCGGAGAAATTTTGAAGAGAGGTAGAAGGCGGTGAAGAGGCAAATGTTAACTCCGAAGATAGAAGCTTCAAGAACCTCTTAAGCAATAAGGATACTGATGAAAGCGTTTCAATTGTGAGTTTCTCACTTAAAGCTTCAAATTTCATACGTTTTTGTATTGAAAAGCTTTCATTTTGTTGTTGTTGTGTTTCAAAATCATTACTTCTTTCCGTTGAGATGGTTGCAGGTTGGGCGCATAGGTGGTATTAAAATTCATTTTTCTTCAATGTAAGGACCTTCTTTCAATTGATTTGAACATTTTCTTGTCAATTCACAGGATGAGGGAATTAATAGAACCACCCAAATTGCTGAGCTCAACCGCAGAGCATCTATCGGATCGGACATTACATTGTCAAGTTCTGACAGCGGCTCTGGACTTGGTACTCCACGAGAACTTGGATCAAGAGACCCTTCCAACTTTCTGTTGTCTCTGAGTCACACCTCTGTACAACATAAACCTGATGTTTATGCCCGAACAAATATCTATGATGAGCATCAGCGGTCACAATGGGCATGGTCTGCAGACTCAGAACGTGGAGCAAGTACTGATGGTTCAACAAAGAGTTCTCATGAAACCCTTCCAAGAGAACGGTCTCAACAGTCTTCAGATGACAACATTGAAAAGCTAAAGGTGGAGCTTGTTGTTCTAGCTAGACAGGCCGATATGTCAGAGCTAGAATTACAAACATTAAGGAAGCAGATAGTAAAAGAGACCAAAAGGGGGCAGGATCTTTCGAGAGAAGTCATTAGCTTGAAAGAGGAACGAGATTCTTTCAAGGCAGAATGTGAGAAACTAAAGTCCTTTTGGAAATGTGTGGATGATGCAAAATTTAAAAACAGGTTCCAGTTAGAAGGTGGGGATCTACGGGCTCTTGTAGATGAAATCAGACAAGAGCTGAGTTGTGAGAAGGACCTGACTTTCAATCTCCGCTTACAGCTCCAGAAGACGCAAGAATCAAATTCTGATTTAATCCTTGCTGTACAAGACCTGGAGGAAATTTTGGAGCAGAAGAATGGTGAAATAGCAAATCTTTCCAACAGACCAGAATCCTGCGGTTATGCTGCAGGGTTGAAGGAAACCATCTCGAAAGGTGGGACAAGTGAGGATGAGGAACTGATGGAGCTGGAGGATCTTGTTAAGGACCACAGCAATGCCACAGAAACACACCTGCTCGAGAGACAGATTGCCGAACTTTATGGTGAAATAGAAATCTATAGGCGAGACAAAGATGAGCTCGAGATGCAAATGGAGCAGCTTGCACTTGACTATGAGATATTGAAACAGGAAAACCATGACATCTCATATAAACTAGAGCAAAGCCAACTGCAAGAACAACTTAAGATGCAGTACGAATGCTCGTCTCCCTCTGCTAGCATAAATGAACTTGAATACCAAGTTGAGGATTTGGAAATGGAATTGAAGAAGCAGTCTGAAGATTTTTCAAATTCATTGGCTACCATAAAGGAGCTTGAATCCCATATCAAAAGCTTGGACGAAGAACTAAAGAAGCAGGCACAAGTATATGAGGCTGATTTAGAGGCTGTAACATGTGCCAAAGTTGCGGGTTTGGAAACAGAACTAAAGAAGCAGTCTGAAGATTTTTCGAATTCGTTGGCTACCATAAAGGAACTTGAATTCCATCTCAAAAGCTTGGAGGAAGAACTGGAGAAACAGGTGCAAGTATTTGAAGCTGATTTAGAGGCCGTAACATGTGCCAAAGTTGAGCAGGAGCAAAGAGCCATCCGAGCAGAGGACGCACTGCGAAAAACTAGATCAAAAAATGCTAATACAGCTGAGAGACTTCAGGAAGAATTCCGAAGACTCTCTGTTCAAATGGCCTTGACATTTGATGCAAATGAAAAGGTAGCTCTGAAAGCAATGACAGAAGCCAGTGAACTGTGTGGGCAGAAGAGTCACCTAGAAGAAATGCTCCAGAAAACGAAGGACGAGCTCCAAGAAGTTAGAAATGATTATGAGGCAAGATTGCGGAAGCTCTCGAACCACTTAGACGAGAAAACCAAAGAGATGGAAGAGATTTTACTGGAAATGGACAACAATTACAAGCAGCTTGACCATCAGCAGAAACAAGAGGAAGAAGTTAAGGGAAATCTCTCCCAGGTGATCTTCCAACTCAAATCTCAGATTCAAAGGCTTACAGCAGAGAATAACAGCCTTTCTGAGCAAGTGGAGGAAAGCAAAAATTTGAGAGCTGATTTGGAACAATTGAAGAAATCAATCGAGGAAGCTGAGATGCGGATACAAAGAGGAAATGCAGAAAGAAATGAGCTGGTAAGTAAAATTTCTACTCTTAAGAAGGAAGCAGAGAAGTCATTGGAGGATTTGAATACAATGCGGCATCTCAAAGATGAAAAGGAGGTGACAGTTGGACTTCTAAAATCAGAGATAGAGGAGCTTAAAGCTCGGTGTAAAGACTTTAAACATGCTATATATGAGGATGAGGTTGAGAAGGAGAAACTTAGAAAGCAGGTATTCCAGCTTAAGGCTGACCTGAAAAAGATGGAAGATGCGCTCACTACCGGTGAAAAGAAACTCAAGGAAAGCAACGGGCGCGCAATAGTTTCTGATGGAATTAAAATTACTCAGAGAAACATCAAGTCTTTGCCAGTTGCTCGTGGTTCGAAAGAAGTTGCATGTATGAAAGAGAGAATAAAATTGCTCGAGGTAAAATTTCAAATTCCTAGCAGTATATTGAAACAATTTTGGCAGAGAATAACGTCTCAACTCCTTTACTTTTAACTTTTACAGGGACAAATAAAATCGGAGGAAGCTGCTTTGGGAAACTCAACTGCTTCATTTGTGGAGAAGGAAAAGGATCTTCAGAACATAATCGAAGAGTTAGAGAGCACGGTGGAAGAAATAAATCAGAATAGTGCATTTCAAAAGGTAAGAAAACCTTCCATATTACGTAATGCATCTAATACAATGCTAAAAGTCAAATTATGATGGTTACAAGAAAATTAGAGTCCCAAAATGTCAGTTTGGGTAGTCTCTAACCGAGCGTCTTGCCTTGGTCTTTGTCTATAAATGCTGTCATATTATATGTGTAATGATTGGTGCTATCATCTTATCATACAGGTAACTGAAGATGCCGGTAGTGATAAAATTGCATCAGAACAAGAACCGAGACTTTTCACTGCTGATAACAGATACAGCGACTTATTAGCTGAATTAGCATCATTGAAAGAGAGGAATATATCAATGGAAAGTGAACTAAAAGAGATGCAAGAGAGATATTCAGAAATAAGTCTCAAATTCGCAGAGGTTGAA
The DNA here is from genome assembly GCA_025448175.1 of Aronia arbutifolia. Classification (NCBI taxonomy): domain Eukaryota; kingdom Viridiplantae; phylum Streptophyta; class Magnoliopsida; order Rosales; family Rosaceae; genus Aronia; species Aronia arbutifolia. The sequence goes on from JAOEHR010000045.1 coordinate 8,844,245, forward strand.
GGTGAAAGACAACAGCTCGTAATGACAGTACGCAACCTCAAAAATTCCAAGAGGAGCTAATAACTGTTTTTCGATATACTGGAACCATATTACCATGTACAGTTGAAACAGCTGGGTATGCTTACATCAAAAGTCCAGACCTGAGTTCATTGTGTCTGCCCATTTGGCTTTATCTCAATTTTACCTAGCTTTCATGTCCTTGCCCCTTTTTTTGTAATTTTTTAAAGCTTGTCAATGTTTCCATGTCCAATATATATGACAATTATATAATTAATATACATATTTTTTAAGTGTTTTTACCTTTTCATATTAGCATATCTTGTCAATGTTAGCAGAACTAGAGTATTTTACAATCTCATATATAGAGGGTTTTCACTTCTGAACAAGAGTTCAACAGTTTTTGGACCAAATTTGTCTGGCTTCAATCTATGTTGTGTGCTGCATTCCTTTGGCGGGCGGCCTTACGGTCGGCGTTTAGCATTTCTTCCTTTTTCAGTTGTATTTTTTCTTTGTTCAGTTCTTTAGACAGAAAAACAGATCAAAGTTATAAATCATGACAAGTAATGATCTGTAACATCATTGATTAAGTACCTGATTTTATTTCGAAATGAAGTACTAAGTACTGGAAATTTGGGATGACTAGTGGTGGCTGGCATTATTGTTCTTTGCTAGGCACCTAAGAGGAGGGTTAATTTTTAAATAGCTGATTACATGGTAGAATCTCTCTTCTGTTGAGAAGTAAATTGCTTACTAATTTCTTGTTAGTAAATGATTTACTTACTTAATTCTCTTTTGTCATTTTGTCTAACAGATTTTGGTTGTAACACACTTGTGCTCATATGCCAAGTGTAAGGTCTTAGATTAGTCTTTCATTTTCAATTGCTCATATGCTTTGTAATTGCCATGTGTCATAGTCACAGTGACTAATGTATTTGAATGGTCATGATGACTAATGTAAAAGAATGAATGGGGCTATGAATGAAGTGTGCGCATTATTCAACAGTTAGAATGTTGCAGCTGTGATTATTCCTTTGTCAGCTCTCTCTCTCTCTCTCTCTCTCTTTTAGCTTTCTTCTTTGTTTTGCCCCTAAAATCCAAAAGCATTGTTGAAATGCTTTGAGCTATTCAAATTCTAACATGGTATCGAGAGCTCAGGTTCTATATGGAATCGAGGCATCAAATCCGTGATCGTTGTGCTTGAAATCCAACTTGAAACTTTCAACTCAACTCTTCGAACTCAGTTCTCAAATGGCTGGATCGAGTGTGGTGATCTCAGGGCTCCAATATTCAATGGTGACAACTCTGAATTTTGGAAGATTTGTATGAGAACCATCTTTAAATCTCATGGGATCTAAGATTTAGTAGAGAAAGCACTTGAAGTTTCAAAATCGAAGGGCAAGAAGGTGAAGCCAAAGGCTCTATTGCTGTGGAAAAATCTTCTCTCAGTGATAAGCAAATGAATTATGAAAATTCTTTGGGTATTATCTAAGGAGCCATTACAAAAGACATTTTCCCCAGAATCTCGAATGAGGAGGCCTCAAAGGGTGCTTGGGATATTTTACATCTAGAATTTCATGGCGATAAACAAGTAAGATCCATTATGTTGTAGCGTGTATGTCGTGATTTTGAGTTCATAGGGATGAAGGATGATGAAACTTTGTTTGTGTTTCTCACTCACCTTCTCGAGTTAGTAAATCAAGTGAAGAGCTTCAGTAAGGATTTACCTGAAGAGAGGTTGGTTCAAAAATTTCTCATAAGTTTAACAGGAGATTATGATCCTGTTTGTTATGTAATTGAACAAACCAAGGATATTGAAACCATTGAACTACAATAGGCGGTGGCTGCCTTGAAAGGGCTTGGGCAATGACTTGATAGACATGCTGAGGGTGCTACTGAAAGAGCATTTACTAGTATGAATGTCTATCCAAAGGGATCTCAGTTCACCTCTTCTTTTGGTAATTCTAAGCCAAAGAAGAATTAGAAATCAAATGGTAAGAAATGGGATTCTAAACCTCAATATGTTGTGAACCAAGGTGTCAAAAATGATCAAGGAGGCAAGTCTAATCAACCTAAAGGGAAGTGTAAGATATGTGACAAACTTCACTATGGTGGGTGCTGGGTTAAAGGGAAACCAAAATGCCATGGATGCAATCGATTTGGCCATCTTATTAAGGATTGTGATCAATCTAACAGGGCTAGACAACAAGCAAATTTTGCGAATCAATTAATTGAATCAGCATCAATGTTTTATGCTTGCCATTCTGCTACTATTGGAAAAGATATGAATGTTTGGTATGTTGATAGTGCCTGTAGTAATCATATGATATATCATGAATCCTTGCTTATTGATGTTGATAAAACTGTGAAGTGTAAAGTTGTAATTGGTATTTGAGTTCTAGTACAATCAATTGGCAACTAGTTATAGAAATGAAGGGTGGAACTAGATATATTAAAGAGGTTACGAATGTGCTTGGTTTATATGAAAATCTATTGAGTGTAGGGCATATGGTAGAGCATGGATATTGACTTGGATTTGGTGATCTCATGGTTGATATTTATGGAGATAGACAGATGGAAGAATTGATTGTAAGTGTTCTAATGAAGGAAAATAGATGTTTTCCTTTATCTCTACAATATATTAATCAAACTATGGTTAATAAAGCAACAATTGAGGAATTATCCTGGAAGTGGCATATGAGGTTTTGGCATCTAAACTACACTAGTTTGATGCTTCTGCAAGACAAAGAAATGGTGCATGGTTTACCTAGATTGCAAGTCTTTGAGCATGTTTGCTCTGGACGTGCTACAGGGAAGGGACACAAGGAACCATTTGACAAAGATAAAGTTTGGAGAGCATCAAAACCTCTTGAGTTAATTCATTCTGACATATATGGTCCAATGCAGATCACTAATCTTGCCCCGAGGGGGGGGAGGGGCAATAGATTCTTTCTCACTTTCATTGATGATCACACGAGAATGTGTTGGGTATTTTTCTTGGAGAATAAGTCACAAGTGTTCTGCATTTTCAAAAGATTTAAAGCCATGGTAGAACTGCAAAGTGACTATTAGATTAAAATGCTCAGAAGTGACAGGGGTGGTGAATATACATCTATGGAATTTTCTAGGTTCTGTGAAGACATAGGACTGAAAGACAACTAATTGTAGCCTACTCTCTATAACAGAATGCTGTTACGGAGAGAAAGAATAGAACTATAGTTGAAATGGCTAGAACTACGATGTACGAGAAGAAAATTCCATTGAAGTTTTGGGCTGAGGCTGTGAACACAATAGTGTACCTACATAATAGGTGTCCAACAAGTGCTCTGAACAATGAAACTCCATTTGAAGCCTTTAGTGGGAGAAAGCCAGGGGTTAAACACCTAAGAATATTTGGTTCTCATATCTCATCACAGTAAAGGCGCAAATTGGAGGAAACTGGTGAGAAGTGTTTGTTGGATATGGTGTTTGTGAAAAAGGATATAGAGTTTTCAATTTGAGAACTCAGAAGGTGATTCTATCAACGAGTGTAATATTTGATGAGAAAGCAATGTGGAACTGGAAAATTAATGAAGCAGTGCGCAACTGTCCATTTCTTTGGATATTGAAGAAGATTCAAATATAACTGAGTTGATGTTGATTCTGTTGATTCAACTTGGTACAAACTCCTCTAAGATCATTTGCAACAAATGAAATGCAACTATCTTAGGGAACAAGTACTCTTGGTTCCTCATCTTCAACTTCAAGGGCTTATTATCATAGTCCACTGAAGTGGAAGAGTTTGAGTGAAATGTATGCACTATGTAAAATGAGCAATAATGAGCCTGAAGACTTTAACGAAGTAGTCAAGGCTGAAGATTGGAAGAGGGCAATGAATGAAGAAATGAAGATGATAGACAAGAATTCTACTTGGGAATTGGTTGATAGGCCAAGAAATAAGATTATTGTAGGGGTGAAATGGGTATACAAAAGAAAATTGAATATGGATGGGTCTATTAAAAAACGCAAGCAAAGTCTTGTAGCAAAGGGTTACATACATAAACTAGAAGTGGATTTCAATGAAACCTTTGCCTCTGTGGCAAGGTTAGAAACAATTACGACTCCCATTGCTCTTGCAGCTCAAAAAGGTTAGAAATTATGGCAGTTGGATGATAAAGCGGCTTTTCTGAATGAGGTTGTTGAAGAGGAGGTGTAGGTGGACCAACTAGATGGTTTTGTGATTGAAAAGGTTGATAAGGAAGGCTCTCTATAGGTTGAAGCAGGCTCCAAGAGCCTGGTAGGTGAAATCGATACCTATTTGATTCACTATGGCTTTCACAGAAGCTCAAGTGAAGCAATATTATATGTGAAGACTAAGGAAAGTTTTGGCACTTTAAGTGTGCCAATCTATGTAGACGACATAGTATACACTGGAAGTAGTGCATAAATGATGAATGAATTCAAGTATGAGATAATGAGTAAATATGAAATTCCTGAGTTAGGCTTACTTCACCATTTCCTTGGAATGGGAGTAACTCAAATTGAAGGGAGTATATTTATCCACTAGAAAAAGTATGCTTTGATTATGTTAGAAAAATTTGCGCTCAAAGATTGTAAACCAGTGAGCACTTCATTGATTGTAACTAATAAGTTGAGAAGAGAGGATGATTACGAACCTGCAGATGAGAACTTGCATAAAAAAATTGTAGGGAGTTTGCTATATTTGACATCAACCAGACCTGATATCATGTTCTCTGCCAGTTTGCTTGCAAGATTTATGCACAAGCAATCTAGGAAGCATTATGGTGTTGCTAAAAGGGTTCTAATGTATATCCAAGGAACAATTGATGCTTGTCTGGTAAATCGACTTTGTTAATTGGTTAATATGATAGTGATTAGCGTAGGTCTGAGGATGATATGAAAAGTACTTCAGGATATGCAATCTCTTTTGGAAGTGGTACATTTTCATGGCCTTCAGTTAAACAACACAGTGTGGCTCTCTCAACTACAGAAGCTGAGTATGTTGAAGTAACCACACAAGCCATCTAGCTTAGATTTGTGCTTGAAGACTTTGGAGAGGAAGCAGATGCAACTCCTTTACCGTGTGTTAACAATTCTGCGAGGAATCTTGTGTTTCATTTCATCAAGGATGCTATTTAAGGAGTGATTGATTTGATATTTGCATGAGTGAAAAACAGATTGCTGATATCTTCATAAAGGCTCTTTCTAAAGATCGGTTCAATTGCTTGGGAGGTCTTCTTGGATGGAAACCAGTTAGTCATTTAAAAGGGAGTGTTGAGAAGTAAATTGCTTACTAATTTCTTGTTAGTAAATGATTTACTTAATTCTCTTTTATCATTTTGTCTAACAAATTTTGGTTGCAACAAACTTGTGCTCATATGCCTAGTGTAAGGTCTTAGATCAATCTTTCATTTTCAATGGCTCATATTTTTGGTAATTGCCATGTGTCATAATCACAGTGGCTAATGTATTTGAATGGTCATGATGACTGATGTAAGAGAATGAATGGTGCTATGAATGAAATGTGCACATTATGTAA
>JAOEHR010000045.1:9211331-9222301 GCA_025448175.1 Aronia arbutifolia
GGACAACTTATCATGGGCTGGAAAAAACCCAACAACCCACAACCATCTATAGAGGGAGGAAGGGAAGGAGACGAATTACATACTAATAGTAACTTACCCTCAGCACCTTTTCCCTGCACCGAGCCTTCTTCAACTCAAACTCTACGATAGACAACTCATCAACTGATAAAAAAACCAAACCCAATGTTAGCAACAGGAGAGACCTATTTCCGTTATATGAGTACCGAAAAAGTCAACATATTCCAGAACCTTTAATTTTCAAAGATGCTCCATCTGCTAATATGAGCATTAACTCATTAACTACATTATTTTGATCCTCCCTTTCGTGAATGTTCACAAGAACAGCATTAAGACTAGAAATCCAAGAAACTGTATCAATGTGGTACTGCTTCAGAAGCTTCAGCTCTGGTGTGTTAACAGTAAAACCATCCAATTGTTTCAGAAGCACCTCAACATCCTGCAGAAGCCATGTATTCATAAGTACAAGTACTTTAAATCATGCAAATCATTAGGGTAGCCTATTAACCATATGACTAACCTCAAGGCTAATAGGACCTCTCAAAATTTCACCACATCGAGCACGCCATGATTCAGCTGTCCTTAATAGATCCGAAAGCCTATCCATGTCTGGGAGTTCAACTTGGAGCTCTGAAATCTGTTTATTAGATTCAATTTTAAGATCCCAACCACCAAAAACAAATTGTTAAGTCACAACTCACAACCTAAAAGATTTAAACAAAACACAAAGTTTGGCAACAGAACAGCGTGCCAGCCATTATTACCTCTGATTTCAAATTGTAAACAACATCAATCTCAATTGCTGCAGTACGTGTCTCTGAGATACATTTTCTTATGCCTTCCATCAAGACCTGCCCCGATAATGAAGCCAGATTATAAACATTAACTTGCCATATACCAAGAATACATTATAGCTCGAATTATTGTTAACTCAGGTTTTAGTAGAATTTGAATCCAAATAAAGTAAACTACCTCTGCAGATGAAATTCTTTGTAGTAAATTTTCACTTTCTTTCACATAGACTGGCAGCTCACAGGCTCTGGAATACAACAATTTCAACTCCGATATCTGGAGGGACAATTGTAAACAAATGTTAATCAGTATGAATGAAGTCAAATGAGATCACACTGTAATTGATAGTGCTATTTGTAGACATCGAAAAGAGACAATGCCTATTTTCTTCATGTACATGTGTGACCAGAGAAAAGGTGAATTTCTTGAGCTTCGCTCTGGCCCTGGCCTTTTTCTTCACATTAGTATCTTTAGAACACTGTTAGATAAACTCATGAGAAAATAGACTAAGAGAAATAGAGAAAAACCTTTAGGCATGATGACATAGCAGATTCAATTTCCTGTATCAACATTTTTGCCTTTTCTGCATAGCCCTGTATCACATAATCACACCAGGTAAGATTCTTAGTTGGCAAGCCAAGGATAAGCACAAACTAACAATTACAACCACTCAGAAAACTGTAACCTTCAAATTATGATGCCCAGTCTCGTAACAGGGCACCGCATCAAAACTCAGCAACTCATTGATATAATCCAAGTGAACTTTCTCGATATTGTCTCCACGACGAGATGACCAAGTTTCAAGTTTAGATAGACAATCTCTTACACCTTCAGCCCATTTCTGAAATTTGATCAAATTCTTGGTTGTTTCCCGCACCTATATTTCAATGTGAAAGTAGATGAGCATAATGTCTGTTAGGTAAAATTTCAGAACGTAACAGAAGCTAAAAAGCAGTTAAAACTCACAGGATTCATCTCTGAGCCAGCCCAAAGAAACTGTTCAGCTTCTTTTAATAAAGACACATACTCATCTCTTGAAAATGGATTCTGAGAAATCTTGCATGAGCGCGAAAGCCATTGTTCTGCAAGTTGAGCAAAAGTGCCATGGCCCCCTTTGACCTACATGTATTGCATGGCCTCAGAAGCACTCTAAAAAAATCCACATACTAGTACATCGCATAGTACATAGGCACCACATTTGTTGAGTAAGTCGGTTAATGTTAAAAATCATGCAGGATATTCTTAGAAAGGAATCTAGATTAACATTAAAAACCCAATCCAAAGCATGATAGTCAGCCTAACATTATCAGTCAAGATAAAAACATCCAACCTTTTTTGTCAAAGCCGTTGGTTCATCGGTGCATGAGATTTGCCTTCTTATAGTCCTACTTTGTGTTGTCTCCTCAAAACCATGTTTATCCATTTCAAGGACCAATTCATGCAACTCTGCCAGAGAATGACGATATAAAAGACGGAGTCTTCTGGATTTGCATTCGCAAAGGTGTTCCCAATGCTGCACAAAAGTCAAAGTATTTTTGTGATAAAGCATATGGGTTGAACAGTCAGACTTCCAAGTTCCTAGTCCAACCATGTTCATAACTTGATTTTACACAGTAAATAGTTATCATTATAATTTAGTTAGTACGAGAGAATTCTTAGCAAGGTAAGTTATAGAGATCAGGTAATTAATATCACCTATCAATCCCCTAATGAGAACAGAAAAAAACAGTCGGGTTTTATCATCTAAACTAAAAATTTCCAACCAAGTAATCTGCATTCTGACTCAATACCCAAAGACATTGAAAAAAATCTACTTACAAATATTATCCATATCTTTGTTAGGATGTTAAAAGATTAAAGGACCGGAATCATGTACAATAGTATGTATAATATACTAGAAAATTTTCTTTTACTCTTTTGTCCTCAATCAATCTATATAAAAATGGAATGTATCTAAAATTATATAATTCTTTTTCGTTTTTTCCTTCCTCTCATCTTTCCCTTCTGCTAAACAAAAGGATAAGGGAAACTTTGTATCTTTTCTTTTATTTCCGCTTTTCCACCTCATGATGTTCACTCCACCCTTAATTACCAAACAATGTTACTAAAGGTTGAATAGATATATCTAGGTGATTGGTCATTGCATCATCTCCATCAACTTAAAATAATTGGGAAAAAAAAATCTCCAAAAAAGAACAATTGTGCAAACATGTGCTTTTATTTTTCTCCATTCAAACTATAACAATCCCATGTAAGATTTATATGTGCATGGGTTAGGATCATATGTTAAGTCTGAACTGAATTTACACAGATTCAAAACAGAGGGAGGATTCGAAACAGATTCTGAGAATCGCATACCTCCAGACATACAAATGCAGATGGCCTACAACGACAAACAACAGCAGAAAGAAAAAGATACTGTTGGCATATAATGCATGTAGGATCCTACAAAAACAAAACAGCAGGAAATAGCATTATCATCTGAAAATAATTAAAGTTGCACAGCATATGCACAAACACAAGGTCGTAATGCAGTATGGCAAGTACCTCTTCGGTACCAACATACTCAGGGCATGTCCGAGAGGACATAAGGGACGATCTGATGATCCCTTTCCTCCAAAGGCGCTCCCTCCAGGTTTTTTCCTTATTGTAGATTCTTGTCAATTCTTTCTTCAAATAAGTTGATACTCTGCTGTCACAGTCACTCTTCTAAACCAAAACAAAATTAAGCGCATGAGACCTATAATTCAGTTAAGTGACTAGAGAAAGAATTTAAAGGGAGAAAGGAAGCCAATAAACAATGTTGGCACAACTACTTTTGCAGCAATATTGACTATAATTGGATAATCGGACGTGAAAACCTTTTTTAACAATGTACTTTGATGAGTGTAAGCTATGCAGCCAAGGGCTATCCAACAAACATTATTATGCCTTCAATTCACATTACGATGGCTTCATAACCCAAGGGCTACTCCAATATAATATTAGCTTCATAATTGCAGAGGTCTGCATATTTTTAAATGAGCTCACTCTGAGCATTATGGAAACATCCACTACACAACATATAGCCTGCAATAGCATCCCATCTAAAATTTGAACCGAGAGATATAAAATGAAAGTTGTTCAACACGTAAAACCAATGTTTTAAAAGGCAAAGGCGTAAGCGAGGCGTTTCATACCCCGCCCAGGCGAAAGCCTTGAGGAGGCGAAGCCTCACAGAACCTAATTTTTTTAATATATATATATATATATAATATAATTATATATATCTAATATTTTGATGGAATATGTCGAGTCTTAAAACGAAAAATAAAGGATAATATATAACGTTAAAAAGTAGGTAATCTACTAATATACAACATTAAAAGTATAATGTCTTATGAGTTTTTTTAGGTCTATAAAATATATCAAAACATATAAAAAGTATAAAAACAGTTTCTTTCTACTTATCTTTTATTTTTTTAATATCTATAAAATAATATATAAAAAAAAAAACAAAATCTTAAAAAAAAATGCTAAAAGAATCTGTAACAGCTGTTAGTAAAGTGAAAAAAAAAAAAGAAAGAAAAATCAGCCAAAAGTTCGCGTCTTCTTCATCTTCTCTGCAACTGAAAACAAAATGCAAATTTCAACCGAAATTTTTTCAGATTTCGGCAACTTTTATACAAAACTGACGCCTAATCAAACTCCCTGAGGTGAGCCTCGGCCGCCCAGGTGCGCCCCGACAATGCTACTTGAGTTTTTCGCCGACTCCCACAAAACAGAGGCGGCAAGCCACCCGCCCAGCCTCCGAGGTCGCCTAGGCGCGCCCCGAGGCGAGTATTTTAAAACACTGGGTAAAACAATCACAAATTTTATTACCAAGCAAACAGGACTTGCATTTGTGTATCATTATACAATACAAGCCTAAGTATTTGTTGTACACATGCATATAGTAGCATGAGATGTTGGTCCCCCAAGCTTCCAGCCAAAACCCAAAACACCAAGCAAATACTTGAAATTTCAAACACTGAATTGGCTAGCTAGTTTAAGGTATTTGTTGTACACATGCATATAGTAGCATAAGATGTTCTATCACTAGAATTAACCTTGGCTAGCACGCAAACAAGCTCCTCGTGAGACAGAACGGCAGTTTTGTGATAAAGCTGATACAGCCCTGCTCCAAACCCACCATGAGGTAGCCAGTCTGCAGGAGCAAAATTGACAGCTTCTGCACAATTCAAACCTGAAAATGCCAGAGGAAAGTGTTATCCCTGCGCAGCAATTCACTGAACACTACATCTACCAACCACTATCAACTTGTAAAGCAAAATGCCATACCAAGATTAAAGCCTCCATGGTAAGATCTGGGGAAGGTGATGACAAAATTCCCAGGCTCCTAGCAGAGAGCAAGCGTGAAAAGAACATCAACAATTACTAAAGATACCAGATAGATGAATAATTTAAAATTGGTATGTGTATAATTAAAGTTGAAAAGGAAACCATAAATACAGTTTTGAATGTACTTATAGAAAGCCATGCCAGAGCATTGCATACAATTGAGAACCTACAGATTCTTAATTCAAAATTCTGTATATTACCAAACTCCTTCAAAAGAAAGGAGAGTGAAAAAACGAAGGAAACCTCTAGTAACATTTCATTAAAAAGTGAAATCTCTAGCAACATAAAAACTATCACGGTTGTCACTGTGTCTCCCCATTCATATTCTTCTGTGTGAAAAATTAATATTAGCATTTTTCAGCATTGCTTTTTGTCAATTATAGATGAAAGGCTTTCATAACACAATATCAAATTCAAAATGCTCAAACCTGTAGCACACTATATACAGGAACTCCATTCTCTTGCAAAACAGATGGATTTAACATGGTGACAAGCTGAAAGAGTAAATCGGGTTGTGCATCAAAAAGATCAGGAAGACTGTTGCGCATCACCTACAAGAACATAAGTAAAAAAATGTGTCGATAATAATTCAGCATCAGAAAAACACTATTTGGTTGGCATATGAACCACCAATGAAAGCAATGGTAAATATGAAGATTTACAGAATGAGAATCCGAAGAGAATCACAGCAAGCAATGAGAAGTATGATTAAATATAAATTAAATTCATTCCCTTGCCATAATAATGTACTATAGAAATTCCGAATTAGAAAAGAAAAAAAAAAATTGACTTACAAGAGGGATACCATAAATGAGAATGTGTTGATATTCTAAGAACACATACCAAACCCCCCAAAATAAATGAAAAAAATGAAATGGCTACCTTCTCAAATGCAATGGCTTCACTACCAGGGACGCTGTACCAACATTTTGGCTCTCCCCTGAGAAAACAATATTAAGCTTACATTCAAATCATCCGCCTTAAGTTACAGAAAAGAAAAAATATTTGACTTCTGAAAAGAGCAAATATTTTATCACTGTATATGAATTGTCACTTTGAAAGCTCACATCCCACAAGTTTCCTTATAAAAAATCCTGTATATAATTTAATGAAGAAAAGGGAAATACTCATCCACTACAGAGACAACAAAAGAAAAAAACTTCGAAAGTTTTTTTTTTCTCAAATATATGCAAAAGTCTGAAGGTAATCAAACAGCATAGCCTCATAAGTCTACCTACATACCGGCTTTCAACTATGAAACACATAATTTTCCAAACTAGTTGGGCAAGAGATGCAAAATTAGTTTTTACTTGATCAGTGAAACTAAAAATAGAAATGACTCGTCACTAAGCCAACCACAGTGAGATGATACTAGGACATGACCGAGGTTAGATAATTGTTTCAGTACTCAAATAATCATTAAAAGAACCCAAGGTGCATGATTGGAAGATGACAAATGGACAGGTTTAAGTAAACCATTATCAAACTTAAAATCAAAACTGGTATCGTCAACCAGGTATACTTCAATGCGATAACAATTTCACCAATGAATGTACTTTTACGTTGACTGAATTCGGCACTGGGAATAATCATCGCAAAAGAAACATTACTTCCAAAAGTGTATTTTGTATTTGATGCACGTATGTTTCTTGAAAATGCTGTCCTCTGTGGTTATAACCTAAAATCTTGTTCAAAAGTCATCCCGCACATAGCTTCTTTTGAGTTCTTTTAATGCACAATATGAACAGGCTAGACAGAAATTTTATTATTAAATTCATAGGATTCCATGGGGAAAAAAACAAGTGAAATCATGTCTTTCTTTTCTTTTCTTTTTTAGGGCAATAAGGGTGTCTCCTCGTCTTCCCTTTCATGTTTCTTAACTCTTGTATTTATTTGCTGGCCCCAAATATTTCTCTCTCAGTCACACACACACGTACAGAAACCAATAGGAGTTGGCATCTGATCCTGCTCCATGGAATGTGCACAAGTTTACAACTCAAAGCCACTAATAATCATCTTACGTGGATAGTTTATTTTGCATTGGTAGCCAAAATTATCTCGTATATAATATTAAAAAATACACAAGATATACATACCAGTGGTGATAATTCATTGAGTAAAAACAATGATCTTCAAAATGCCAGCAAAAAGATGAGAACAGCATCCCAACATACAGCCAAGGAACCATAACACCAGCAATGTTATGATGAACAGCTCGAAGCACTGAACCTTTCAATTTGGGCAAGTTATTGAGATTCCATGGGCTATTGCAGTACTCATCCCATATCTTGGCCTCAGCTGATTCTGGTTTCTGGTCATTTACACGCGGAAACCCACTCCCATATATGGAAGTATCCAAGTCACTGCCATACTTAACTTCCACCTCACCGACTGAACCCTCCACAATCTCCCAAAACTTTTTCTCTATTTGCACCCTTGATGCAGATCCTGACCCAAACCATTTCCTCTTGGAGCGATTAGCCATACGCCTAAAAACTTCCAGCGAGAACTGCTTACCAGGAACAAAGCCAAAACTATCCTTGTCAGAATTCAAGCAATCCAAACAATACCAATTCCCTGGCGGAACCTGTTTCAATGGAGGAGACAGGCAATAAATGTGCCACCCCTTATTACACCTATCACACAAAAGCATCACTTCCCCGTGCAGACCACTTCTGCATTGTTCACATATCTGATCATGCTCCTCATCCTCCTTCTCTACCTTACCGACCTTAACTTTCTCACCATCATTATTGACTCGCCTCCTTTTGGAGCTGGAACATTCAAAACTCTGCTCACTCCTCTTTTCCACAGGCATAACCCTCTTACATCTCCTAGCCCCCTCTTTGTTCAGCTTGTTATAATACTTTTCATAATCAAACAAATGGTCTCGATACAGTTGACACAATACGTGCTTCGAGCACTCCGAAATCTTTATCCGCGGCCTCACAAAACGAGCAACCTCCCCCCACTTCTTCCCCTTGACAACCTTATCATATCCTCCATACCGCTTCACAGCATTAAACAATTTACACAAATCCAACTCCTCCCCTTCAAAAACCACCCTCTTCTGCAACTTCTTCCCACAGTGGTCCTCCCAAAACCTACTGTACTCCAACTCAAAAGTCTTGGAATCGCAAGACGCAGGCCGCACCTGAAGCTGGTGAATGGCCTGCGTCTTTGTAGGAAACGTAAACGAATCCAAATCCAACGCAAACGGGGGTTTCCAGCTCTTCGGCGGAACTATCCTACAAATGCCATACGCCTCGGCCTGGGGCCTGATCTTATAAATATACTCCAAAGGGTCTCTAAATTCATCCTCAGTAGGGTAATACACAGGTGCAGATGGAATATTCAATGATCCAGATGCTGTAACACTCAAATTTTGACCTACCACTCCCTTCTCCACAGCCCTGGGTTTTCCCTTACCCATCAACACCACAACACATATACGCACAACCTATATGCATATAACTAACTACCTTCATAAACATAATTAAATTCGAATTAATCAAATTAAATTGACATTGCAGTACTGAAATTCGAACTCGAGTGGTTTTTAGGGTTTTGCAGAGCGTACCTTTTGTAGATAACCTCAGACTGGCGAGTGTGAATTCCGACTTTCGTACGAAACCAAAGTGCAAGGCAATTTAAAGGAAACAAGCATAATTACGCATTAGGGCCTGAAAATGGTTAAAATTACGAGAATGGTAACTCTATCTTTTACTGGCCGTATGTTTCGTCGTTACTGTGTTTGTCTCGTTTGGTCTTTTTCCGCCGTTTGCATCCAGGTCAGGATGGTTTTGGGGACTCTTCACGCGCTGCGATATCGGGCAGCTGAGCGTGTGGTATGGGACGGAATCGACGGTCAGGATTCAGGCGATTTGTTTTGCTCTTGGCTTGAGAGCGTGTTTGGTCGCACGTGTGTGATGTATATTGATCGACCGTACTGTTGTCTTCTTCCTCGTTTGGAAACACGTGTCAGAGTCTTGAATGGATTTAGGCGTTTTCAATTTTTGTTTGGTCAAAAGAGTTTCTTATTTAAGGGGGCACTTCCAAACTTACTAACTAAGTGCCCATTTGCATAATACATCACTTTGGTCTCTGAGATTGAAAATCAATACAAATGGTCACTGAGATTGTTCACGATCCATTATTTTGGTCATTCCGTTAAAAACTCCGTTAAGTGGTCTCGGAGCTCATACCAGAAACTAAGATAGTTAGCCGTCGAAAAAAAGTATCATTCTCTTCGTCTCGTTGAGAAGTTGGATTTTCGTTTTTGAATCATTCGATTTGATTGAGTATTGAAGAGGTTATGAACGTTTAAAGTTTACCCAGTTTTCGGCGAGTTTTCCCGCGGACCAGTCACATTTCAGGCTATTTTCTAACCATCTCCAATAACCATTGGGCTCCCAAATAGATATAATCTTGTTCAATACTTTCCTATCTTCTTTTTGATATATTATGGGTCGAATTTGGTTAAGAAACGATTGAGTTACGAAGTTTTGAAAATTGCCCAAACTTCCAACCAAAAATCTCAGTTTCCAGTATGAGCTTCGGGACCACTTAACGGAGTTTTTAACGGAATAACCAAAATAATGGATGGTAGGAATGACCAAAATAATGGATGGTAGACAATCTCAGAGATCATTTCTATTGATTTTCAATTTCAGGGACCAAAGTGATGTGTTATGAAAATTTCAGGGACCATTTTGACGAAAAAGCCAACTGTTTACTTAAATATTTTAGAATCGGAATAAAAATGACACTGATTCCATAAAGTTGATTATTAATTCAGCAAAATCATATAAACTTGTATGATTACTAAAATGCCCATGTCCCAAATCAAATATTTTATAGGGAAATATTCAGAAATATGACAATTTATTAATCTTGAGACAGAAATATGACATTTCAAATATGCACACGGCATGCACACGACATGCATAACAGTCAGACAGAAATAGGATTTTTCCTACACCTTGAAATGATCAAATTGTCCTCCCATATAAAATGGATATCCAGAAATTCCAACCCTTATTTCTCATTTTGTAGAGAGAGAAACAGAGAGGAGGGAGAGAAATAGCTCTCTCTAACCCACCATCTTCTTCATCCAAGCTCTCTCTTTCTTTCTCTCTCTCATCTCTCTACATTTCGAATATGCACAAGAGCTCTCTCTCTAACCTACCCCATCTTCTTCGATTTTTACCTTTTCATTTGTAGGTTTTGTGAACTGGGTTTGCTTAATTTTGCTTTTTGATTCATGGATTTTTGGAGTTGAAGTGATTGGTTTGGTGTTTCTTGGAGGAGACCCAAATCCTTCAATTTTGATTTTTTTTAATTTTTTATCATTTCTCTAATTTATATGTGGGTTTTCATTTCTTTTGTCTTCTCCCTCTCTCTGCTCCCTCTCTTGATCCAAATTTACAAGCACTAAAATAGGGTTTGGCATTCCGCACTTAAATGAAAAAATGTATTAAAAGTTAGTTGTCTTTCGAAGAAAATATAAATTTTGAGGGAAAAGAGAGAAATCGGAGTGGAAAGAAAGAAGAGAGAATGATATGGATGAAATTGTTTTGTATTAAGCTCGCTCATACACGACATGCACATGTTATGCTCACAGATCTGAGCTCAACCCAAAAACCCATAACTCACAGCTCTCTCCTCGGAATCGGAAAAATGACGCAATCAAATAAATGATCTTAAACTTTATATGAAGAATCGAAGATTCATTAATTTGAATTTGGTATCAAATTTGATTGGGTTCAAATATTTCAAGG
>JAOEHR010000045.1:9484868-9497178 GCA_025448175.1 Aronia arbutifolia
CTAGGGTTTGTTATTTTCTTTGGTCCCAAGATTAGTGCTCCGGTACCATGTAGAAAAACCAATTAGGTTTTCTATATTGATTACTTAGTGAGATATACAACGCACACTTATATACATGAGTGCATGATAAACTAGGAAATAACAAGTTGACTTTACAAGAACAAAAACTAAATATTACATTGATACTTTCCTATATAGCTGCTATATGACCAAATCCTCATCCTTGATTCTTGCAATCTTTAACAAAGTATAATCTGTTAAACTAAAATTATTTGGTCCGATTTCGAACTTACTACTAGTGTGTATAAGTATAATGTAATGTAATAAAAGTCGAACCATGACATAAGCCCTTCCTGGACTCATTTAATAAACAAGAGAAACTTAAGATTTTGTATCCTCTGCTCGTAAAATTGTGAGCCTTGTTTGTCAAAATTTTACTTAAAATTAAGCATTTTTTTAACAATAACTTCGAAGTATTTCTATCTGCACAATCTATCCAAAAACAAAAGCTAAAAGCATCGTGTTTCTTTTATTATTTTCAAAGTTTATTTGAACTATATACAGATCCTTCGGTATACAATCTGTATAAAATACCTTTTAAACCACCTTTGGTATGCGGAAGAGAGCTTGAGAATGAGAAAGTGTTGCATTTCTCATGTTTAGTAAGTCAAGGCTTGGAAAATGACAAGGGGGAAAGTGAATCCCACAACTCCCCTTTCATTTAACTTTCCTTCACCATGAAAACAAAAAATAAAATAAAATACATTGATCTCACAAAATTTTCCGCTTTAACATTAAAAATGCCCATTATATCCCAAATGATTTTTATCACAATGGTGCTAAAATTGACCCACCTCATTAAGATGGTCATTGAAATTGAAAATTAGTCACTGTAGTCCATGAAAATAAGTATCGCAAATCAATATGGTCATTTGGTTACACTTCTGTTAAAAATTAGGTTATATGCTAATATAGCTCCCTCTAGTCTAATTAAATGTTGCCATGTGGATTAAAATATTTAAATAATTTTTTTTTTGTATAAATAAAAGGCATATTTGTCGATTTGCCCCCTAAACTTGTATAAAGCTGCCAATTTCTCCTTGAACTTTAATTTTAGCCGATTACCCTCTTGAACTTTTATAATGAGCCAATTTCCCCTTTGAACTTTAATTTTAGCCGATTACCCCCCTGAACTTTTATAAACAGTCAATTTCTCCCTTGTGTTAGATTTTAAAAGTTTACATCTAGTTTTCATCAATCTTGATCACAGAAACAACACATGACAACTATATGAGGGCAAAAATAATAAAAAATTAAATGGATGAAAAATTGAATGAAATTTTTTAAAATCTAATGCCAAGGGGGGAATTGGCTATATACAAAAATTTAGGGGGGTAATCGGCTAAAATAAAAGTTCAAGTGGGAAATTGACTAATTTAAAAAGTTTAAGGAGGTAATCGGCTAAAATTAAAGTTCAGTGGGGAAATTAATATCTGCATACAAGTTTAGGGGACAAATCAACAAATACCTCTAACTAAAAACTTGAAGAAAAAAAAAACAAAATGACAATATGTTCATAGTCCAAGATCTAATTGGAGAGCCTAACATGACAATTGGGAGATTGAAGCCCTCGGCCTTCAGTAAGAGTTCGAGGGCCTTGATGATAAGTTTCGGATTGCAATCTCTAACTTGATTCGCGAGCCTGGAGATGGTATGCATAGGATTACAGCTGGTGGCGACGGCGCTGATTGCGGTGATTGAAAAGAAGCAGAAAGGGAGGAGGATGGAATCGGGGGCGAAGATGAGGACAACCACTAAAAAAAAAAAAGGTCTATGGATACAAAAGTAAGGACACGAATGAGGACTTTGTGTCTATTGGAACACCAATAAAGAGCAAAGTGCCCATTGAATAAAAGACACTAACTATTGTGCCCAATGTAACTAAAAATAGACACAATTACATTAGCTGATAGCTTTATCAAAAATGTTGACTCAAATATACTATGTGTGCCTATATTTTGCTTCTAAAGACACAAATGTTTATTTTTTATTACTTTTTCAAAAACTTATGGCCCACCACACCCTACTTTCTCTCCTTCTTTTCCCATAACCCACCCACATCCTACTTGCTCTCTCCCCTCAACTCACTGACTCTCTCTCTACCCTTAGCCAATTCAATGACACCCACATCCCACTTGTTCAGAACCCACCCTTTTGTTTTGTAAAACCAGATTCTCTTTTTATTCCCTCTCTGTTCTCTCTTTAAAATAACCAAACCGAGACTCTCCGGCCAAGTTTTGGCCAAAACTGGATCTTGACCCAATAGAGAAAAGTTATCCTCTCATGGTCAGCTTCCTATCTAAGTGGATTCCTTCAATTTTAACTTTTAGATTTGAAAATTCTTGAGATTCAAGATCCTAATTTGATTTTAACTTGCATGTTGAAGATTTGGTTCATAAGGAACCAAAGGTATTACCTTCTTACTTTCTTTATCCCTTCATTTTCTTTGCTTCTGTAAATTGTGTGGTTTTTCTTTATCTTTGCATTTGATATTCATGACTTCTGTGAGGGTCCATATACTGCATGTTATCTGGTTAATTCGTTTCTGGAGCAGCAAAGATTTGATGAGGTGGAAGGCCTGCTAGGGAAGATGCATCTGTCAAAGGGCACATATAATTTATTGTGTGCAGTGCTCATATTTTTTGTAGTGAACGTCGTTTTTCTGGTTGTTGAGGTTGAGCACGGCATATGAGAGACGAGAGACAAGGATTTGAGCTGGAGGAAGGTTAGGTTTCATCGGTTGCAGCGTGGGTGAGGGCGAGGGTAAAGAGGAGGTGGCTCGGAAGAGGAGGTTGGGATCGATGGGGAAGGGGACATGAGGTCGGGGGAGGGGAAGAAGATGAATTTTTTTGTTTCCTTTTATTTAATTTTGTAATTATGCAAAATTATTTACACGTATTCTCTCTGTTTAACAGAGGCCCTTACGCCATCGTCTACGCATAGATACGTCTATAGAGAACTCATCTACTTAACATCCTTCTATAAGCTATTCGTCAAGGATAGTTCACTCCATTCCTCTTTAGAACTACACTTGTGGTTTGGTTCCCCTCCCCGGAGATATGTAGGTAGTCCTATTCAGATTCAACCAACCCCAATCAACCTCATTCTCCCCTCGCCATAGATCATTGGCAATTCCGATTGGATTTCGCCTCCGTCCGCGGATGTGCGCGAATTTGATTCCAACAACGGTAATGTCCTCACAAGCAAAAATATATTGTGCCAAACAAGTGAATATTTCTTTTGACAAGTAGCCGACATATTAGTTAAGAAAGTTTTATCAAATATTTGCAGTCTTCAAAAGGTATATTCTGACAAATTGTGGAATTGTGAATTTCATTGATCTGAATATTGATACATAAGTCATTGATTTATACATAAGCTATAAGTTATTTCAAGTAAACAGAAGGTACAATCAAACTAATTATATTTACATCCTACAGTTACTCTAACACAAGAGTTGACTAATCACCATATGCTAGAATTGCTCACAATCAGATGGACTATACTGAACCAGTAGTGACAAACGATTCTATAAATCATGGAGATTATTTGTGTTAATGATGGAAATTCAAGAAAATCTGATTCATTGAAGAAGGAAAATCATTAAAAATTCATGATTTCATTGAGTGCAAGGCAATGAGACCTATAAAAAGGCGTTCTTGGGGCCTTGTATTATCAGAAGTATATAAGTTTCATCCAGATATTAAGAAAATGTTGAAGATGGATTTTAAGGGCATCTCGATGCCGATGATGGTGATCCTGTTAATCACCGGATATGCACTCGCTTAGGGCTGGTTTGGTATTGCTGTGCTTTGAAAAAAAGCTGCTTCTGCTGTGCTGCGAGAATAAGTAGCTGTGAAATAAAGCAGCAGAGTGTTTGGTAAACTTTTTTTGTAAAAGTGCTTTTCAAAAAAAAAAAAAGTAGTATTATAGTGTTTGGTAAACTTTTATGTAAAACAGATGTGAAAAAAAGCCGGTTTTTCAAAGCTGGGTTTTGCAGCTTCTTGTTTTTGGCTTTTTTTCACCCAAAACTGTGAAAAAAAAGCTGAAGCTGAATGTCTACCAAAGCTTTTTTTGATACCAGCTTTTTTCAAAATCACCTCAATACCAAACCAGGCCTTACTCTTTTAGAATGACAAGTGTGAGGCTTCAATATGTAAGGCTGAAATAGCCATGTGTAGTGATCCTAGAAATTAGCTCGATGTGTGGCTGAGATCAAATGTGATGTACGTGGATCCAGCTAAGGCTAACGGTCATGAAATGCACATGTGTGTGCTCAATTTTCTATTAAGAAAATATATATTCCTCTCTGCAATTTCTGCAAGTAAGGAGAAGAACATTTTATTCCTTTTTTGCGTCCTTCAATCTTTTCTCTATCTCCATATCGCATATCACAGATAAATCAATAACACTAACATGGCCTCAGAGCCAGGTTCGATCATCTAAGCCTGGGCGTAAATCTGTGAAGTCACTAAGCTAAATCGAAGCTTGGTGAAGGTCGCCGGAGTCTCATTAACATTTGAGAAGAGAAATCAACATTCGGACCAAGATGTCTGGATCTAGAAGCTCGGAGGTGAGAACTCAAATTTTCTCTCGTGAGAACTACGAGTTCTGGAGAATTAAGATGGTAACGATCTTCAAATCTCTTGGGTTATGGAATCTGGTAGAAAAGGGGATTACAACCCCCGACTCGAAGAAGAATAAGGAAGTTGAAGGGTCATCGGAAGATGCAGTCGATGAAGAAATGACTGTTGTGTTCATGAAGGATGTGAAGGCTCTAGGAATCATACAAAATGTAGTCTCTGACCAAATCTTCCCTCGGATTGCCAACACTGATTCAGCTAAGATGGCATGGGATCTGTTGTATGGAGAATACCACGGTGGTGATCAAGTTAGATTGGTAAAACTTCAAAATCTTATACGAGAATTTGAATATGCTAGGATGCGAGATGATGAATCTTTATCTGGTTATCTTACAAGGCTGAATGAATTGATTAATCAGATAAAAACCTATCTGTTTGGTTATAGAAAATACAAAATGTTTGGAGACTGTAGAATTGCAGGAGCTAATTGCAATCTTAAGGAGACAAGAACAACGGTTTGATCTACACATTGTTGATACTTCTAGGAAGACATTTACATCTCTCTCAGTGAGTCCAAAAGGGCAAAATATAAGTGGAGCTCAATCTGGTCCATCTCCATTTCAGAAAAATTGGAATTCTAAAGGCAAGAAATGGGATTGAAAACCCAAGTTTTAGCAAAAATTTCATGTTAGTCCTGCACAAAATGCATATTCATCACAATCAATGGGTCAGGCAGTTACAAAACCACAGTGTAGGGTATGCTCTAAATTGCACTTTGGTGAGTGTAGATATAAGGGGAAGCCTAAATGCTACAACTGTGAAAAGTTTGGACACTGGGCTAGAGAGTGCACTGTAGGCAAATCAGTGCAAAAGGCAAACAATGCTAATCAAGTAGAGGTGACAGGGAACTTATTCTATGCCAATAACACTATCTCTGAATCAGTTGTCAATGGTGAATGATATATTGACAGTGGTTGGAGCAACCACATGACTAGAAATGAGAAGCTACTAGTTGATATAAGGACAAATGTGGTAGGCAAAGTACAAGCTTATGTACTTCCGAGTTTCAGTATACTATAAAATCAGGCAATTATATAACAGAGCCCTAACAATTAGAGTTCAGATTACCTAATTTAATTTCCTATTCCTAATGAACATAAATTTTAGCCATGTACAGAAATTCGTAGTATCATTATCAGCGGTAACTGCACCTGTACATGGAAACATAGAAAGGTTCCGAGTTTGCTTAACAAAAGAAGAATAGGATTCTTATTCATTTACCCAAAAAAGGGTTCCGATTAGAAAGCACGCATTTAGTAATTAAGCTCTAATCCATTGCATTGTACAGTTTGCACTTACACCCAAACAAGCAGGTATTCATGAACAGGTTAAGTTTCTTATGGATTAATAAATATCCAAAAGAGTGTCAATCTAAGAAATGTAAACAACACAATTTGAACGAAAGCAACAAGTACTTGGAACAGTCAACCTTTCATATTATTCATTTTCTTTACTTCGTTTTGTTAGCTAGAATGAAATACATTGTTGACTTATTCCGTCGATCCTAGACCATAGACACAACACAAGGCTTATTATCTAGCTTGATATATACTTTGACCTCCCCTTACAGTAAAAAGATGACACTAATAGTTAGTAGCTATAAGAGGTTTGATGTAAACTATACAGAGTGTACACAAAATGAGATCCAATGGTGCCCAATACCGATCTTTGCATGCTTGTTCAAGGAGTCATAAGACATTTCTCAAGTGACTTAAAACCAGTTCTTCTAACCTACCCGAGTGCCTAATTTCCTTTGTCCAATGCTGCCAAATCTATAGGTAGTATAATTTTTCAGAAGGGCTGCTAAAATATGGTTTCCATGATCAATTTTTCTAAAACATCTTCTACCATCTCGAAAACAACCTCCTCAGAATCATTCCGGAGATCTAGCCATGTTCCAGAGCTTGTTATGTCCTTTTCAACAATTTTCTGCAACTTCCGTGGTGATGAATGCGGTAAGAGGTACCAATCAACAGACTTCATCACCTCATGAATCACAGTTTTCTCAATGGAAAGTTGTCTTGAGGCAATTGGCTTGATAAATGACACCCACGGGGAGTATGGAAGCTGAGTATGATATACCTCGTCAAGGACTTCATTTATACAGTCAAAGAGCAGCATACACTCATCACTGAATTGGTTAGCCTGAAACTTGACTTCATCAAACAAGAATGGGTCAAGCAGTTGATCTGATGAATGCCGCTTCAGTGAAAGCTCATCCCAATTTAAGCTGGAAGCTTGCAGCACTGCCCTCACGTACTCCGAGATAACTTGGTGTTCACTCAAAGAAGAAAATTCAATGTACAGAGGGGACCTCGTAAGAGGATGAGATTGGTGCTCTTCGGCTGCAGAAATGGATGGATGATTTAACTCAGTCACATGAAGTGGATAGGGGAAATGAAAAGAAAGAAAAAATGGTAGGTCCTTATGAAGGCTTACCAGGTTCAGATATGGTGCTTGCAGGACTGGTGGCGTCTAAATAATAGTGCTCAGGTACAGAAACTGGACTTGGCTGCTCTCGTTTATCTTCAATGTTATCAGAACCCTCCACCATCCGAATAATTGGAGTTGTTGAGATAACATCTGGTGAAGATGTTAGTGGCTGATCCTCAAAAGGATCAGTTTCTCCTTGGCATGTAGCATCACTAGTCTCTGTAGTGTTGGTCTTCTCCGTGCTATCTGGTTTGGATAGAACTTCCAAAGAACTAGGTTCTCCTGGGCGCATAGAGGACACTTCTACAGAATTAGTTTCTCCTTGGTGTGCAGTGGAATTATTCTTTACAATTTGGACACAGCCTGCAGAAGATTGATTATTAGCTAAACAAAGCTAAACAAAATAAAACACAAGTAAACAATGAAAGTAACTCCATACCTTTAAGACTCGAATTATCTCCCAGCCCCTTGGTGTCAATATTTCGCTGTATATCAATAACTTGCAAATGATCATCAAGTTTCTTATTCTCAGGCATGGCCTCTACGTCCTGCCTCAGTGGACTCGAGTAGCAGGTTTTCTTTTCTTTCTGAAGCCTAGACTTGTTCTCATATACCAGCTGGTAATTGCTGTAGGGTGAAAATCGCATTGGTTCATCAACAAATGTATTTTCCCAGTCCCTCGCCGGACTGCGTGTAGGCAAGAAGTCATACTCAGGAAATGATGCCACCTTTTCCCAGGTTTTCTGTGCCTGTCTTTCAAAGTTAATCTTATCCTTTTTTCCATTCATTAACAATTCTGACAGATGTTCCATAGCCTCCGCAAAAGTTTCAGATTCTTTTCGCTTTGGTTGGCTAACAAGCGAAATGTTTGTGTTTTGAAGGCCACATCCACTGGTTGATGCAGCTTCACATCCAATGTTTGATTCACATTCATTCACCTTGCTTATGTGGAATCTGTTCACGATATCAAGAGAAGACTTGCTCACTACTCCACTGTCAGCAGCATTTTTGGAGCCAGGTGAATTTCTTCTAATGATCTCTACACCTTTTCCTTTAGAATCGTCTTCTGAGCCTTGGCAAGGAGATATTTGAAGTGTACCATTGATTGTCTTCGAGTCCTGCTCTTTGCTGCTTACCCCTATAGCACGTCTCAGTTTCCTCTTTATACGGCTGAGGGAAAAATATGCAGGCCTCTCACTTTCCCCATTACTTCTCAAGCTGTAATAAGATTGAATGGAGGAGCAAGAATCGATACCGTCTGAAGAATTTTGCAATCTTGGTGGGGTAGGTGTTAAAACTACTATTCTCTCTGAAAATCCACAATCACCACTTTCCTGAGACGGGTAAATATCACGGGAATTTAACTTGTGAATGCCGGAAGGACCTTCAGATTGCCTTGATTTACTTGTTCTTTGTTCTGAAATGTTCTCTTCACAGACAGATTTACTCTGATGTTTTCTTGCCTGAGACTCTCGGAGGTCTTCGATGTGTTTGACTAGCAGGGAATTGGGGTCTTGTAGGAGTTTTATAAACAATTCTTTATTCGAATTCAAAATCTGCAATGCATCTGATAACTGTTTAGACTGGTAGTTCACCCCGTTAATGAATTCTCGACTTACAATGGCCTCCGCTGCATTCATTTGTCCCGGCGGAAGATTATTCTCATTAAGCTGGTCATACTTTACATAATCAATGCTTTTACAGCCACATCCTGTTCGCTTTTTTCTATGCACCTCTTTGCTTAATACTTCCGGCAATGCTGCTGAGTGGGGTTTTTCCACTGAAGTTGAACTAGGAGGTTTTCGATGCTTAGTTTCATTCTTCAGACCGTGAAGTGGTATCTCATTAGATCTCTGACGAATATTGCTAGTCTTTCCATTATTCTTTGGTAACAGACCAACGAATTTAGAATCAGATTGCATATGTTTCACTTCATCAGTAGCAATCTTCTTATTTATCTGCAGCTCGGTTGACAACTCTTCCCCCTTAAGCTTTCTTGTACTTGTCATATTTAAGTCAACTGTTTGAGTTTTGTTCTTCATTGCATCCTGAACAATTGAAAATGCTTATCAAATATTTTGTTTTAGCTTTTACTCGATCAAGTAACCATGTCAGCTTTCAGTTGTGTGAGAGCATATCAGAGAAAACAAAGCAAAAAACGAAGAAAATTTTGTCTACCGCGAATGTTCTCAAACTCTGAAATTTTGTCTACCACTAATATTTCTCCCAGATGGTTTGAAGAGCCTATTAATATATCAGTTCCATTTGTTTTTCTTGCCTAGTACTCCAGTAATTGATCAAATAGTATTTTGGCAATGTATGTACACACACAGAACTCAGAAGACTCGAAACAATAGAGAAAATCAGTTGACATATTTCCTTAGTCTTCTATAAGTCAAAACAAAAAAGCTAGCAGGCATCATGTATCATAAGAATCGGTCTTTTGAACAAACATTCAGGTACGTGAAAATATGCACCATGTTCGATTGTAAAAGTAGGCCGGTGGAACTTGGAACTTACACCCATGTTTTTGCTCTTCTCATCCATTTTGTTAAGCAAATCAAGCTTGGTCTTAAAATTTCCGTCATCTGCATACAAAGAAAAATTATGAACCTTTTCAGTACTGCAAAAAAAGGTTCAAAGTATGCCATATTCAGTACTTTTCATTCCTCAACAAGTCTATCACCAGTTTGCAAATGACCAAATTAAACCAGAAATAATTCAACACCGCTCAATTCACAATTGTGCCTTACCAGTTCTCTTTAAATGCCTCTGGTGCGAAAGCAGCTTCTTATTCGAATGACCTTGACGAAAGTTAAAGAGGCCATATAAATGCCACATACATCCTGTCTCGTACTTTTCGCATATCATAGGGCTCTTCGGCATAGGGCTCTTCGGCATAGGGCTTCTCGGCATAGGGCTTTTTGGGGGTGTCATCCTTGCCACGATGTGTGAATTGGGAGGGCTTGGCAATAGAAAATAACTCCAAATTTACATCACCAAAGTAGAGAAGGTGCGAGGATGGACGACGAAGTAGCATACAAGTTCTCGTAATTTCAAACCCAATGACCCCAATAAGAATGCAGTTGTTTTTCTGCCGGGTTGCATATAAACACACACAGAATGACATGACCAAGAAGAAATACCATAGAAACGTAAATATATAAAAATATATATAATATATATATGTTCAAAGTCGACAATTGCGGATTCTGGTCTTATATAAATATAGATGATTGTGATGTACCGTAGTCTTTGTTTGCGTGTCCCACCATGTGAGCTTTTTTCAACGATTCATACCTATAGAGATTTGTTTATCCATAGAAAGGACACGATATCCGAGGTAAATTAAAAATAGCTGAAATTGAAAATAATGTGAGAGAAAATTGATTAAGGTGGTTTGGACATGTAAAACGAAGACTTATAGACGCTCCGGTTAGAAAATATGATTACGAGATAGTTCAGGACCAAAGGAGTAGTGGAAGACCAAGGCTTGGAAAGAGACCTTGGGAAAAGACTTGGATTTATTGGAAAACATGACACAAAATCGAGCGCAATGACGTTTTATGATTCATATAACTCTACTTTGAGGGATAAGGCTTTTTTGTTGTTGTTGTTGTAGTAGAGAAATTAAAAATCACAACTACCCTTTGAAGATGGAGCATAATAGACAGGCTATGGCCATCTATTCATCTCCCAAGAAATTTCTACCTTAAAAGTTGAAACAAGTAAATAAATTTTCACTTTTCCAGCAGTTCATTGGAGATTAAGGAACAAAAACAGGAAAAAGAGGAAATTCAAGACAAAATATCTTTTACTGGGCCTGTGTTACCTCAATTTTAGCAGCTGAAAAGCTACAAGCTAGCTGCACCTACAGGTGTGATTAGCTCTTAATTAGCTAGTACTAATCAAATTTTGTATGAATAGACATTTTCTGTTTGTTTCTATAGAAAGTGAAAATTCTTGTCTCACAACCAAACCACAAACACGAACTATTCTAATAAAAACATGCAAACCCAAGATTTAAAATTTCACAAATATCAACTAATTCAAGAGATTTTTACAATGAAACATAAGAAACAGAGAGAAAGAGGTACCTGGAAAACTTGAGAAAAAATGGAAGCCTTTTGCTTTGAATATGCAGATTCCTCTGGATTTCTTGCAGTATATATAGAAATCTCGGAACGTCAACGTCAAACTGAATGTGTAGAAAGAAACCCAGAAAGCATAATCTCAAATGGGAGATGGAGACTGGAGAGAGTTGAACAAGGAGGAGGAGAAGTTATGGAAAATTAATGAGAAAAATAAGAAAACGGAAAGGGAAAGAAAGAAAGAGAGATATATATAAAAATAAAAGGATGTGAGTTTTTATGGTGAAAGTGACTGGTAAATTGCAATTTGCAGTGACAATGAGGATGAGGACTCGGGAGGAAAGCTTGCAAATGAAGAAAATATTAAGTTGGGTTGCTTTCCAACTTCTCTCTCTCTCTCTCACTCTCTGGCTTTCTGCATTTCCAACTTTTAACAGTCATCAGACAGACTCGTCACCTCCTCCTATTTTTTTCGAAAGTTATCTGTCTGCACGCTAAGCTGAAGATAAAAGATATTGTCTCTTGCGTGTTTGAATCTTATAACAAGATTGTACTCAGCTGCTATTATATAATGATTTTTTAACATGAGATTAGTGTTAATAAAACAATGATATTCAATTCCCCTATTGAAAATGGGCGGCCCTTGGATTTTCATATTGTTTTCCATCAATCACACATGTTATATTTTATGAATCCTTTGTCTTATATACAAAAAAAAGGCTAAATTAGATTAATGGTCTCCATGGTAATAGGATAATCGAAAAATAGCCCCCATGGTGAAAAAATTCGGATTTATACCCTCGTGGTAAAATCCGTTAAGATTCAAGCCCAACATTTGCTTTACCGTTAACTCTCCATTAACATTGCCCACCCCACCCCAACCCGCCCGTCTTATTTTTCATATAGTTTATCGCCCACTGGGGTTCTGCCTCTGCCTACCTGCTTTACTCCATCCCATCTCTCTCTCTTAGGGCTGGTTTGGTATTGCTGTGCTTTGAAAAAAAACTGCTGTGAGAATAAGCGGCTGTAAAATAAAGCCAGTAGAGTGTTTGGTAAACTTTTTTGTGAAAGTGCTTTTGGAAA
>JAOEHR010000045.1:9623056-9636151 GCA_025448175.1 Aronia arbutifolia
AAAGTTGGGCCAAAATAATAAATGGGCAGCAGCCCAATAGCATGACGAAGCACATCAAGTCCAAGAGAAAAAAAAAAAAAGTATGGAGACGTTGCCAACACCAAACTCGCGCATACAAACTACTCCAAATACCGTGGATGTGAGCTATCTCAACGCACGAAACTCGATGGACTCACCACCTCAAATTGGCAAAACCCGTACCATGTATCAAATATCAAATGGCACAAAGCCGATACAAATGGTACAAAACCACTTCAAATGACACGAAATCTTATCAAATGCTTCTTGCCCGCATGAGCTAAAACTGCATAAGGCATCAAATACTTCAAATGCTCCAATGGCTTAAAGTCCTCGCTCGCATGAGCTAAAACTGCACAAGGCATCAAACACTCAAATTGCTCCAACGGCTTAAGGTCCTCGCCTGCATGAGCTAAAACTCGCCAAAGCAGGATGCCCTAAAGGCACAAAGTTGTGCCTCATCAAACTTATCCTTATCAGTCCCAACACATGGGGCTTGGAATAGGTTGTTAACCTTTCTCTTATAAGAATTTTCTTCTTTGGTTACTAGTTGATTACCATGGGTTAGCATATCCTTAACACAAACAAATTCAACCATATATACCCTTACAACAACCTGTCAACAAAGTTTCATAGCTATACATCTACTGTGAACAAAGCATCACTCATCGAATTTGAAATTAACTGTGCAGAATCAAATACGACATCGATTATGACTTTGAACCCAACTCGAATGAAGCAAAAAACACATCCTTTATGTGGAACCGACTAGACACTCTTGAACAAAACTCCCCTGATATTTTTTAACTGTTGTATGTAAGTGCAATGACGCTGGAGAAGACAAGCATATCATAAGTACCACTAAGTTTGGAATGGGAAACAAATTTTTGAATGGGAAGCAATTTTTTGAACGGGAAGGAAATTTGAGCGCTTGCTAGAGATGGAGAGTTTGGGAGGAGAACACAAACTTAAGAAGGTTTCTGTTGTTGTCAGGGACGGGGAGAGTTTAAATCCAAAAAATTTTAAATTGTTGTCGGGTACTGTTTTCATTTAGTGACTCGTCATTTATAACCCAGTTTCACCGAAAACTCATTTTGATGGATTGATTTTTAGCCTGTTAGATTTGATCTAACGGACCACATTCAATGCGCACATTAGAAAACGTGTAGGTTTAATAGGTGACCCAATTAGCCCATTTATTTTGAAAGTGATACCAAAATGAAATGCAAATGGATTATAACAAAGCATCTAGATTTATTCAGAGACTGACCTTCACAACCTGAGTTTCTTCTAAGGTTCTAGATGAACCACCCTTGTCAACTCCAATCTAAGCACAACTTTAATTAACATGAAATTGAGCTCTCACACTCTTCACCAACTCCATCTTTCTGTCTCTCTTTCCCTACGAATACAACCCTCAACTATCCTTCTCTCGCCAACAAATACACACTCAGCGAACAATTTTTTTTTTTTAAATGTATAGGATTTATTAGGTTGCAATCAATTCACCTGAAATCGAACACTCTCACCCTTCACCGGCTCCCTTTCTCTGCATCGTTTTTTTCCCACAAAGACAACCCTAATCTCTCCATCTCTCACTGAAAAAAACACACCTAGTGGACACAAAAAATTAAATGTATAAGATTACTGGGTCGCAATGGAGCTTCATTCCACCTGAAATCGATTCCTCACCTCAACTCCCTCTCTTTGCCTCTCTGTCCCTCTTCAACGCACGAATAATCCCTCAGTCCCCCGCCTCCCCCTTTCTTTTCGACAAAAGAATACCCAATAAATTAAAAAAATAATTTTTTTTTAATTACACTAAGTCACAACAATCCGATTCTACCGTGAATTCAACAAATCACGACCGTTGAATTCCGATCCGCACCACCTTAGAAACGCCCTTTAAACCTATCAGGTGACAATTTGATATTAAGCGTGAAAAGGCCCAACTCAATCACTCGGAGTTGGAGAACAAAAAGACGTTCAAAGTACTTCAAGTAAACTAAAAACATAATATTGCCTCAAATTTAAACCAAGTTATAAGCTTGGACTGACGTTACCTCAAATTTAAATTAAGTGAAATTTGTGCATCAACGAAAATCTTGTTTCAATGTTGAAATAGATCTCAAATTCGTATTTCCTCCAATAATAACATTAAAAAAATTACACAATACAATTTATAATATCTCTTTAATTATGAACCTAACAATAAGTTAGTATATGCTCACTTTATAACTTCTATTTTTTGTTTAAATTTCAAGTTTAATTTCTTAATAAAAACTAACCGCATAAATCTATCAACTTAAACAGATGCAAATTACACCAGCTTTCCATGTAACGATTTCCTTCCATATGTAAATTTTTCAATTTACCTGTAATAACTTCCACATCAACGGCACTATTTTACCATACTTGCATGTCTATTACGTGTCCTCTCTGATTTTGTTTTATTTTGAAAATCCCACTCTTTTTATGCTTTGTAGCTCTTGTGTTGTCTAATTATTTCTTAATTTCTTTTAGGAAGCTCCGCCTTTTTTGTTGCTCTCAAGACACATCTCTCTTGTTCGACGACACAACCAACTTTTCTTCTGCCTGACGGCTGAATATATCTAAACTCTCGGCGAACCAGGTATTCGGATAAAAATTAAATATATAAATTTCTCAATTTGAAAAACACATTGGATCGGATAAACCAATTTGAACAGTCATGTATCACCTTCCTATGCATTGATTCCAAAATTATTATGGTTTGTATTGCATATGAACAACCCACAATATTTCATCCTAGGCTCTTTCTCGCATATATTTAGATCTACAATTCCAACCCGCCCTAGCAACCATAGCCCATTGAGGACTTGTAATTGCCTCTCTCATGTCAATGGGAAATTTAGAAAAATGCCCATTTTCAGAGGAATAATAATGAGACTATAACAAATTAAATAATTGTTTGCACTGATTCGGTTTTGTTGTTCAAATTTAAAGCTGAGAATCAAGTTGGACCTGCTAAACAAGTTTGAACAGTCATGCATCAACTTCTTATCCATTCACTCTAAAATTATTATTGCACATGAACCATCCACAATTTTTCTTTCTGGCATACCTTCGGATGTACCCTGTCAAGCCGCCCAATAACCAGAGTCGGTTCCTGAGTTGTGATCACCTCTCTTATATCAATCCAAAATTAAGAAAAATGACCCATTTTTTGAGGTCCTAAAAGGCTTTTGCCCCTCATTTCTTAGATTTTTGTCCATGTTTATGTATAAAAAAAAGACTTAGTTGATCTTATAGTTTTAATTGCATTCAAACCCTTTGCCTAGTTCACAATGCTTGATAGCCCTCGAGAATAACTTGAACCCATCTTGAGTGCTTCTCGAGCCATATTCATATCTCAAGTATTACATTTGAATGCTGCCATCTACTCAACCAGTGTTGAAATGGGCTCAAGTTGTTCTTGAGGGTGTGTGGAGCCATGGGAGTTAGGTAAACGAAGTGTTTGAATCAAATTAAAACTATAAAGCCAATCAAGTGTTTTTACTTGTAGTCAATCTAAGTTTTCATCATTGTAAAAGACTGGCTAATTTCTCTCCTTTTCAGCAATGGAAGTCTGCACAGATCTATCGCTTGCCACACCCTGCTGCACCTGCGCACATCCAGAAAACCAAGTTCAAGACAAACTGTCAACAGAACTGAATTTATTCGATCCAACTTGGACCAATTTGAAGAGAACAGCAGAGGACGACACTGCATTTGCTTCGAACCCAGAGCATGAAACACTGACTGCTACTGAGAATGCTACGCAAAAGTTCATGAAGCGAAGAAATGAAGTGGCTGCAAAGATTTCCCGCCTGCTGATCAAATACAGCTTCAATGAGGCCGTGCAGCAGATTTGGAAAGGGCCAACCAACTCGAGCCGGTATGTGGAGCCTTGGCCGATCAAGAAAACCCTGACGATGACCGACGTTGGACGGAACATGAGGGCCAGCAGGCTAGTGCTGACGAGAAAGTTGGTTAAGAAACATGTATTGCCCTACTTGAGCTATCAAATTATTAACCATGTCGAAAATCAGGGAGCAGGGATTACAATCTATGATCTTAATACGAGCTCCGAACATCATTTGATTTTCAAGCGTTGGAAGGGCTCCGGAACTTATGTTTTGATGAGCACATGGAGCCGTGAATTTGTGAAGAGGCGGCAACTGAAAGAAGGTGATCTGATTGGTTTTTGCTGGGATGCTCACAAGCTGATGCTGGTCTTTTCTGTCATCATGCGTGCTGGATCCCAGTATCCTTCTGCTTGAAGAAGCTGAGAAGAATTAAGTTCCCTTCTCTTAATAGTTTTTAATGTTATATGGATTAAATTTTGGCATGTTTTGGAGGGACTTGGATTGTCTCCCCCCCCCATTCCATATCCTCTCCATGCCCTCCTATATTTTGTGGTCACGGTTAAGTCACGTCAACATTTTATATTGATTTTTTTTATAAAAATAATAAGACAAAAAACAATGGAAATATAAAATGTTGACGTGGCTTAACCATGACCACATAAATAAGAGGGCATGGGGAGGGTATGGGATGGGGACGGCAGACAATCCAAGTCCGTTTTGGAGAACTAGTATTCTAACGTGCATGTTATGGATTTTTGAATTGGTTGAGGATTAATTTTCTAAATTTATAAGCCAGAGTTTTAATTCTTATCCAGCTGGTTTGATTACTTTGTTAATTCCCTGAGATACATGCTGCTCATCTCAAGAACATATTTTGGCGCTGGTGGAGGAGACAAAGATTTTATCACGATTGGGAGATTATTTTTGTACCAGTTTTTGCGCCATGGAGGGATTAGAAATTATATAAATAAATGTAAGTGCTCATATTTAAATTCTATCTCCAAGGTAATTTTCTTGCTTGAAAATTTTGATCCACAAAACCAAATTACATTTTTCAGCAAAAAAGAAAAAAAAACCAATTTAACAAACCAAATGCAATATACAAACACATCTATTCAAATAAGCTTGATTTACATTATAAAAAGTTCATTCAAACAACTAAAAGGGCACAAATAAAAAAAATTAAAAACAAACCATTTTCAAACACCATCCACTCTTCTAACGTCCAATTAGTTTAACATGAACCAAATTAATCTGAAATTAAAACAAACCTCATTAACTAAATCAACCTAGAAAAAAACACATTCACACTCCCACATGTATAACCTCCCAATTGCGATAAAATCTTGTCTCCTCGCCCGACTGACATGTCGGAATATCGGGGTCAAGTGTTGTGCGATTTAGCCCAAAGAGAGGGTTTTCTTTTTTAATTTTTTGTCTTTATGTTGAATAGACTTTTTTGGCTACTTCTAAATTTTATTGGGTTGTTTGATATAGTGTGTATTGAGTATGTTGTTGTTTGTTTGGCAATCACTCGAATGATTGAATTGGTGACCACTCGAGTGATTGTTGTCCAAGTTTCCATCTGCTTGTTTTTTGCATTTTGGATATGGAAATCTCACCTAACAGAATCTGCGCATGTGAATCTATATTCATCTTCCATCTGTTTGAATATGCTTGTATGTGTGCCTGTCCATTTGTCGAAGCTTGTCTGCCGACCTGCCTATCAGCTTAGCAGAGCCTACCTGCCTATCTGTACGTTTGTAGCGGAACCTGTCTGCCTGTCTCCTTGTTTGTAAACTCGTGTCCATTATTGCCATGAGTTTGATCGGGCATGTTGAAAAAATAATAGTATTTATTTTTTTCTAGTATTTGGTTTTTTGGGCCAAACCCATTTAAGTTTAAGGTTTGCTAGTTTGCACTATATATATGAGTCTTGTATTCATTTATTTTCATCAAGTTTGTCAAAATGTAGTCTATTCGAGTTATGTAGCCGTCTCGGCAATGTTTCTCTGTTTTGTAGCAATAAAATATTCTCCTTAGTTTTATATTTGGTTTGTTCATCTCTAATTTTTAACTACATAATCACGATAATATGGCAGAATGAAAATCAAAAGGAGATTCCCACAAAACAAGACCAGTAGAAGAACCATGATTTGCAAGAGCATTAGCAACTTGATTACCGTCCTTATGAATGTGAGAAGACGAAAATGCATTTAGGAAATTCAACACAAGCAATTCCTCCACTCCACTATCAATTGCCAAAGCAACAATGGAGGAGAGCGCAAGAAGTCAAGAACCAAAACAGAATCAACTTCCAACAAAATAAAAGTCTGATCCCGAACCGAAGCCAATTCAATAGCTTTGATTACTGATATTACATCCTCCACAATAGAGCTAGGAACTCCATATTATAAGAAAAATCTCCAAGGAACTGACTTTTTATATCTAAAAACACACCACCTTAACAGCACAATCGAATATGAACTAAAGGTTCATACACATAGTAGCTTAGCATTATATCTTTAACAAATAAACATGATATTAAGCTAATAGTAGATTAGTAATGTTTCACTGTGACATTGCATTGTGTAATTACGTATAACTTGGTATGTCCACGAAAGTCGTCTCAAATGTAGTGTATCCCCAAACATTTCGACACACGTTGGTACCTGAAACCACCGGAAATTCTCTAACTGGCTCGTACTGCTTTTCGGTTCCATGTATGTCTAGAGTGCTACAGTTGTACTTACTTGTACTTACATCCATCCAAACTGGATATCAGAGAAAAGCCTTGGAACCGGCCAACAGAGGGTGAGCTTGGGTCTAACCTTCTGTTATCGGATCATCAACGAAATAGATTGTGGCAAATTGAGTGAATGACCAAATCTTGCCGAAAATACCTACAAATGCAGATTCTGTGGCTTTCAAATCATCAAAGATTTGTTGAAAGTAGAACCATGACCAATATTATAGAGAGCACTGAACTTTGCTATGACGTTTAATGTTATTGGTTGATGGGAGCTAAACTAATTGATCAAGCAACCAATAAAATAGGGAAGAAAATGTGCAATTTAGGTTTTGAAATTGCTTGGTGGTCTCACAGTTTTCAGGGTATATTACACAAAACTACCTGAACTATGGATCGCACCACAATCTCTTATCTCATATTTTAAACATTACAATGTCATACCTCAATTTACAAACCCGTTGCAATGTCAAACCTCTGTTAAAAATTTCGTCAATTTATCTGTTAATTGCTGATGTGGCAAGAATAAGGCTACATGTTTAATGACATATCATCAAATTTGTGCCATGTGGCAAAAAAAATTAATTGTTTTTAGTAATTTAATAATGACAAAAACAAGAAAATCTATTTAAAATATAATTACATTAGTTAATTAAAAAATTTACAAAATTAAAAATAATGAAACAATGAAAAACTAAATATGCCCTAATTTTCCCAACCCCACAGCTATAATTTCGATCCACCATCACAACTCTGTTAACCTTATTCCTCAATTCACATCGCAGTCACAGGGTCCCAACCCACCATCCCAACTCCACCAACTCCACCAACTAGAACTTCAACGAGAGCGACGACTCCCCACACGATTGAACTGCAAATGACCGAAACAAGTTCATTGGTTGAATTTCAGATCTAGGTCACGAAAGTTTGTGGACCCACAATCTCTTTCTTCTCACGGGGGCCCAGTGGTGGACCTTAGCCTGTGCATGTTGTAGCATGACGATGAGGACCTCGATTTTGATCCATACATAATATCTGACTTCGACGAAGAAAACCCACCACTCGAATCCGAAGATCTGGAACTTGAATTCATCAGAAACTCGGTTCTGGTGACTGTACCTCGAAATTTTCATTTTGAAATTTGCTATGGAATTTGTCGAACAGTTATAGACTTCTCGGCTATGGGTTCGTCAATGGAACGGTAAATGGAGTCGAAGAGGGTGGTAGAGAGATGGTTTGTCTATGATCCGGCCATCTCAATTTTTTGGAAGTGATTTGATATCCCATTGTCCATTTTTGTCTGGTTTCATAGCGGTTCAAAATACAGTATTAGGTAACAGTTGTTCTGGGTTTTTTTTATGATGTTTAATTATGGAGCTCTCTCTATTATGTTTGCTAGGTTTAGAGAGAGAGTTGAGATGACTAATGGGAGGATAATTTGAAGACAGAGCGGAGTCTTGGTTTGATTTTGCTCTCTCATGATGGTGATGATCACTGTGTCTGTATCACTGCATCTGAATTTCGTCGAAGATGAAGATGGTTGTTTAATCCTTTTCGTTGTTGCAAAAAAAAATAATATATATATATATATTAATTAATTAACTAATCTAATTATATTTTACATAGATTTTCTTTTTCGGAATTATTAAATTATTAAACTTATAAAAAAAAAAAATTTGCCACGTGACACAAATTTGATGATATGTGATTAAACATATGGCACTGCTTTTGCAACGTCAGCAGTTTACAGATAAATTGACGGAATTTTTAACGTAGGCCTGCCATTGCAACGATTCGTAAATTGAGATATGACATTATAATGTTTTGTGAGATATAAGATTGTGGTGCGACCCATAATAGAAGTAATTTTGTGTAATTTACTCCAGTTTTTATTACGATTTCAATTTATAGTATAAAAAATGAGCAGTTATTTTTTAGGAAAACTAGCGAAAATGACTTGAAAACTTTGAGTTTTAACGAAAATAACAAAAAGGTGTTGTAAGTGAATAGTACCATAATTGATTTTTTAGAGTAAAAATTTGATTTTTCGTTAAAGTGAACAGTACCGGGAGTTATTCGTTAAAGCTCCCTTATTTTTTAGGTACACAAAGGCTCAATCATTTTTCTAAATTAATTTGTTTAAGAAATTACACAGCCTAAGAGAAATGATTTTTTAATATAATGCAACTATATAATCAGTCAAAATAAGAGTCTTCACCAGTCTTGGAATAAAGGGGAGTCAAAATGTTACAAGTGCAGCAAATTTGGCCGTATTGCTATGGATTGTAATCTCAATAAGACTTTGCAACAAGTGAGTTATGCTACAAGGTACTTGTTCTATGCAAGTCACTCAACTATTGTGGACAAGAATAGTGATGTGTGGTATATAGACAGTGGTTGTAGCATGCACATGACTTCAAGGGAAGATTTACTTGTGGATACCAACAGAAATGTCAAAGCAAAGGTGCAAGTGGGAACTGAAGTATTAGGGGATGTAGTGGGAAACGGATACTTGTAATTGATGCCATCATAGGCAAAAGATACATAAAGGAGGTGATGTTGGTGACAGGACTCGCAGAAAATTAGTTGGGTGTTGGGAAAATGACTGAACATAGTTATTTCCTAGTGTTTGGAG
Source organism: Aronia arbutifolia (assembly GCA_025448175.1). Classification (NCBI taxonomy): domain Eukaryota; kingdom Viridiplantae; phylum Streptophyta; class Magnoliopsida; order Rosales; family Rosaceae; genus Aronia; species Aronia arbutifolia. The sequence goes on from JAOEHR010000045.1 coordinate 9,632,346, forward strand.
ATTATAGAGTTGATGTACATGACGATAAGTCTCTGTCCAATTTGGTGGTGAGTAGCAAGCAAAAGGGAAATAGATGTTTTCCATTGGTTTTCAAGTTTGGATATCGACTTGCATTTAGTGCTAGTGTTCATCAGAATGTTAGAATATGGTATAGAAGGTTTGGTCATCTGAATTATAGAAGCTTAAAGCAGTTACATGAACAAGAAATGGTGTTGGGACCACCAGAAATTCAGGAAGCAGATGAAGTGTTTCAAGTTGGTGTTATGGGCAAACACCACAAGGATTCATTCCCCAAGGATCAGGCATGGAGAGGAAAGGAACCACTTGAGTTAGGGCACTCAGATGTATATATGGTCCTATGCAAATTCCAACAATGAGTGGGAATTGTTGATTCTATTTTCTTCATGCAGATTTCTTTTCTTGGTACAAGTCTTGGTCACGTACATTTTTCATGCAATGAAAAATAACTTCATTCAAAACTTATATACATCGAGTGGTTGATGTGAAATATAAATGACACATGAAAAGTAAGAGTAATTAACTACTTTTTCTTCTTTACAATGCAACACAAATAGTCTGATGCAAATTTGAATCGCTGACAGCAGACAATCTCGACATTTTTTCGCCCAACAGCTCTTCCTCTTTCTCCTCCCGCAAAACAAACGGATGCCTTGAAAGATCTTCAGTCGCCCATCGGTTTCTTGGGTCTTTCACAAAACACTTTCCCAGAAAATCTTTTCCTTCTTCACTCAAATCCTCTGGAATCTGCGGCTTCTCATCTCCTCCAATCCTCATCAAAACCTTGAACATATTCGTGCCAGGTTTGTGATCCCACACCGGTTTTCCGCTCGCCATCTCCGCCACCAAACACCCGAGAGACCAAACGTCAGAACACGCCTCATACATGTTGTCGTTTACTGATTCAGGCGCCATGTACAGTGGAGTGCCTCGTACTTCGACTTTACTTTGCGCTTCCCCTGCTTTCTTCGCCAGCCCAAAGTCAGCGATTTTAGTCACACCATTGTCAAAAATCAGAACGTTCTCAGGCTTCACGTCGCAGTGGACAAACCCTTTTCCATGGACAAAGCGAAGGCCTTCGAGCACCGACTTTGTGTGTCGTCGAACTTCGGCTTCCGGCAAACGACCACCGTTCTTCTTGAGCTCATCAGCTAGTGTGCCTCCATTCGCGTACTCCAAAACCAAGTTGTAGAACTCCTCGCCGTTTTCGAGGGTGTGATTGTCACCGAAACATCGTATGATATGCGGACAAGAACCGACTTGGTCAAGGATTTGCTTCTCGTTCCTGAGCGTAGCAGAATCGCCTGATTCAGTAGTCTTCATGGCCACCAACGCTGGAAGTTGAGAAGATGGGTTTTTGGGTTTCGCTTTGTAGATGGTGGCGAAGCCTCCCCTACCGATTTGGTTTCCTCGAATCCACTCCATCACCATGGTTGAAAATCTCGGGTGAACCTAAAGAAACAAGGGCTTTTCTGTGAGGGTTTCGAGAGTGATATGTGTTTGTTGTGTTTAGGGTTTTTGGGTTTGCTATGGATGGAAGGAAGAAAAAATAGAAACTAGAGAGCAATTAATAAGCAAGTACCTCCTATACAACGTGTATATATAGGCACCTTTTACTTGGGACTTAAGAAACTTTTAGGAGTTTCCTATTAAGGGGCGTTGATAGGTAAAGACATTTTTACCTTGTGGGAAATTTGGAACACATGGCGTAATGTTATTCGTTTGGGGTGATAGTAAGTGTTCTCCTTCGACAGTTAGTAAGCATGCACTTTGGTGCATTTTAGAAGCAATGAGGATCCTCTTTCTGAGGATCCAAGAGGATCCTGGACATTCTTAAATCGTGTCCATTTATTGTATATCGTGCGACCTGGAATTATTTTAAATATTTTTATTTAAAATTAAATATGAACAGTACCTGACAAAAACTGATCGCACGATATACGATTAACGGATATGATTTGAGGATCCCCAAGATCCTCACAAAGAAGATCCGAAGAGAACCCTCATTCTTTTAGAAGATTTGAAGTCTGTCACTGCCTATTTGTTTTAGATTTAAATCAATTAATTTGTTTTATTTAAATTAAAATTAATTAAAGAATTAATAAAGGTAATTTCTTAATTATTATTTACCAATGTAGATGCGTGTCATTCTTAATGACTTGTCTAGTTTTGATGAGTCACATACCATGTGTGTACAATTGTGAGACGCGCCGCATGTTACGTAAGCCTTGATATGTCAAAATTTTAATGTGCTGGTGATAATTTATTTTACCAAAATTTACATGTCCACACCATGTTCATATTTTCCTTCTTCACCGGGCAAACAGCCAATTGGCCCTACTTGGATTGAAGAATTTTTGTTTATCAGATTATGATTAATTTTGTATATTCGCAATCATGATCTCGCAAATTGTAAGTAGCTAGTTTGATTACATTTTAAGTTCTTGATTCTGTTTTCTTCATAGTGATTTTCTTTCTTGTTATAATTTGTTACAATAATTACTTCCTTGGGATATGATGATAATACTTTTGAGCCTTCCACGAAATAAGTTGATTTTTTTTTTCTTCTTATAGTTAATCTTTCGGTATGATGATAATACTTGGTTCGTATACTGTTCACTATTATTGCGGTCTCGATAAAAGTCCGGGCTTCCAACCTGGTGGAAAGAAAAAGAGTGTCACGCACCAAAACAACCAAATTTAACTATATCTTTAAAAGTTGTCACTTAGGGCTGGTTTGGTATTGATGTGCTTTAAAAAAAACTACTTCTGCTATATTGTGAGAATAAGCAGCTGTGAAATAAAGCACCAGAGTGTTTGGTAAACTTTTTTGTAAAAATGCTTTTGAAAAACAAAAGCAGTATTATAGTGTTTGGTAAACTATAAATTGGGGTGTTTATCCGCTCATCTACTTCATCCAACATTTCCTCTCTACCAGTTTCAAACGCTTCTATAAATTTAATCCCACCGTTCACTCCTTGCTATGCCCTTCTTCCTCACGCCACTCCCTCCTCTCTTCCACACTCTAATTCCAAAAACCCAAATCTCAGAATTCAAGAATTCAGATCCAAAGCAAGAAACAGACATGGATTCCTGCTTACTCGAGCACCTCAAGGCTCAGCCTTTATGGGTTCTTGTGCTCTTCACTCTCGGCTCTTTCTCTCTCCTCAAACTCTCTCTCTTTCCTCCAATGGGTCTACGTCAATTTCCTTAGACCTGCCAAGAATCTCAAAAAGTACAGATCTTGGGCACTCGTCACCGGACCCATCGATGGCATTGGCAAGGCCTTCGCCTTCCAATTGGCTCGAAATGGGCTCAATCTGATCTTGGTAAGTCGGAATCTGGACAAACTCAAGGACGTCTCGGACGTTGTCCTGACCAAGTACGACAAAACCCAGATCAAGACCGTCGTGGTCGACTTCACCGGCAACCTCGACGACGACGTCAGGCGCATTTGGGAGACGATTGAAGGGTTGGATGTGGGACTTTTGATTAACAACGTTGGGATTTCGTACCTGTATGCTCGGTTCTTTCATGAGGTGGATTCGGAGCTGCTGAGGAACTTGATTAAAAGCTGATTTTTCAAAGTTGGGTTTTGCAGCTTCTTATTTTTGGCTTTTTTTCACTCAAAACTGTGAAAAAAAAAGCTGAAGTTGAATGTTTACCAAACACAAAAAAACTCCCAACTTTTTTTGATACCTTCTTTTTTACAGGTGCATTATTTATCATATTTTCATGTTAATTATCCCTAAGTTTTGTTAAGGAATTGATTATAAAAGAGCCTTATT
>JAOEHR010000045.1:10085532-10096499 GCA_025448175.1 Aronia arbutifolia
TATATATATATATATACATATATATAAACGCTCATGATTGCATCATCTATGCTTAGATGATGGTTACACTATCATTTAGATTTTTAAAACCTTTAAACTGTCATGAATAGTCTTTATTTTTGAATGCATAAAGTGTCATGAATAGTCTTTATTGTTTGAATGCAAAATTCATAAAAAAATTCATAATAATTAATATAAAAGTGTGAAAATAAAAAACTTTACAACTTTCGTGATGCAGATTTATATTTAACCATTGATTGTCATTTACGTTCTTTTAAAATTAGTGTAAGAAACTGACACACAATTGCAATCCAACTATCAGTGCTAAGTATCATGATTATTTAAAGTTTCAATCCTAAACTGATTAGAGCAACATTAAACCCTTTAACAAAACCTTTACATACCAATTTGAAACACTATGACCGGTTCTAACTCCCACTATTATACTCACATTCGAACATTCTATCACTTGAGTATGAACAAGTTTGATACACAATCTTCAAATTATAATAGAAGTGATTAGTTAAGGCTTATACAATAAGTTATCTACACATACATTTTAAAACATAGAAACAAATACTTCTGCTGTTATACATAATGCATAATTGGTTCAAGATTACTAAATTACTGATGTCCAATATGTATATATAACAATGTGAACTTAGTTATAGATCAAACCAAAATTATTCGCTCTCACTCATCTGGCCAAACTTAAAAACAATAATGTTAAGCTCAGTTAACAACAAATTCTTCTAACATTCACATTACTGGAACACAATGAATAATAATTCACCCAATTGCTTTATCAAACCACAATTCAATTTATAAGCATCAAAATGAATTATAACTTTACAAGAGACATGAACCAACTACAAAACAAAACTAAAATTTGTGTGCTACCACTCATCCATGCCAAACTCAGTATTAAGAAGAAAAAAAAAACTTAGTTCATACCTCTTATTATTCAAACATAATGAATAACATGATCATCATTAAACCAATTGCTTAAACAAGAATATTAAAAAAGATCCATAAGCAACACCAAGAATGATTATATTACAACTCCACCAACTGCCTTAACAAAACACAAACTATATTAAAGCATCGTAAGACCATCTCTAATGGAGATGTCAAATTAAAATGGCAGTTTTTATTTTTATAGCTGACGTGGTAAAATAACATTTTGTAAAGTCTCTGTGGGAGGATAAAATCCGGTTTCGACTCATGGGCCAATACAAATCACCCAGGATGGTGTTGTGCAAGGTAAACTGTAAGGAAAGCCCATGAGGAATATACAGACGCACGTGTCTGGATAATTGCCTCCACTACAGAGGACCATGGAGAAATGGGAAAGGAAGTAATTGCCTCTACTACGAATGACCATTGAGGAAGTGGGAAAGGAAGACATGAAGTGGTACTTGTCCCCGAAGCATGCAGGCATATTACGGAAGACCACTAAGGAAGTGAGGAAGGAAGATAGGTCGTGGTACTTGTTCTCTAAGCATGCAATGCTATAAATATAGGGAGGAGCCAAAGAACAAAGGAGGCAATCAGACCCTGAAAGAAACAAGAGAACAGAAAATCAATCAACTGACTTGAGTGTCGGAGTATCTTTTGTACGTACCCCGCCTAAACTAGCCACGGAGAAAGGTATGACGCATCTTACGAGGGATTCGACGGACTTGAGGATTACAGTCAACAAAATCAGTGGAGGTATTTCTTCTCGTAGGAAATTTCGCTCTAACAGTTGGCACCTTCTGTGGGAAACACTCAAGATTAAACTACAAACATGACTGGATATATACAAGAAGTTCTGAATCCCTTCGGATACGCAAAGACTCGATCTGTGCCCGCGAGGTCTCAATCCCAAAATAGTGAACCTAGTCTCGCCATGGAACAATTTAGAAAGCTAATGAGGGAATTGCATGAAACAAAAAAGACAGCAGAAAAGGCTTTGAAGAAGGCTAAGGCGAGAATTGCAATGGAATATATGACCGATACCGAGAAACAGCAGGCAGAATAAGAAGATAAGGAGGGTAGCTCTAGTAGCGCGCCATCCAGCAACCGAGTTGAGGTGACAAAAAATCAGGGTGAAAAGGATCACGAGAAAAAAGGATCGAAAATGGTAAAGAATGTTGATTTGCGGGTGCAAATTGAGAAGATTGTGAAAGGGTACCAGCCATAGACCCCGACGGAACTTACCTTCGAAGTGGCCAAAGGGATTTGCAAATCGCCGTTCACAGAGGACATCCTGAAAGCTAAAAAACCTGCCAAGTTAACTCAACCAAAGTTTAGGCTGTTTGAAGGCATGACTGATCCCGTCGAGCACATTTACCACTTTCAACAGCAGATGGTGCTTGAGGGAGATGACGAGGCCCTCTTGTGCAAGTTGTTCCCCTCAAGCCTTTCGGGATCATCTTTAACTTGGTTTAGACAGCTAAAACCAAGGGCTTTGGGATATGAATGCTTCGTGAGAACAAGGGAAAATGAATCTTTCATGCACCAGCACCAATTCGAGCGTTGCTAGAGAAGCGAGACAGGAACAAGATGTTTGCTCATCATAACGACTTTGGTCATACCAATAATGATTGCCGAAGCTTATGGAACCAAGTGGAAGCTATGCTGAAGAAGGGGATGTTGTCACAATACCGCGTAGAATCAAGAGACGAACGTAAGAATGATTGAGGACTTAAAGCAATAACAGGAAACATTGGGGCTGATGAGAGGCTGTTGGATATCAATGTCATACACGGTGGACCCCAACCCTCTGAGGGACGCGAAGCACACTCTCGGTCACAAAGGCTAGAAGCCGAGAAATCTAGACGGGTGCAAAACATAGCATCAGCCCCTGAAGCGTCCCAAGCATTAGAGAATCTCGGAGTCATCTCCTTTAGCCAGAAAGACCTCGAAGGAATTCAATTCCCTCACAATGACGCACTAGTCGTGACCCTACGCGTTGCTAATTTGAGAGTGAAAAGGATAATGATTGATGGTGGGAGCAGCACAGACGTTCTATTTTGGAGCACATTCAGAAGGATGAAATTAGACGAGAAAAAGATAAGGCCAAATCCAACTCCCATTTATGGGTTTGAAGGAACTAAAAACCTAACCCATTGAAGATGTGACTCTTCCAGTCACTGCAGCAGGTGAAACTCTTTTTGTCACTTTTGTCATTATCAATGCGCCAACTGCGTATAACGTCATTATGGGAAGGTACTGGATCCATCGAATGGATGGGGAAGAATCAACTAGATGTCAAGTGATGAGGTGTTTGTCGACGGATGGTCAAACGATAATTGACATAAAGGGGATCAGTTGGAGGCAAGGAAGTGCTACAACATGGCGACAAACGTCAAGACACCTAGGGAAGTGCAACAGAGCTCATATTTGCATGAAAGCAAACCATTATAGCAATTAGCGGAGGACCCACCACAACAGGATCAGAAGAGTGACGATCAAGAACCCCTGAATATAGAACCACTAAGGGAAGAGGTTTTGGATCTAACCAATCCTGAGAAACGAATATGGGTGGGCTCCCTCCTATCTGAAGCGGTAGTTGAAGAATTACTGAAATTTTTGAGAAGTAACATGGACGTTTTTGCATGGTGTCATAGGGACATGCTGGGGATTGACCTGGAGGTGGCATGTCACCAGCTGAATGTTGATCTGAGTTGTCCTCCGCACCGGAAAAGGCAGAGGAGATTTACGCCAGAACGAAATCAGATTATCAGCGCAGAAGTTGATAGACTCATCGAAGTTGGATTTATCCATGAAGTTTGGTACCTAGCTTGGGTTTTGAATGTCGTGGTGGTAGGCAAGAAAGAGAAAGGAAAATGGCAGGTGTGTGTGGATTATACCAACCTGAACAGAGCATGTCAGAAAGACTATTTTCCAATTCCAAAAATTGACTAGATGGTGGATGCTACGGCCGGGTACACACTATTGTATTTCTTGGATGCTTATTCCGGTTATAACCAAATTCCATGGATGTTGAAGATCAAGAAAAAACTACTTTTATCACTGAGTATAGGTTATACTGTTACACCGTAATGCCTTTCGGGCTCAAGAATGTCGGCTCGACTTATCAAAGGTTAGTGAACAGAATGTTTAAAAATCAAATTGGAAATACAATTGAGGTTTACATTGACGATATGGTCATCAAAAGCTGAGGAATGTGCCAACATATTGATCATCTATACAACACTTTCGACGTATTGAGAAGATATTGCATGCTGCTAAACCTGGCAAAATGCGCATTCGGTGTATCATCTGGGTAGTTCTTAGGGCACATAGTGAACAAATGAGGCATTGAACCAAATCCAGTGAAAGTTGAAGCCTTGTCTAACATGCCAGACCCAGTAACTCCTCGAGACATTCAAGTGTTAACTGGACGAATTGTTGCCCTTAGTCACTTCATCTCACGATCTTCCGATCGATGCAAACCTTTTTTTTCAAGCTATACGAAACAAAAGATGAGGTGTGTGGGGGTATGAGCAAAATGATGCTTTCAAACAAATGAAGAAGTATCTCACAAGCCCATTGTTGTTGACCATCCCCAAGCAAGGGGAGTCGTTATGCATATACCTGGTCGTAAGCGAAGAGGCAGTAAGCGTTGCGTTATTCAGAGAGGAAGGCACGGTTCAGCAACCTATATTCTATATGAGCAAAAGTTTAATTGATGCAGGGAAGAGGTATTCGCCCACTAAGAAGTTGGTGTTAGCCTTAGTAACCGCAAAAAAAAGGCTTCGTCAGTACTTCGAGGCACATACCATCGTGTTGTTAACTAATTGACCGATCAGGGCCATCCTATATAAACCAGACTTATCAGGAAGAATCACGAAATGGGCCATCGAACTCAATTCGTTTGACATAAGGTATCGGCCTCGGAGTGTAGCCAAAGGTCAGGTAATTGCTGACTTTCTTGTAGAGTGTTATCCTCGTGAAAGTTTGTTGGGTGAATGCAAGGAAATTGCGAAAGTTGACCCTAGTGAAGCGAAGTGGGTGCTGTATGTGGATGGGTCATCTAATCAAGCAGGAGCGGGAGTAGGGATCATTTTAATTTCTCCTGAGGGTATAAACTTAGAGTGTTTAGTTCGGTTGGATTTTCCTGCATCAAACAATGTGGCGGAATATGAAGCCCTGATACTAGGCCTCGAACTTGCGAAACAATTGAAGATAAGCCGTCTTACTATGCATAGTGACTCACAACTCATCGTTGGTCAAGCAACTGATGAGTACATAACTAAAGATACAAGGATGAAGGCGTATCAGTAACTGGTTATGGGGCTGGCAAATGGATTCAAATATTTTGAACTGAAATAAATACCAGAGAAATGAACGAAATAGTGAACTAGTTAACGTGTCAACGTCAACTGTATAAGAAAACCTATGGGTAACGGGAGTAGAATGTCTGTACTCCCCGAGTATCGGAGTAGTGAAATCAGATGTCAGATGTGATGCAGATAGACGGGCAAAGGGCGAGGCTTGATAACCCGTTGCTTGAACAGGCTTAAGCTAAAGATGATGATTGTTGGTTGACGTCAATCGTAAACTACCTGACTAAAGGAATCCAGCTAGAAGATCATGTAGAAGCGAGAAAACTCCGAATGAAGGCAGTGAGATATCGATCCTCAACGACACCCTCTACAGAAGGTCATTCTTAAGACCTTACCTCAGGTGCTTAAATGCAAGGCAATCCGAATGGGTCTTAAGAGAATTACACGAAGGAATGTGTGGGAATCACTCGGGAGAGAGAAACTTAGCTCATCGAGCATTAACTGAAGGCTACTTCTGGCCATACATGGCTAGGGACGCAGAACATGATGCAAAAAGGTGTGACAAATGCCAGAAATATGCCCCGGTTGTTAGACAACCTGCCGAAGAGCTCAACCTAATCATAGGACCTTGGCCATTCGTAAAATAAGGCATGGATATTGTAGGCCCGTTGCCGAGGGCTCCCGGGAATAACATGTTCGTTCTTCTCGCCTCATATTACTTCAGTAAGTGGGTAGAAGCAGAAACGTACTTTTCTGTTACACAAAATGACGTTGTAAGATTTGTATGGCGGAACATTATATGTCGGTTTGGTATACCAAAGATGATTGTGACGGATTATGGGACACAATTCGATAATCGAAGATGTAGAAGTTATTGCACAGAGAAATGGATCACATTACAATTCTTTTCCAAAAGTTATCCCCAGGGAAATGGCCAAGCAAAGAAGACAAATCGAACGATTTTCGACTGCTTAAAGAAAAAGTTGGAACAGCGCAAAGGAAAGTGGCATGAGGAACTCTCCAATGTACTGTGGGCTTATCGTACCGTAAAGCAGAAGCCAATAAGTGAAAGCCTATTCTCACTCGCTTATGGCATTAAAGAGGTTATCCCTACGGAAGTCAGTTTACCTACGATCAAAACACTAGTTGTGGAAAATGGCAAAAATGATCAGTAGCTAGCCTATAACCTCAATTTAGTTAAGGAACAAAGGGAAATTGCTGCGCTACGACTGGCGAAAACCAAAACCAAGTTGCGACTTATTTCAACAAACGGGTCAAGTAAAAAAAGTTAAAGGTAGGCAAATGGGTATTGAGAAAAGTCATGGAAAACACAAAAGACTTGAATGCAGGAAAGCTTGGACGCATATGGAAAGGACCATATGAGGTGACTGAGGCATTCGGAAAGGGAGCTTATAAACTCAAGCTCGTTGAAACAGGTAAGTACGTGCCACGCCCTTGGAACGCAATTCATTTGAGAAAGTACCACATTTAGATTTTCATGTTTATGTTTTCCGTATTTAAATTTCTGTTTCTACGAATGTTAAAGGGTAAATCCCTTCTTGTCTTCCTTGCATGTCAAATGGTGTATCCGTAGATGTCTGCTGACATCTCCTCATTGTACGATAAATAAAGTTGCATTTCATTAAAGTCTAAGGCTGAAGAGCATTAATCGTGGGTTGAGGATCGAATCATGATGGAAAATCTAAGATCGAGTGGGAAAAGAAAGCCCAAGATCGGATGGGCAAAGACCCAATTAAGATCTAAAATCTAAGATCGAGTGGGAAAAGAACGCCCAAGATCGGATGAGCAAAGACCCAATTAAGATTGCAATCTAAGATCAAGTGGGAAAAGAAAGCCTAAGATCGAATGGGCAAAGATCCAATCAGGATCGAAAATCTAAGATCGGGAAAAGAAAACCTAAGATCGAATGAGTAAAGACTGACCAAGATCGAAAATTCAAGATTAAATAGTAACGGACATGATTAAAAAAAGAATTCAAGGTTGAACAATTTAAAAACGATAACGAAAAGGTAAAATAAATAAATCTTTGCAAGGAACGATTTTCCTTCTTGAACGCATCTTTTGTTTGCGAGAGAAAATGGAGCATTACGTGTGCAAAAGTAAAAGCCCAAGTAGTGGGATGTTATTTTCCCGTCCATAAAAGGGAATATTTTTTATTTAAAAGATGAAAACCTCTTGGATACATAGTGCGATAAAAGATAAGAATGAAAGAAGAAATGAACCTACTAGTAGAATGAGAGAACAAGGATAACATCACTACTAGATATCCTAATAGTGGTTGGACCTAAGGACCCAACCTATTACAAGCAAGATGACATCTAGTTTAACGGGGTGGGAAGACTATCCCAGTTTATGGAAGGGAAGGTCACCTTAGCCTTGGATCTGAAATAGTGAATGCCTTGTTTAAAACCATCATGTATGCCATCTGAATGAGCGGCGGACACGGCACGATTTACAGCCATCAATACCCCTCTAAGATGATCCACCTGGTGTTTAGCACGCTGCAAGTATCCTTTTAGAGTTTCACGCTCGTCCAATAACAAAGAGTAGTCAAGGCATTGGGGGCAACGTGAGTGGCGAGGGGAAGGCACGTGAGAAGGACCGCTTCGTTCCTTGCATGAGGGTCTGGAGAATGAGCGATAAAGTTAGGAGCCCGAGTTGCATAATTCATCATCGGAGAGATCCTTCCACCTACAATGGAATCTAGAGCCCGTTCTCCACCCGATCTTGTTCGAGACCGATACGTGGATTCACGAAAAGTGTTAGGAACTTTAGAAGAGTGGGAAGTCCTCATTGGAGAACAAGAAGAGGAGCTGGAGCATAGCTCGATAACATTCCTAGAGCCCCTGGAACCCCTCTGGAAGCTTCCCTTTTTGGGGACATCGGCACAGAGCCGGAAGTTGAGTTTCACTCTTTCATTATTAACCATAAAACCTACTACTTACTTGCTCTCAAACACCTCTTTATATAAAGACATGTTGAGGTTGTTAGAAACAAGAATTCAAAATCTAAGATGATCGTATCTTATCGGGATTAGTTAATCTCTCGTTTGAAAATTCAAATTTAAGGATAAACGATATTGCTTTCATTTATTTAAAATTAAAAATTGAAAGGAACAACTGGAAAGGGTTCGGCGAGGGAAAGGCAAAGGCCCAACTTATGAACAAAAAATACGTTAATACAAGCAGATATAATAAGTAAAAATACGGAGATGTAAATACAAACACAAATGGGTTTTAGCCCACAAAGACAACTCATCAGATACTGAGCACCAAAACAAGAGCCGGACTGAAAGCCTCCAAAGCCTAAACCAGAAATGGGTCCAGAATTAGTAACAAACTCGCTGCTTGGGACATGATCAGAGGTAATAGGTTCGTTTGGGGGTCTCTGATCCTTATGATCCATCCCCTCGTACTGCTCATATCCACCAGGTTCAATCCCTATATGCTAATCATACACGTCAGGATCAGCTACAAATCAATGTTCCAGACGTTGCTGGCTTTCCACCCAACCAAATCTGAAGCTGGAGGCCATCTCCTTGCGTATTTGTCGCATGTTCATCTCACGCTCAATGGTCCTTGCTTGCTTGACTTCGGCCAACTCCTCTTTCGTATGGCATACTTCAGACGTCGCAGTGTCACAAGCTCCCTTCAAATTTGAGATCTCCTCCTCATATCCATGAAGTTTAACTTGACACTCTCTGACCTGCTGCTGATTGAGGCTGAGGGATTCCAACCTGGCAACTAGTTTATCCGATTTTTCCTTTTGGAGCAGAGCCATCTGAAAACAACGGTAGAGATAAAGCTCACAGGAATGATGAGATATTCAGATAATGAGAGAATACCTTCATAAGATAATGGGATTCATAGGAGTCGAGATCGTCATCAAGCATTGCTTCAAAGCGGCCAGCATCATTAGAATGAGTCAAGTCTCTCGCCACAGTGGTAGCGACGCTTGCATTGTCCTATAGATTGTCGCCAAGGGGTGACAAAACTTCCGTTTCTTTTTGTGAATTCAGGTTTCCAAGCTTGAGAAGAGTTATTGGAACTGTCGCCACTAGCCGAGGCGAAGGTGGGAGGATTTGACTGCCATTGCATGGGTCTAGGGGTTGTGCCAAAGATAGTTAGTGAACCACGCTTGGACTTTTTGGGCCTATCTGCTAGAGGACATTTATCCGACCTGCTTGCAATTCTGGGCACTGGAAGATCACGAGGAGGCGATGCAACACAGTGGGGTGGTGGAAGGTCGGAAGGCGGTGAAGCCATGGTAGGAGAATAATTCAAGTTGGAGTCCGTGTCCATTTGCCATGTCTCCTCGTCTTCTTCTTTTGAGCTATCCGATCTGGAGTCGGTCACAAGTACATGAGGCTTTACGTTGAATTGAAGCTCAAGGTCAAAAGCGAATATAGATTTAAGCAGGGGGTCTAGGGGCAACGACCGGTCGACCAAACAATACAGGAAGTAAAAGATGGAGTTGCGGGGATAGGTGATTTGAGTAAGGGCGTCAGCAACTTCTCTAGAGCTCCATATCTTCCTTGTCACAAACCTCTTTAGCCAACATTTTCGATCATTGGAGATTATCTATTCGGGACCCTCCGATAAAGCTGCGAAAGAAACTCATGGTAAGTTACGTTTGCACATTTATGGAAATTTGATAACAAAGGTAAATTTATATACCAGGTCTAGGACCAAAAGTAGAAGGGATGGATAGTTGAGACAGCTCAGGAGCCTTCCAATTCCCTGAAATCAGAAGATGGTGATTTTTCCAATCTCTGGCTCTCGAGGGATCCAATGACAAGAATTTCTTGCGATATCTAGGTTTAAAATTAAAGAAATTAGTTTCACCCTTAATGGTAGTCAAGTCGAAGAGAAAGGGGAAATCTCTAAAACCTAAGGATATGCCTAGCTTCAGACCCAATACCAGGAAGGTCGACATAACCAAGTAAGAGTTCGGGTTCAGTTGCATAGGGTGAGTATTTGTGAAGAATAAAATGAGATGAATCATGGGGTAGAGCGGGAAACTAATGACCCCTAAGTGGTCCAGAGATAAAACGGTAGACCCGGCTGGGATACCGAAACCCAAATACATGTCGGATCCAGCAGGAAGTGGGTTGAGGTGCATGTCATCTAGAACATGACATTGGTCACAAGCCTTGATGATTTCAAAGTGTGGCGGAGAACCACCATATTTAGACCAACGAGTACGACTCGACATGAGAAACAGGTGGGAGACTTGCTGGCCGAAATTGATTGGAGAAGACAAAAAGAAGAATTTGTACCCTTAAACGTAAGTGGAATGTTTGAAATATTCCCACCAGAGGGGTTTAAAATGGAAAATTACCTGTAAGCTAAGAGGCCACTCTGAAACAAGAAATCATAGGCTTGGTGAAGAAGCTGAGCAGAGGAAGTAAAGGAAAATGGGGATGGAGAAACTCAAGGTAATGACATATAAATTTATATACATGCATGCATAGAGATATATGCAAATATATGAAAAGTACGTGCAAAGATTTGCATGTCGATACGCAAAGGTAGGCCTAGGTTGCGTGTAAGAATGTGCCTATGTATGCCAGTTTACCTAGATATATGTATATATATATATATATGTAGTCCGGTCAAGGATGTGAGGTATACAAGTCTTCAAAAATATATATATATATATATATATATA
>JAOEHR010000045.1:10237562-10247726 GCA_025448175.1 Aronia arbutifolia
ATCACCGTCGATGCGTGTGCATTTTTTTCTCACCACTTATGTTTACCAGTCACCTCATCTGATATGTATTCTTTTACTTAATCATAATTTTTTTTTTCAGAATTAGAAAATAAATATTTAATATTAAAGTTAACCATAGGTAGTTGAAAAAACATGTGTCACATAATGAGACGTATAGTAAACATAACCATGGTTATGATGGTGAGCAAAAGTGGTTCTCCATGCTAATCTGACCGGAATATTCCCCTTGCACTTCCCGTTACCAAACCCGCCTCACCCTTTCCCGAAAACTATAAATACTTCTCTTTCTTCACCCCTTCCTGTTCTTGCCCTAGCCTAGAAACCCCCATTTCGCCGCAACGTCCCCAATTTTCTCTCTCTTTCTCTCACTTTCTCGCACCAAATCCACAATTTCCTGCACATTTTCCCGAGAAAATTCGGCCAGATGGTCTTTCTCAGATCACTTTAGCTGATTCCTCCTCGTTATGGATCGCAGGGCGGTGTTCGGTGATTCCTGCTGTGAATTTATCGGTTGAGTGTTGTAAATTTATCGGTTCAGTGTTTTGGCGATGGAAGCGGTGGACTTGAGTTTTCCGGTGGATGTAGCCACCGTGCCGAAGTTTCTGGGTGTGGAGGCGCTTGTGAGAGCTGGGGTTACAGTCAAGGAGCTAGAACCTTGTGATTCGGACCGCGTTTCGGTTCGAGTTACCTCATACACCGAGGCTTGCAGCTCATCGTTGAGGGATAAAGGTGGTTTCTTGGCCTGTTTTCTTAGTTTTATTTGACATTTGAATTGTGGGTTTTATATTTCTCTCTTGCTTTTAGTTGTATATTCACAAATTTAAGTTTTGAGTTTGCTGTCATTGTTAGTTTTCGGAATCGCAGCTCATTATATTTCCCAATTAAGCATTTCCTTTGATTTTCCTTGTTTATTTGTTACTTGTCTCCAATATTTGTAGTTTTACTTTTAGTCTAGTCTTCTTTCCAGGATTTCTTCATTTGGTTGTGTATATCGTTTTGTTACTGAAAAGTTTCGTAATTTTATGTACTGGGGAATGGTTATGTTCTCAGAGGTAACGAATGCGGTTAGTACTTTAGAGAATGAACCAACTAAGCTCGGTGATATGATGTGCCGGGGCAGCTATCCGGGTGAAGAATTGTCCAGGCATCTACATGGCAGGGGAAAATATGGTTTTTTGTTGGATACTGGTGCTGATAGCGTACAGTTAGAACGGAAACCGGGAAAGTTGTCAAAATTGGGCAGTTTATCTAAGAGACCACGTGTTGCTCGATTTGAAGATCCAACGAGCCTTGTTGAAGTTGACGGGATAAGGGATATGTCATATAAGCTTGGATCTTTACTTATAAAGTGTGGTTCATCAGGTAATATATGTTTCTTTTGGAGCTGTGAATTAGTTATTTGACGTAAATGCTTGTTTATTGTCATCAGGATTCCAAATTCAAAAAACTGACCCGGGAAGGTCTTTTAAGATGGCAGATGCCATCTGTGGTCTCTTCGCATGTGAAATTTTAATTGGTCTGTATGTATTTGTCACTTAAATGTTAGATTAGTAATTTTTTGCCTATTGTGTTTTTTATTTTCTCTGGAGTTGTTTAATGGGGCGAATGTAAAATTTTCTTGGCTGGAAAGTCCACTTTATTGTCACAGTTATTGATGTTGGGGAAAATTAAGATTCCCGGACAGCTCTTACTGCTGTTGACCACATCAACATCATTTAGCTATTGTCAGTCTGTTGCTTAACATCAGAGTATTATGGATTAATTGCAGTTGATTGGAAGTAAATATTTTTCTTAGCAAATCATAAGTAACGGAGATTCCGGAATGAAAATATTGCATGAGGATAATACTCCAATACTAAAACTGTCCAAACCTGCTCAAAATATTTACAGTCAACTATATACATATATTATTAACCAAACCTTTTGTCAATTTCTCATGTAAGCTCGTAGGTGTGTGATATTTTGATAACCAATTATATATAAGCGCTGGATGTATAGGCATTTTTTCCTATTTAAAAATACTGTTAAACATTAGCGGTTATTTAGCACATGGATCATTTTGACGTTTGTTCAATAGCTGAACTGAAACATTTTTAACTTCTGAACCTCCGCAATGGAACTTTAAAAGGTAATCGAAGGAATAGGAATTACGATATTTCCCTCCGATGACTGAGGATGCAATATTGCCTGAGACTTTTTCAAGCAATTTAGAATGCTGTGGAATTACATCTGCTGGGTCCATAATCTTCTTTCTGCAAATTCTTTTATTCCTTAAAGTTCAATTGATGTACTAGTTCTCATTCTTTGAAATTAAAAAATTTATGCCCTGCTAGTTTCTTTAGGCCTTATTTAGTCACTAGCTTTGGATTGCAATGGACAACCCAATATATTCATGGGGCCTTATTTAGTCACTAGCTTTGGATTGCGATGGACAACCCAATATATTCATGGTACGTTGAAGGAACAAATGAAATAAGTTTCCTTCATGTCAAATATCCTTCTAATCCTCCCAAATGAGGCCTTTGGGTGCTAGTTCTATGTGTCCATTGTATCTTGCAGGACTTTTCCTCTTTTATATTAAGTTAACTGTTAATTTTATTTGGGTGGTTGGAAATTGTAAACATTAACTTGCAAGTGCTGTCTCCAAAATGCATGCTTTGATTTTCTATGGCCATAATGCTATACTTAACCACACTGCGTGTCCCATTAAATGTGTTGGATTTTCCTTTTCATGGATTTTAAGTGTTTCGGCTGAGAGCTATTCTGTACCTTTCTGTGTTATACATTCCAGATAAGACTCAATTGATGAAACAAAAGAACAACTCTACAAGCAAGCGAGGTGAAAAGAGAAATCTCAAACTTCCTGCGAAGACTAAACACGATTCCTTCTCTGTAAAACCGGGTTTGGCAAGCTTCAGTTCAGCTGCTGGTGGAAACAACTTTTATGGTATGACATTCCACGAAAGCCAAATTCCTTCCTTCGATGTATCATTGAACTCCTTAAAGGAGTGTATTTGTTCCATTATTACCAGACTATCAATGTGCATACTGTGCAAAAATTAAATAGTAATTTAAATGAATGTCAGGAGTACATGGCCTTAAGTCAGATAATCACGATGTTACACAGCTGGTAGACGATGTGCCACTGAATGAGCTCCTTGACGGGACATACAAGTGTCCTAGCTTAGGCAGGGGAAAAGGGAAGAAACCAGCAAATGTAAACGATAGTTTTCTGCATGCAGTTAAAAGGGCTTGTTCTACCCTTCAGCAACCAAGGTCTGTTCAGCCCCAACTTAATGCTGAAGTAGACAGCAATCCCGACAAGATAATGTTGCCATGGCCGTTATGCACAACTGCTGTTGTAGCTTCTGGTGTCGAAAGTGATAAAGGAGAGCCATTCATCACAGATTTGTCTTCGTGTAATGAGGTCAGTGATCGGTGGTAATGGAAGATATATTAGCCCTGCAGAAAACTTTCAGTTTTTAAACTGTTTGATTAAACTAGAAGTTTGAGGATTACATGGCAAATCATGCAAAAGGTATTCTTCAGAGTAATAGTATTTGGATTGGTCTTGTGAATCCAGCATAGATATGCTGCTGGACTTAACTGGAGTTTGGGTTCCTTGTGTGAATATTTGCACATTTTTGTTATTTAAGCTCCACTCACAAGGATTTTAGTTCTGTTGTCCAACTGCCAGAGTTTTATTTCAATCATATATTTAATGGTGAAACTACCAATGATTGATGATGTACGTTTCTTTTTTTGTAGGTACAGGATTCACATAGAAAACCTGAAGCTCCTGCTAATCCCCTTGATTTGCCATTGTGTGAACCTAAGTATGTCTTGGAACGCTTGGCCCTTCCTCAACCCAAGGATTTGGAATCTTTGCTTTTGGATGCTGCAAAACCTGCTTCATCTTCAAAAAATACTCCTGATCCATGTTCAGGCAGACAAATATCTCGCCGAGCAAGCTTGCCTCCTTTTTCATGGTCACATACTTCTAATGGGCACAGTAGAACCAGTTCCGATGCGGCCAAACAGTCCACAAGCAGGGGCACATGCCAAGGCCGATGGCTAAGAATAGAGAGGAATATTCTTAGTTCGTTGTGGGTTGCCACTAATAATTTGACAGACTTGGAGTCACTCAGCTATGATCAAAGTCTAGTTCCTTCTGCAAGACTAAAAGTGGCTGGTTCCCACAATAAAGTTTTCCCATCCATATCTGTTAGTCTTCCTCAGTGTCAACAAGATTTGTTATCTAACGCAACATGTTTGAAAGATTCCTACATTTCGCAAGGTAATTTATTTACTTTTTGTTTCTCTAAAGGGAATGCCGGCATGAGTTTGAGTTATATACTAAAACTTCAATATGTTACATTGGTTGCCGGAAATATTTACTGTATCTATCAGTACCACGACTTGGGACATTGTCTTTTATATATTTTTATTTTTTTGAAATACAGAATCTGGAGGCAAGCTGAAGCAGTCAGGAGATTGTAACGGTACGGCTTCCTTTTTGTAGCCTTTCTTTATGCTTCTTGTTTGTGTGTAATGCATGTGCTTGGGGCTTGGGGTGGTGGGGTGATGCATAAAGGAGGTATCGAGGAAGATGACAAAGAATGACAATTGCATATTGGCACTAAAACTTACTCCCAAGAGGCCTACCTTGTGTTATACCAAGTCACAGGAGCAAACTGAGTGGGCATCTTGCCCTTGTGGTATTACACGATCTAGCTGTGGCCTAGATTAGCTCGTTGGCTGATATTTTCCCAATTAATCGTCAAGAGATGTGCCAAACAATGCATGATATATGCTTGAAATGGAAAAGTGAATAAATAGGCTATAGCCTTGTTAGGAAATAGGAATTTAATGTTAGGCCCATCAATTGCACAATTATGTATTTTATCATTCTTGGCTTAAAAATGATTTTAGCCGTATCTTACTCTCTCTGAACTTCATTTCTATTTTCTGCTTCCGCAGCTTTGCTTTTGTGCTTTTCTTAATGAGATGCTTTTTGTTTGTTCAGATGAGCATTGTCCAAAAGTATTAAGTGCTGCTCGAACACTGTGTGACATGGCAACTCGCCCCTCAAGGAAAAATCCAGATGGAATCATAAGATGGCCAAAGAAGCCTTCACAAAAAGCCATGAAAGCTCGGAAGTTGAAATCAATTGAGAAACCTGAAGAAGCATATGGAACATCATCAGTTGCAGTTTCTGGGTCCGACAATCCTGGGAGAAGCGTGGATCGGATGCTGCCCCCAAAGAAGCCCAAGCTCTGTTTGAATGATGATAAAAGGGATTTCAATAATTTTAGTTCTGTAAGGAAAGGACCAATAAATTGGTCTACGCCCAGATCAAGTAGGTCATCACCTAGCAGATCAATTAAGGAGTCAATTGTGGATATTAGACATTCAACGGCGGATGTAGTAAAGCATTCCTATATGATGCCACCACCAGCTCGGGTTCCAGAGAAGACTTCAAACAAACAAGCGAAGCAAAGAAGGGTATTGGTAACGGAATGGAACCGAGGAAGGGACCGGCTAGACTGATGAGTATCGTATCAATCGGGTTTAAGATTTATTCCTACTGACAAGGTTCGTCATTTAACCTGATGTCTCTGGGGATTTAGTGGAAATAGTTGATTTGTACATATCAATTATCATGCCCTAGGTGGAATAGGGAAAGGTTTCAAGGGTTTAGTTTTAGGAGGAGGATGAATAGGAATTTTATGTTGTAACAAAGGGGATAAAACATTGCATTTCATCGCTTTGGTAGAGCATTCCGTGTCTCGCACCTCTGCCTCCGACTCTCTTGTGCATGTACATTTCGGCTTCTGCTAAATTTTAATTCGATGTTTTTTTTTTATTTTTTTGAAAAAAACGATATTATCTACATTATGGGAGATGAGGTGACTTAGCCTCACAGTGGGCTAGCAATAATATGGTTCAAATTCGTTTTTGGCAAGAATTGTTTACATGTATAAAAATTCTAGAAATGTATTTTAAATATAGTACATATTCAGGCTTGAGTTGGCAAACCATTAGACCAATACCAATATTTGTAATTTAACAACAAAAAATTCTAAAATGCATGGGGATATGGATAATAGGTTCCCAAAAAGTTTTATCATGCCAAATAGTAATTGTCGGTCGTTGATTGGTCCTATTCATAATTTGACAACATATATACCAGCTCATTATAAGAGATCATCTTACGATTAAACTATAATTTATTAGATCATACTTGCACCCTCTGTGGTGGAATGCAAATATCACATCTCCTATGAATAATGTTCCCAGTATAGATTTTATAATCGAAATTTTATTCAGTTTCTTAGTCTTCGTTCCAAGATCATATCTATAAAAAGATACATTGGAATCGGAAATTGTTTTGTCATCCAAATGTATATTATAAATGAACGATTTATCATGAATATGTTGTACAACGTCGATTTGTTTCACTCAAGTGATGGCTAAATAATCTCCAATTTCGAATGAATTTTTTTACGTATGATCTTTACATGAAAATTAAAAACCTGAACGAATCCGATTATAAAATCTATAAGATGAAAATATATTACTCACGACGAGTGGGATATGTGCATTCCATATTATCTTTATTTGTTGAGATCTCTTCAGTAGCAATTGATGACATAAGGACTTGTATGGAAAACCATATTTCGTCCAACATATATACATATCAATGAATTGATAGAAAATAAACCTAAGAAAACAACTGATCTAATACTAATACAAGAGCCATTGCAAGTCCAGAATCAAAGCCAGAATGCACAATTAAATGAAAAACATCTAACCCATAAGAAACACCTCCAATATTTGCTTCCTTTCTCTTGATCTCAGCTACCACATTCCTCGACTCATCTAATACCTTGCATGATCTGTGCGTGAAAGAACCTTCAATCACATATGTATGTCTTTTGTTGCCACATGCCTCTCGATACACATAAGCAAGTATACTCTTGGGATTGGTATTTAGCATGTTCTTGTTCTTCCTCACGTAAAACGTTGGCATACTTTTTGATGCTGCAAATGTTGATCTTGTTGGGCAACAATTGCCAGCTTCCCCGTCGTGCACAAACCAAGTATCAATTAGACTAAGCTTCTGCAAAGCAAAATAGTTAGTTAAGAATCGAGATCAAGCACAATTGTTTTTTCACTACTCTATTCTTATATATTTGTTTAATTTATGAGTATATATAAGCTCAAAAAATGTTCTCTTTTTTTCAACGGTCTGGCATAAATATCTGCATCTTATGATAGGCAAGACTCATGTTGAGTCACATGGCAATCAAGGAAATCAGGGTCACACATCTTCCCTTACATTTGATATCAAAGGTGGAGAATATACAATTGTGTTTTTAGTGTTTGGTGACCTTGTATACTAAATCACCAGCACCAAGTGACTAAGAGGACGGATGTAGACTAAGCTTCTGCCAAGCAAAACTGATGTCAAGATCAAACAAATTTTGTTTTTCTGTTTTTTTAACTCTCTTTTATGATAGATACTTGTTAATTTATGAGATTATACAAGCTCGAAAAAATATTCTCTTTTTTCTAACAGTCGACAACATAAAATTCTGCATTTTATGTTGTGAGACTCCTTCTGAGTAATTGTTCAAGTTGAGTTTTATCTGAACCTCATGACTCTGATTTACTACATCTATGTTCACATGAATTTAATATCAAGATAAAGAATAAAAAATGTGTTTTAATTTCAAACTTGATATAAAAAACGATTGAGGGTGACCTTGTATACTTGGTCACCAGCCATCAGATGACTAAGAAACTGGTGTATATTTACACACACACACAATTACGATATATACAATTGGTAATATATTTACCTTTCGGCGACGCATTGTGAGGACAGATTTTCCAGAGCCATCCATGAGAATGACTTCCTCAGGATGTCCGACGTAGTTGTCCACTCGATAAACGAGATCTCCATTTGAATCGATGACTGTGAACCCTTTACAGCTAATTAGAAGGGATTTTCTCCACACTGTTAATGATGTGCAAGCCCCGTAAGTACTATTATCAGTAGCCTTGTATTCTTGGTGGTCATGTTGTTCTTGATGATTATGGACAGACCTGGTCCTAGACAAAGATTTCCACATACGAACAATCTTCATTATCTCTCTCTCTCTCTCTCTCTCTCTACTAAATGGTAAACCTTAAGCAGGTTAAGGAAGCAGATACTTATAGCCTGAGAATGTTTGAGATATTAATTGGTCTAACTAGAAGTAGAAAAATTCTGCGTTTTGTACAGAAAAGCTGTATGAACAATCCCCCTTATAGTTAATCACGCAATACTATATACATTCTGCGGTGGGGCATTTTAAACTCATTAAGTGTATTGTATATATCTATTGCATGAAACTTAACACTTTGTCGTATCATATTGGTCATCACAAGCATGACACGTGTAGCTGAATGAGTGAGAATCTGGGTTGTGCGTTTATATAAAATATACTGTGAAAGAGACAACTTGCCAGAAAAGTCATTGCTGGTTTCCTAGAGATACTTTGATGGGATTAATTCATATACTAATTGGTAATTAGCATAGACGATATATCTTAATCAGCATCAGAAATGAGACACGTATATGTTTTCTTAGGTGGTCTCCGATCTTTCAACTTTTCTCTTTTGATTGTAGAGTTAGGTTTGTTTTTATTTAATCGGACATTCATAGGCACGAGACAGAGATGGGAACCATAAAAGTTAGGGAGGGAACAGGTTGCATGGAGGGGGAAACCGTGAAACCCAGGAACATTATTGCTCAAGTTATTTCCGTGACCATTCATTCAAACTAATATTGCCGGTTTTTTTTTTTTATTATTTTTTTTAATACATTAACTTAATATACAAACATTTACAAATGACCCTTTAGATGATCCAATGATTTTTACTCTTTCTTCCTCACACACTGTTGTTTATATTTTGTCTTCAAACTGAAAAAAAAAAAAATCAAATGAGAAAGATAATGGATAAAAATGAATATTAGGTGCAGAAAAAAAGTATGTAGAAATCATTTTCTTATATATAATTTCTTTGTGCACACCATACACAACCTCAAAGTGGAGTCCAGCACTCACTATGTCGAATATATCACTCAGTAGGCCATGATAATAGTATTTCCAAGTGTTCATATTTTAGAGAATACAATGTAGAAATACCCATAGTTTATTGGTTATCTCATAAATTATGATCAAATGCGTTTTACTAATTGGCTATGAAAAATGTTTTGGGCTCGTTTAATAACATTTGCTTTTTAATTTTGGTTTTCACATTTTTGTGTTAGCTATAGGAGGAAAATACTTGGGGGAAAAGAAGGAACAAAGAAGAGTGGATGAAAGATGGTGCGTGTGATATATGTAAGAAAAGTACAAGTAAAGGCAGACAAAATGAGAACTAAAAACCAAAAACCAAAAATTATTCTAAATTGTTTTTACTTTCAAGATTTTATTTTCATTTATTCTTTCTTATTTCTCCCCTATTTATTATAACACTTCTTCGTCCCTCATTTCTCCTATACAATTTTTCCTTATCTCAAACAAAAAAAAGCAATAACTAAAACTAAAACAAAAAAGTTTATCATAAGGCTTCCTCCAACCCTGAACTATTTGCCAAATTTCCCCCCAAACCCAACCCAACCCAATGGAAATATTTGGGCTAAATGTTAAATGCTAAACCCAGGCCAAATTTCGCCCAAAATTTAGCCCAGAATTAGGTGTGAGCCCCACCGAACCGAGTGAAAAGTGGCGTTTGTGCGCCAAATGCTGGCCACCCAAGCGCCCAAAGCGCGCGACGCGTGACGTCTCAGACAACGAGGGCCTCGCCCACGTGGGCCTGTCGGCCACGTTCCCCAGGCGCCCCAACGGCTACTTCCATCCAACGGTCGTGATCTACAGGCCGTTGGTTAATCCAACGACCTAGATTTAAATTTATTTTTGTTTGTTTTTATATTTATATATTATTGAATCCAACGAATGAGATCGAATATAATCAAATCTAACGGCAAAAAAAAAAAGATCTAACGGCCCAAATTTAAATCCAACGGCTAAAATAATTAAAAAAATTTATTTAACTCAAAATTCACCCAAAAACTCTATAAATACCTAT
>JAOEHR010000045.1:10812537-10826399 GCA_025448175.1 Aronia arbutifolia
GCAAGCACAGCAATCAGGCTAGTAGACCTCCGACCCCGTCCCCAACCAGCAGCAAGATTACCAAGCACCTCCGAACGACATGCCTATAGATTTTTCCGCTTTTTTTCATAGTTTTGTTCCCGCTTTTTTTTTTTAAAACTTTATATTTGTACGTACATTTTTATTTATATTATAAATAAAATTTGCTTTTTTATTCATTAATTTGCTTTTTTTTTTCATTAGTATGATTTTTTTTTTAAATTTTCCTTTTATTCTATTTATTTATTTTTTATTAAAAATTACACTTGTGCGACGCTGACAGGTCGTCGGGCAAAATTAAGCATGTCTTACTACTTCGTCGCGCATAACCACGCGCCTCTTACGTTTTTTGTTGCGCAAACTTTTCGAGACAAACTAGTCACAAAGCACACTTGTACCCTTTTATATCGTATGATGAAAACCTTTGTCTGTATAACTTTAGCACGACGAGTAATAAAGCGTCATGCAATTGTTTAGATGCTCGAAGAATTTGAAATTGTTCATCGTGCAATGTATTTTTTCACGACCTTTGCACAACAAAATCTGCACGACGATTTTCTGGTCGCCATAGTTTTTGTGCGGCCTAAGAATGCTTTGCACGACAAAATCTCCCTCGTCGCGCAAACTGTTTAATTTAGTAGTGTGTCTAGACAAGTAATTGGATGCAATTAGTTGCAATGTCACCTAAGCATTGATTAAGACTTCTTGTAATTTCACTAAAGAATCTTAAGGGTTGCATAGTTTTTCAAATGGTTTTCACAACAGCTTAATGAGTCTTGCATGTTCATGTTTGATCTGAATATCATAGACGGATTACATGTTAAATATACGTTCTTGCTTGAGTATCTCAAGGAGAATATGCATTGAAAACCTGACCTTCAAAACATGCTTCTGATACTTTCATAAGTAATTGGTAGAATTGCATAAGATTGTTAATGGTGATGGCTATACCCTAGTCTTTTCCATAAGTGCTTTTCTAAAAACTATTTTAATTTCCTTGTTGCCGAGTTATTGTTTTCTTAAATTTAAATTGTTTTGTTTTGGTTTTCATCTTCACATTCTCAATTTTTTTCTACAAAAATATATTTCAAATAATTAATTAAGTATTAGTTTAAACACAAATTATTTATATCAATTCCTATGGAGAACGACCTTGCTTGAATCGTTTATACTTGTTGACCCTAAAAACTACCAAGCCTACATGGCGCGCAAGCCGAGTAACTAATGAGCTAACTATGTCTTTCAGTTGTGTGCAGGGCGTGTCAACTCGTTGGTCAAGCTCGATCGAGGAGTAAAATATGTTGATGTTGCGTTTAGCGCGCGACTGACTTCTGTGTCTTGCGATTGCGGCCGATGAAGGAACTCGTCTCGACCTTCTGGTTCTAGAACCTGAAGACAAGGCTGCTATTTTTGCGAAGTTCATGAATCGTCGGCACCGGGTTCGGTCATGGTGATTATATTCATAAGAGTATAAGCATACCAAACTGGTACCAGACTATATGGACACAAGTACTCAAAAGAGATGTATGTCTTGATGGTAAATGTGGTTCAGCTGTCAGAATGCCGAACTCTAAAACTTACTTGTGAGTATCCAATCATAAAACAACTCGGCGTTCAATGTGCTGAGCCCAGTAAACTGTAACACCTCACTTCGCCGAGAAGACTAATGAGATGACCTCTACCAATAAAGACTCGAAAGTCCTTCTCGATCGAGACTTGGATAGATAACCAGTCGGCCTCGATGCAGTGCTATTTATCCAAACTAAAGGTGTTCCGCGTTTAGCTGGTTCTACGACGATAATGCTGTTAATCCAAACTGAAGATATCACTGGTTGCCTTCACAGTGCTGTTTATCCAAACTAAAGATGTGTTGGCGGAAAAAGAAAATAAAAATCTCAAGGTTGTTGAGAGGTTTCACGTAGAGCGAAAGTTTGCGAAGGGCAGTTTGTATGTTGAATTGGAGATGCCTTGAATGGTGCACTCCACCCTTTATTTATAGCAGCAAACCCTCTTTTGATCGAGTTAAAACCATTTGCAGATTAGGACTCCTTATTCTGATCCAATCTTATCTCAACCAATCCTACTTCCATTAGGACTCCTTATTCTGATCCAATCTTATCTCGACCAATCCTACTTCCATTAAGACTTTTAACCCAACCCTTTACCAGGCCACATTCATTTCCAGATCTCAATATCCTTATCCTGCCAAGAACCCTTATTGCATCAGGATTCAACTCCCCCCATCCATCCATCTCGTACTGGGACTCACTCCTTCTTTATCTAGAACACCTCAATTTCCCAATAGGACTTGGCCGGCCTCGACTAGGCGGCCCATGAATTGGATGACCCACAGTAACCCTAGCATAGGGCTTCCGAGCTGAGAACAATTCTAAACTCGGCCCAAACCAATATTTTGGACCCAAACATTGCCCCCTCGCTTCTGAGGCCGTCGACCTACAATCCTTGGTCGAGCCTCGATCTTGAAGAAGCAAAACCGTCCTTGGGCATTTCTAAAATATTAAACCGACTCGAGAATCACCACCATGCGCATTTATGAAACATCATTTCGCTTTCTTGATTCTTCCCAAAGTCTTGCCGCGTGTCGATCCTCTGGTTACCATAGCAGCTTTCAATAATGACATTTGAGACGTGCAGCTGTCGAAACACATTTCATCATTAAATCTGCTGCAACAAGCAATTGTGCATTCTTAAACCCCAAAAACCTCGATCTTTTCACCTGGATTCTTTGAATATCCACAATGATTAGCAACTTTCCTGGTCGATTTTACCCCCAATTTTGAAAATCAAACGTTTAACCTTCCTTCCAAAACTCTTATAAATACCTAAATTCCTTCAATTCATACTTTACACTTCCAAAAATCTAGAAACCCTCTTGCCATTTTGCTCTCAGAATCCCAGAAAACCCAAAAGCTCTCAACTCAGAAACCCTTCCTTCAAACCCAAAAAACCTTCGAGTCTTCATCAATGGCTTCCCTTATCTCCAAGCTTTCTAACGAGTGCAACAAATGCAAGGACTTCATCGACCGGAACACCATCAAGACTCTACGCTTCGAGAGTGATTTGAGCGCCTCTCACCAAATCCTAGGACCACTCTTCAAGGACGCAGTGCCATTGTCCATCACCAACCACTTCAAGGCTCATTGCCTGGCATTCTTGCTGGAAGGGTTTGATTGGTCGAAGTGGGGCCTCACAAAGCCCCAAGGAACCTGGCCTTTGACCACTGCAACCTGGGTGGCATGGGTCGAACGGATGGAAAGATTATTTGGCAAAGAATGGAAGGCTCTCGACTATGGAGATTGCCATGGATAGAGAACTCCTCATGGTAGCTTTGAGCTTCTGGTACTTGACCACCAACACCATGATCCTTCTTTTCGGGCCCTACCATCCTCGACATCTCAGCTGTCTTTGGGACTTAACTTGTTCTGACGAGTTTCTTTTGATGCAGCCTTCATAGGAGGTCGAGCTTGACGCCTTACTCTCTAGTACCTCCGAAGTCGTTGGGCCTTCTGCTACCTAGACCACGCCTGTTGTAATTGCGGCCTAATCCAACGCCTTCGCCAAGCTGCAAGAACTCCTATCTCTTTCGGCCTCACAAGTCCTTCAACCTAACGACCTCAACTCTGTAGGAGAGTGCCTGAACAATCTTGCGGCCGATGGCTTGCTGAGCACTGAAAGTGTCATCCACTTATCCAATATCTTGGAGCTGACCCGACAATACTTTCCTATTTTTGAAAGGGCTCTTCGTGCCGAGGACGAGCTAAAGGCCGCGAAGCTCACTCATGAAGCCAGTCGGCCGGAGGTCGAAGCTATAAAAGAAAGAAAACATGGCTGGTCAGCCTTGATCATCAAATTACCGAGCTTCAGTGTCAAATTGCCGAACTTCAACAGCAAAGGTCGGCCGTTGCTTCGTAACTCGAAAAAGATTTTGACGTAAATAAGACTCGACTAACAGATTTTGCAGCTGGTGCGAAGTAGATACAACAACTTCAGCTCGATAAAAAAACAAGGCAAGCCGAAGTCACAATGGGTGAAGTAAGGTGGTTGGAACTAAAGGCCGCTCTGGAAGCCTTTCTTCATTCGACCCCTTAGGATGTTGGCTTTAATAATCAACCATTGTAATCTTTTGTAGCTTTACTTGTATGGCCTTTATTATAAGATTAATGAAACGAAACTTTTATTCTCGCATCTCCTAAGTAACTGGATAGTATTTCTTTAAAAATTTCCCATTGATTGGCAGCTTACGAATTAGACCGGTTCGATTTTTGAGGTGGTATGCTCCCTTGTTAAGGACTTTATGGAAGACGAACGGTCATTCCTAATTCGGCGACCATTTCCCTAATCTAGTATCTTTGATTCCTACGGGCAATACGGTTTGCCAAACCAACTCCCTGTCGTCGAACGTTTTTTGTCTGACTCGCTGATTATAAGCTCGCTCAACAATCTTCTTCTGTGCCACTAATAAGTTATAAGCATCAAGCTGAGCTTCTTCTAAATCTTCTAACTCTTGTCTCATGGCCTGACTGTACTCATCAATGAATAAACTACTTTGTTCAATTACTCGCAACGAGTTTATACTTAGCTCGACCGGCAACATCGCGTCGTGTCCAAAAGTCAACGCATATGAAGTTATTCCAGTGGTTGATCGGAGTTGTTCAGATGCCACATACTAGGCCTCTCTCTTACCATTTTTTCAAGAATACCGATCAAAACCTTATTACTTGCTTCGGCCTGCCTATTCGCTTACAGGTAATACGACGTAGACTACTCGAGTTGAATTTTGAAATTCGCCGTATACTCCTTAAACCTATCAGATGTGAATATCGTACCATTATCTGTTATGATTGTTTCCAGTACGCCGAATCTAGTCACGATGTTTTCTTCTACGAAATTACAAACTTTTTTAGATGTTAACTCAGCATATGACTTCGCTTCGACCCAGTTGGTGAAGTAGTCTGTCGTGACAAGTATCCATGCATGCTTTGCTGACTCGGAAGATGGTGTAATTTTACCGATTACGTCCATGGCCTATCCTCCAAACGGCCATGGTTTAGTGACCGAATGTAGTGATTCGGCCGGGACCCTCTTTATAAGACCATGAATTTGACACTGTACACATCCTCGTGCGAACTCAATACAATCATTCAGTATACTAGGCCAGAAATAGCTGTGTCGGTGAAGCAACCATCGTATCTTTCGGCCGGACTGATGAGCCCCGTAAATTCGTTCATGAACTTCTGCGATTACTTGAGCAGCATCCTGAGGACTGAGGCATAACAGTAATAGACCATCCTCACCTCTTCGGTATAATTTATTTTGGTACGTGACATAGTTCGTCGCATGAACCCTTGTTTTGTGGTCGTGTTTGCCATTGGGGTTGTCAAGATACCGCATAATGGACTTCCTCCAGTCATTTGGCATTACCTCGACTGCGTAAACATCTATAGGGTCCTTTTGCTCTAACAACGAAGGTAAGGACATGACTTGTGTACGGATCACTCGATCGCGTCGGAGGACTTGTTGATTAACTAAGGCCGGACATGATCGTCGCAACACAGGTCTTTCCCGGCCGAGCTTGCTCTCAAGAGTTGCGCTCCGGAGGCAATTTGAGCCAGTTTGTCCGCGTCGGTATTTCAAACTCAAGAGATATGTTCGAATGTAATACCGTTAAAAGACTCGGCTAAATAGCTGGCAACCATGTGATAAGGTGCCAGAGTGCAACTTATGCAGCGAAAAGAACCATTAAGTTGGTTAATCACAAGTTCAGAATCGTCGAAGATAAGGGCACGGGTTGCCCATAAGTCATGAAGAGCGCCAAGGTTGATGACAAGGGCTTCGTATTCGGCCTGATTATTCGTGCAATCAAAATCAAGCTTAAGAGAGAAATACCAACGATTGTGGTTTGGGGATTGAATAACTATCCCAACACCAGCCGAGGCATGAGTACTAGAGCCATTGAAGTACATCGTCCAGTAATTATCACGTGTTTCTACCATGTCGATTTCAACATCATTGCCCTCAAAACCATATGGTGAAGGATGTTGGGCCAAAAAATCGGCCAAAGCCTGGCCTTTGACGGATTTCTGGGGCACATATTGCAAACTAAATTCAGATAGTGCCATTGTCCACTTCCTTATTCAGCCTGTTACCATTGGCCGAGTAAGCATGTAACGAATGACGTCGGTCTGGGCGATGACCTGAGTGACCGACGGGAGCATGTAATGCCTGAGTTTTGATACGACGAAGAATAAGGCTAGGCAGAGCTTCTCGACGGCGGAATAATTGATCTTTGGTGGGTTGAGATTCTGACTAAGGTAAAAAATGGCATGTTCGAGCCTAGCATCATTGTCTTGTGCAATGAGGCAACCAATGGATTCTTCGGCCACAGAGATGTACAACTTGAGAGGTTTGCCTCGTCGAGGTGGCACAAGGACATGTGGGGTCGTGAGAGAAACCTTGATTTGTGTAAAAGCCTCTTGATGTTCAGTTCGCCACTCGAAAGTGTCAAGATTCTTGAGCTTCAAAAGTGTAGAAAAAGCTCGCATTTTCCTTGCCGAATTCGCAATGAATCAGCGGAGGAAGTTAATTTTACCGAACAACGACTGTAGTTGCTTTTTAGTCGCAGGGGGTAGAGCATTGATGATTGCTCGAGCCTTATTGTCGTCAACCTCAATACCACGGTGATGCACAAGGAAACCTAAAAAATTACCAGCTGATACGCCAAAATTGCATTTGGCAGGATTTATTTTCAGGTTGTCCTGACGCATGTGCAGAAAAGCTTGTCGAAGATCATCTAAATGTGTCTGTCGACATTTCAATTTAATTAAAACGTCGTCAATGTATACTTCGACGATGGTTCCAATTAAATCATGGAATATGGTATTCATCGCTTGTTGGTACGTGGCGCCGGCATTCTTGAGGCCGAACGGCATGACAACCCATTCGTACGTGCTGAGTGCCCCTGGGCAACGAAAAGCAGTATTGTGAACATCTGGTTGTAGCCAGAATGTCCATCCATAAAAGATAAGATCTCGTGGTTTGTTGCTACGTAGATTAACAAATCTGAAATCGGCATTAGATACTCATCTTTGGGAGTTGCCAGATTCAGATTTTGAAAATCGATACAGATACGTAAAGCACCACTTTTCTTTAAAACTAGGACGATATTCGCCAACCATTTGACGTATCGAGCTGTCCGAATGAACCTGGCTTTCAAAAGTCGAACGAGCTCATCCTTTATGCCGAGTTGTACTTCGGTTGAGAATCGTCGAGGTGGTTGACAAAATGGTTTACACCCAGGTTTAATGCGTAACTCATGTTCAACGAGCATTCGATCTAAACTAGGCATCTCATGGTAGCTCCAGGCAAAACAATCTTTGAATTTCTTAAGTAAATTACAAAGTTTAGCTTTTATATGTTGGGGTAACAAAGCACTAATAAATAAAGGTCATGGGTTGTCGGCCGTTCCAACATTTATTTCCTCTAAAGGGTCCTTGACTTGGGGCCGACTATCTTCGAGCTTGGCTGGAGCAGCTTGAACCTTGTCTAACGACATAATCGGACCGTTATCTCATTCGGCAAGAAACTCCACTAAGTTTACGCCCAAGTTTGGTTGCTTGGAAATAGCATACCAATGGGCCAATAGTCGTTTCATGGTTGATGAAATCGTGGCCCGACACTTTTCTTGTTTGGGTTTAGACATCGGTGTCGATAATCAGATTGGCCAACCCGAGTCTCGTCGAATCCTGGTGCACAATCTCGGCGCCTACCTCGATGGCCTTTTGTATTGACATTCGAGTCAGCCGCCTTTCCTCATTAAAGCCTTGTAGGGTGATGTAGCCGACGTGATCATCATAGTAGCGAGCCTAAATCATGTTCGCCTCAAACGACTGATTATCAGCCAGGTGAACCAAAACCAATTTGCCATCCCAAAAAATGAGAACTTGGTATAACGACGAGGGAATGCAGCCTGTTTGATGTATCTAATCACGGCTGAGAAATGCATTATACTCGGTTTTTGAATCAACTATAAAAAATGCTGTCATATGATTACGACCGGTAACATTCACCTCCAAAGGAAGCACACCCTTCATTTGGGACTTGTCCCCGACAAAACTGCTCATGGTTACTCCTGACGGGATGAGTTCATTGTTAGAACATCGTAGTGCTCTCATGGTGGACACGGGCATGATGTTGACTGTTGCTCCACAATCGACAAATACCTTAGAGACTGGGTATCCTTCAATATGAGCTGTAACATATAACGGCTTCAGATGCTGAAGATTATTGGTAGAAGAGCGGGGAAACAGCTCGGCAAGAGCTGCTTTAAGTTTATCCTGTTTGCTCTCTGGCCTGTCCTTTTCAACAGCGACAAAGTCAACCTGTGTTGCTTCTTCGGCTACCACGTCACCATCCAAGAAACTTGGTTGGGATGTGGTTGGCTCAAACTCGGCATGTAAAACATTGACCATGCTAATCTCCATATTCTCAAGGACCGAAGGGCCCATCGGGTCATGGTTGTCGTCTTCTAGGCTATCAGCTGGAGTATCTCACTCTTAAGTATCCTCGCCTTGACCATCATTTGTTTCAGCAGATGGTTGCTGTAGGACATCCTCCGATTTTGTGTCGTTCTGGTTATTCCCGTTAAGCTCACCTGACGTTGGGAGTTGGTTTTGTTCTTATGCTGCTTTACAAGCTTGCTCTTGATAGGTGATTCGAGCGTTCCTTGTATCGAGGTACGCATCCAGATGTGCCACACGCTCTTTCTCATCGGCCATAAGGTTGAAAAGAGCCACTATCGAGAAGACTTTGAAATGGTACCGTAGGTACTGAAGGTCTTCAAGAGAAAAAGGAAGCTCGACGGTATAATTTGTTCG
The DNA here is from genome assembly GCA_025448175.1 of Aronia arbutifolia. NCBI lineage: Eukaryota > Viridiplantae > Streptophyta > Magnoliopsida > Rosales > Rosaceae > Aronia > Aronia arbutifolia. The sequence continues at coordinate 10,821,450 of JAOEHR010000045.1, forward strand.
GCGTCAGTGTAAGTTAGGGCCAAATCGAGGGCTTCTTGACATTCCCTTGGTAGGCCGTATAAGTCGTTAGAGAAATATTTCTTGTGAAACTTCCGCATGTACTCTAAGACCTCGCCGAGAAATAGAGGGTGCATATTTCGTCGCACTTTAATTAGTGGCTCTGGTGAAGGCAACGGAGGGAGTTTGTTTTCTGCTTCTTTTCTGAATTGCTCAAAACAAGCTTTCATTTCCCCGAGTTGAAGAAGGAGTTTGATGCGCTTCTCAGATTCCTCGATTATAGTCTCAAAGTTGCGATCGATCGCCTTCTTTCCCTGAAGTGATTCGGCCATGACTGTGGGGGGTTACCGATCATCTTCACTACTTATTACTTCTTTCGGCTGCCATTTGGTAGCCGAAGTAGCCTGTGCAGCTTGTCGGTGGGCCATGCAGTCTATTCGTTGGTGTCGCCATTTCTGAGATTTTGATAACGTGGTATATACATAGGTGGGAGAATTGTAACTATACCACCGTTGGTCACATGGCTCAGGTGGTTTGAAGGTTTTTTGGTTCGCCAAGGTCGAGCTGCTAGAGTTACGCGAGTAATAATCCTCGTTGTAAAATAGTGCATCAAAATCAAGTCGTTGCTTGGCTGAGGTTAGGCCGTCCGTTCGTATTTGAGGGCTGAGCCTGTTGAACATTTTCTGGCGCTGTCCTACGCTGAGCACCTTTGGTGGTGTCATCACGGCCGTAGATGGCTATAAGCCTGAGGATGTTCTTTCTTTGGTTTGGTTAGGACGACGCATGCTTTACAACGACTGCACAAAACCATCAGCCCATCGGACTCTTCTTCGCTGGAGTCTGTCATAGATTCGACTATGGCTGGTATCGAAAACTCTGTAGGTTGTTCGTTCGAAAATAAATCAATCTTGAGTCGTGGCCACGAGTTCTGCTTTGGGACATGTTGTATGGGAACAAACTCGGCCTTTCCTTTCCCTTTGTTTTTGGGCAAATAAGCATTCACCATGCCAACTGTCGCCGAAAGGAAAGGATCGACGTCAATGACCATCTGTTTCTCAGGAAATTTTAGCTTTCCTTTATCAATCCAGCTCTGAATGGCATCACGGAACACGACACAGTTGTTCGTCGTATGCTTATTTGAGTTGTGGTATTTGCAATATATTTTGCCTTTCATCTCTTCGGCCTTAGGGATGTTATGCCCTGGTCGAAGCTTGATAATCTTTGTAAGCAACAACTGGTCAAAAATTGTGTCGGCCTTAATGATATCAAAAGTATAAACTTTTGATGCTTTGATTGTAACTTCTTCAGAGGCCGAGCGAGTTTTGGCATCCTTAGAATTAGGATGAGTCAATGCCTTACATATGTACGGCTTATTGATTACAATCTCAGCCGCGTCTACACTGGCATATTGGGAGTCTTCGCCTTCGGCTGATGCATAATTGACCGAAGGATTCTTGTAAATTGTTCATCGGGATGAGGATTTTGAAATCTTCTCTTCTCAGAGTAAATAGTCGTATTGCTTGACGTGTTGAGCTAACTTGTACATATCACGGAAGTTTGCCCCCAGGAATTTCTTTTTGTACTCCATGTCTAACACATTTAAAGCGAGCCTAACAAATTCAATTTCAGGGAGAGGTACTCGGCACCAATTTCTAGCTGACTTGAACCTTGTAAGGTAATCTATTGTTGACTCATCAAATGCTTGAGCGATCCTGGCTAATGAAGACACTGACATTTCCAACCCTGGCCGATAGAATTGCTCATGGAATTTTTCTACGATTTCCTCCCAACTTTGGATGGAATTAGGCAGGAGGTTGATGTACCACGCAAATGCCGAGCCTATCAACGAGAAGTTAAATAGTCGCAGCTTATGGAAATCACTATTAACATCTCCACATTGCGCAGTGAACCAAGCCACATGTTCTAACGAGGACAAGGATGATTCTCCAGTAAAAAGGCTGAAATCAAGGATCTTGAAGCCTTTAGGATATTCAAACTTCTTCATATAGGCCGGGTATGGATGGATGAATTTTGCGAACTTCGACCCATTTTTTAAGGTCGAATCGATCATCCTTTGGACCTCGATCATATCAATGGATGTAGTTTCCACTCCCTGGTTGGATCCGTCTGATCTACTGCTTGATCCTCTTCTTTTTTCCAAGTCAATTGTTTTAAGCCGAGCATATCCTCTTTTGGCTTATACCAGATTACTCTTAAATGAAAGTTGTAGGGACTGATCGGCGAGTCCATCTTCGAAGGCTTTACTGACCAATAGTTCAAGCAATCTAGTTTGTGTATCACCATTACTTCATATCATTTCGAGCAAACTGTTCATTTTTTGGTTGACCGACTGTTCAACCTGCCGAGATTGCTCATCAAGTCATCTTCGAAGAAACGACCTAGTCGGGGGATCAGAGCCTTCACCAGCATCTTCATCGCAGTCTTTCACCATCCCTTCAATTGGAATGCCTGTGGTTTTGTTGGGAATTTCTGCGCTGCGAGGCTGGCCGCTGAGACAAACTTCATTTTCTCGGTGCGTCGCATTTGCAGCCTCAGGTGTCACAGTAATAAAAGGATTTTGTGCCTGTGACAAATCTGGTACGGGGCTCTGAACTGGCAGGTCAATCATTGACTTTCATATGACTATTTTCTTTTTTACTGACCGTGTCTCAATGGTCATGAACTCCGAAGCTTTAGCACTGCATCCTATTGGGCGTACCAAATTGTTGACCCTAAAAACTACCAAGCCTACATGGCGCGCAGGCTGAGTAACTAATGAGCTAACTACATCATTCAGTTGTGTGCGAGGCGTGCCAACTTGTCAGCAGATGAGTAAAATATGCTGATGTTGCGTTGAGCGCGCGACTGACTTCTGTGTCTTGCGATTGCGGCCGAAGAAGGAACTCGTCTCGACCTTCTGGTTCTAGAGCCTGAAGACAAGGCTGCTATTTCTGCGAAGTTCACGGATTGTCGGCACTGGGTTCAGTCACCATGATTATATTCGTAAGAGTATAAGTATGCCGAACTAGTACCAGACTATATGGACACAAGTACTCAAAAGAGATGTATGTCTTGATGGTAAATGTGGTTCGGCTGTTAGAATGCCGAACTCTAAAACTTACTTGTGAGTATCCAATCATAAAACAACTTGGCGTTCAATGTGCCGAGCCCAGTAAACTGTAACACCTCACTTCGCTGAGAAGGCTAATGCGATGACCTCTGCCAATAAAGACTCGAAAGTCCTTCTCGACCAAGACTTGGATAGATAACCAGTCGGCCTTGATGTAGTGCTGTTTATCCAAACTGAAGGTGTTCTGCGGTCGGCTGGTTCTACGGCGATAGTGCTGTTTATCCAAACTAAAGATATCACCGGTTGCCTTCACAGTGCTGTTTATCCAAACTGAAGATGTGTTGGCAGAAAAAGAAAATAAAAATCTCAAGGTTGTTGAGAGGTTTCGCGTAGAGCGAGAGTTTGCGCAGGGTAGTTTGTGTGTTCAATTGGAGAGGCCTTGAATGGTGCATTCCGCCCTTTATTTATAGCAACAAATCATCTTTTGATCGAGTTAAAACCATATGCGGATTAGGACTCCTTATTCTGATCCAATCTTATCTCGACCAATCTTACTTCTGTGACAGCTCGTCCCGGGAAATTATTATCGTTGACGTGAAATGACGGATTTACCCTTGAGTGTTTTGTGGTGTTGTGTGAATTGGACTAAGTTTTGGACCAATCTTGGTCATTCCTACTTTATTGGACTCAAAAGGAAGTTAGGGTTTATTTTAAGTAATAACCCTAGTTAAATTGGAACCAATTAGGAACTTAGACTTTGGTTAGTTCTTGTTGATTGGTTACATTTGGACCACACACATCACTCATCCCTTCTCTCTCTTCTCCCCTGTACACTCTCTCACTCAGACTCACTCTCTCTCTTCCTCATTTGTACGAACAAGCACCAAAGACCCATTAAACGTGACGGATCGAGGTGGAAAATGGTACCATTATGTTCGCGAAGTTCATACGAGTCGATTGGTACCCATTTCAGGTAAGGAATTCTTCGTTTTCACGTCGAAGCTGTAACCCTAGTTTTCAATACTGTTCATGCAATCCTAAAATTGTTTGTTTTTGGGAATTTCAAGCTTATAGGTAGATTAGTGAGGTCTCAAGGAAGCTCGGAGTGCTTCGTTTGAAGGATTTGGACGTCGGGATAGTGAGGACGAAGTTTGGCCGATTTTTCTTGGATTTCTCCGACGAGATCCTGTGATCTTTGGGACTTTTGGAAGGTAAGGTTTTGTTCTACAAGTTAAGAGATTCATTTTGGTGAAAGTTTCATGGAATTTGGGTTAAAAATGAAGAAGATATAACGATTTAAAGATTTTCTAGTTTTTAGGCGACCAGAGCGATGGCTGGCGAAGGTCCGGCGAACCAAGGAAGAAGACGAAGAATATTCCGTCAAAGTTGACGAAATATTCTGACGTCGTCAGGTATCTTTAACAGTTTCTGTTACTTTTTAACAGAATATTCTACGGAATATTCCTAACGGCAGTTACTATTTCAGTCAGATTCCCTGCGCGTGGCCGCGCGTATGGCCGTGCACTCGCCAGCGTGTGGCGGCGCGTGGGTGGATGAAAAATTATTCTAAAAATATGGGGATGTTCCTGAGATTGTGTAGATGACTGTGGTATATTTATATACCCAAATTGAGCAATGTATGAGAAGTTATTAGCTAAGATTGGTTATGTACTTAAAGTAACGTTTTTATAGCTATTTCTCGTATAGGCGAGACCTATCCAGAGGACTAGCGTAGCCAAGCTAGACGTGGGGGTTACGACCCGGCTACTTATCAGTGAGTGGGCAGTTATTTTCAGTATATATACATATACTTGACGTTTTTCCCAGAAAACGTGTTTAAAGTAAATGTGATTTAAATGCCATGTTATGCCTGCATTTTATTT
>JAOEHR010000045.1:10986356-11002498 GCA_025448175.1 Aronia arbutifolia
ACCTCTAAGATATTGCGATATTCCTAACGGTAAAGACATAACCATTCGGGGACTTGCCTTATACGGGAAATATAAGTTACCAGCGTCATCATAACAAACAAGGAAAACATCACTTAGAGGATCAGGGGGTCGGATCCACTCAAGATGCATTGGGATTTGCCCAAATTCGTAGTACTTTCAGGGTACGTCTTTAATACCAATTCAATGGTTGCGTGTAGGCGCGGTGCTGCATCTTTACCAATAGATCAACAGCGGATAAGATGTCCTATATAACGCAATGAGCTAAGTACAACGAAACGCAAAGTTGAACTTAGATATAGAATTTCGGATTCCATAACCTCTTCAAGGGTCTCATTTGCATATAGCGTATGGAAGATCATAGGTATACTCAAAGGTAACACCTTCGGGGTGTAGTTCAACTAGTAAACCAAAGTACCGTCAGAACAATGCTTCAACTTCAAGTCAAGGCATAAACGAGTTTTCCCAAGATCCTTCATCTCAAATTCCATCTTTAGGTGCGAGGCAGTTTTCTCAAGCTCTTCTAGACTCTTAGTGAGATTCGTGTCAACGACATAAACTGTAACTCTAGAAATTCGGAATAAGACTTAATAGTTTAACACGCAAGGGCATAATTGATATCCCTAACTGATCAAATAATTACTTAGACAGATATACCACATCCGTCAGATTGCTTCAATTTGTAAGTGAACGCCTCAAACAAGTTAAGAGGGTGTTCTGTGGTTTGGAACTATTTGAACCAGTCCATGTAATTCTTCGGGAACTTACATGTAAATCTCCGTATCTATATCCCCATGGATAAACACTAACCACATTTCATAATGCTGCAATCAATTACAAGGCGTTTGAGAGAAACCTTGCACCATAAGGCGTGCATCATATCACACTGTTTCATTCATCTCATTATGCTTCCTTTCCCACATGTAAGTGAACACGGTTCGATATCGTCATTTTTCATTTATGTCGGTAGCTACCATATAAGTGAAAACATCATCGATGGTAATCTCATTTCAATTCCATTATCTCATCCAAACTAGTATACTAAACCAAGAACTTCAAGTCTCAGGAGTAATTCAGATTAATCTCATGAGATGGAAATGATTTGAGACATCGATCGAGTACGGATTCATTTTGTGCCTTGACCTTCCTCTTCTAGGGAAGTGAATCCTATGAACCAAGTGATCTATCGTGCTTCAGGCTAAGACAGATTCATTGGCTATCCGCTAGTGTACCAGATCGTTCAACAAGGGCGGCACACCCTTCGGGGATGTAGACTCGACTTCCGTTAAGTACATCTATCCTTGAAGGCATGTTTGCAGCTGGTATATGATCTTGTCACTTTAGCTAGGTCAGAGGAATGCGTCTGGAGCAACATTCTGAAAGCTAGAATACATCGTACTTGCTTATCACACTTGTACGGTACGGGGATCAAGATGAGACATAGTGGGCAACGTTCGTGAAAATTTGTGCTGTTCTATAGGAACGTTGACATTCTTATCTCCCCCTAACGGCTGGAAGACTGTCTCATTGAAGTGACAATCCGCAAATGAGCGATAAAAAGATCGCATGCAAGGGCTCTAAGAGAGCTAGTGTGAAGGAGAATCATAACCGACAAAGCTTCACATCATTCTTTGAGGACCCATATTGGTACGTTATGGCGGCGCAACTTGGCACATGGAATACACACCCAAATGCGTCAATACGAAGCGTCAAGTTCGTACCCAGTAACCAACTGTAACATCAAAATGATTGGGTGGCAATAGGCCTCAAGGCGGACCAATATAGCTGCGTACAAGATTGCATAGCCTTAGATAGAAATCGAAAACTTGGTACGTTCACCAAAGTCCGGGCGATCATTTATATTGCGCTTTGTGATCACTATACAAGGCTATTTGGGGTGAACATGGGAATTCGATGTTCAATTATAAACCCAAAAGACATGCAATACTTATCGAAAATCGTCGATATAAACTCTCTGGCATTATCCAGTCTCCCAGACTTTATGGGATAAGTAGGGCGGTGAACCCTGAATATCGGCTAAGAGGTTTAGCAGCAATGTATGTGGACAAACATATGACCAGTTTGTTGATTCATTAACCAAAATCATAAGTATTTATATGGTCCTCATTTTGGTTGGATTAGTCCACATATATTCCCTTGAATCCATTGTGAAAAAGGGTCGTTTCGTATCTATGCTAGGGATGATTTAGAAAATCAATTTCCCCAACGAGCAGGCTTAGCAAAATGTGCTTGTAGGCACAAGATCCTTACTCTAGGTAAGGAGATGCGTCGTAGCATCATTGTTTAACCGAACTAGGTTTAGCCATTCGGTAGACTCCAGCCGAACTGGGTTTATACCGTTCGGTAGACTCCAGCTGAAGCTGGGTCTATACCTTTCTCTCACGTTTATGGTAGTAATCAGATCCGAGAATTTGGTAAACTTTCGCTTTCTATGCTGCTGCTTCAGGAATGAGTTAGAAACATGAAAAGATGAGAAAAATATTTTCTAGTCAAAATTCGATCGGATTTATAAACTTCAGAATTGTACTCATTCATGGACGTAATCATGGTGTGCTTCAGGCAATGTCTTTCATGATTAGACGGTCCATAGGATCGAGCCAAAGAGCCATGAAATCCTCGTTCGGGAGGTACTTCCGTTTGTAATGCTTCGGGCATAAGTCTTCGAATGAAGATCATGACGAAAGGTTATTCAGCTCTTCCATGCCATTGTTGGCTACAATGGTTTCTCAGCTTCTTGATAGTCAAGTGGAGATTCACGTCTTGTACCCACATAAAGTAGTTTATGATATAAACATCCAAATAAGGGAAATCGAACTTGTGACGGTTCGACAATCCACTGAATTGGAGAGAACAAGATTGTGATTGGTGCTATGGGAATGAATCATCCATAAGAATCAAAGTTAGAACATTCGAGTTCTAAGACATGATTTTGAGGAAAAACGTTAGGTTTTCATGGGTGCGTTTGTTTTATGAAAACTTCGGGTTTCAAAGGCACTAAATTGAAACTACAGGTTCAATTTAGTTTATGAACGTTGAGTTCATAAAAGAGAGGTCCTTACAAGAACACATAATACAATATGTTGATTTAAGTGTAGTGGATTTGAGTTGCTTCAGGAACTCAAGTGTTAGTGCTTCGGGACTACGAAAGGATGTTAACGGTTCAAATAAAAGAATTAAAATATTGAATCGTTAATGTCCAAAAATGGGCTTCAGGCCAGTAATTTTGGATGTCTTGTCAGATTAATAGACTACGGGTCACTTTTAATTAATTCAATAGATCGGGACCATACCAAGTCGATTGTGGAAGCAAAATAATGACATGCTGGTATTATTAACTTCAATTGGCGGTGGGCCAAGTGACAAGTGAATTATAGCTTTATTAACGTTAACAAAAAATGTCCCAAAAATATTTGGGCATGGTTAAGAAGCTGAGGATGCCAAAAATTCGCATTGGGTTGAAAAAACAACGCAGCCCAGCTTGATTAGGCTGGCAGCAGTGCACAGGGCAAAGCCCTGCAGCATAGCTGCAGGCATTTAGGGGCCACGAGAAAGCTGCAGGTCTTTGGGCCATGGGTTGGGATAAGCCCAGCAGCGCATAGGCTGCTAAAGGTAGGCTAATAGTGTGGAGGGAGCAAAAGCCTAGCATTTGCTGGCTTTGGGCTGGTTACGCAAGAAGCATAGCTTCGCTGGTTTCAGTTTGGCGTGGGACAAGCTCAACAATGCTGGATTGGTAGGCTGAGTGTACATGATAAACCTAGCAGCGCTGGCTTGGTCAAGCGTGGGCTGAATCGTAAGAAATGGGGGCCAGCAAGAAAGACAAGATTGCCCTCAATAAATGGGCAGGCTTTTCAGTGTTCCTACGCAGAGCTCACATCCCTGGATATCTCAGCAGCTGAATACGATTGCCCACGTTGAAAGGATAAAATGGTAGGAAATTCAAAAACTACAACGAACAAAACCCTGTACGTGCAAGGATTTGGACTGAAGAGTGGAGATGAGGACATAGCCATACGACGGAGATCCTCAAGGCTCAATGCGACAGATGAAGGAGCCCCACTACTACCATGACCACCATGACCCAGCAGCCACAACAAGGCCACCAGGCCACAACACCATTTCCACCGCCGCTACCTTTGCAGCGCTATACCTAACCAAACCTTAGGCAAGAAGCCTAGGTCTATTTCCAAGCCCATGGGCAGGAGGCCCAAAACTTGGCAGCTGCCACATCATGTCACATCCCAGACCGACTCTGTCGTAGCACGATATTATCCGTTTTAGGCCATGCCCTCACGGTTTTGTTTCTAGGAACTCACAAGCAACTTCCCAGTGGGTTTCCCATCCTAGGATTGCTCTCGCCCGAACTTGCTTAACTACGAAGTTCTCAAGGGATATGTAGCCAGTGAGTCCCTAAAAGGCTCGTGCTATATGAAGGTAGGCATGTACATATAAGGCACATCACCCCAACGCTTAACTTTAGAGTTCCGATGGAATCCGAAGCCAGTGAGTTCCCAAAAGGCCTCGTGCTATATGGAGGTAGACATGTACATATAAGGCACATCACCCCCTCTCCGTTGGTCGATGTGGGATGTTACACAGCAGGCCCAAACTCGAGCATAGAACGCGGCAGCAGCTGCTAGCCAGGCAGCTCAACGGTCCCAAGCCCAAGTCACCCAACCAGCATGCCATGATGTGGCAGCCCAACGAACAGGAGGACCCACTGCCATGCAGGCCTAAGGCAAGCAGGCGTCGATCCAACGCGCCCTGCGACCCGCTCTAACTACACGGCCTACGGCCTAATCCATTCTTGACCCGGCTCGCGGCCCAATACATTCCAAGAGAAACGTCTACACAAGGCTAGGCTATAAGGAGATCCTCCTACAAGGCAACGGAGTAGGCATCTGTATGATGCTCAAATGAGAGCACAAGAATAGTCCAGCTTAAGTTCCACTGGCAGCCCTTGCCAAGAACGATGACAAGCAGCACAAGGCGAACCACATGCACCGCGACCGCGGTACAGACAAGCAAGACATACCGAAGAGCAACATAGATCCATAGGTCAACACCGAGAGCAACTGGAGGCTCCGCTGCCCTTACCAAACGCAAATCCATAAGGAAGTACAAATGCTAGTAGTAGAGCAGTTGCGCGGATTCCAGCGCATTGACACTACCGACGATGCCTTTCGAAGATATGTGACCAACCTGAGCATGTCATATTTTACAAACGAGATCAAGTGGATGGAGCCACCGCGAAAGTTCAGCCCGCTACATTTCACCGTGTTCAAAAGAGATGAAGATTCGGATAGGCACTTGATGCACTATCGAATTGCCATGACCTTCTATGCCAACAATGACGCTCTCATGTGCAAGATCTTTGCCATGATGCTCCAAGGCAAGGCGCAAGACTGGTTCCACACCTTGCCGCCATGTTCAATCCGGAACTTCAGCGAACTTTCCTTGGTTTTCACTAAATAATATTCGTTCTACCGCTCGATCAAGAAGAAGTCTGACCACCTCTTCAACATGAAGAATGACTTGAATGAGTCACTCCGCACATACGTCAAGAGGTTCAAGGTGGAGAAAGCAAAGATCGTTGGATGCGATGACAGCATCGCATGCTTAGCTTTCCGAAATGGGCTCCCAGCAGATCACCCATATTTCGGATAATTAATCATGGGCGAGAACTTGACCCTGGCAAACTCTTATGCTTTGGCAGAAAAACACTCCCTCTGGGATGAGGAAAAACGCTCCTAGAAGCTGTCTGAGCAGCCGCGCAAAGACGCAGAACCGACTTAAAAGAAGGTAAACGATCCCCGACAAAGGGAAGCACAACACCCAAGACGTACACCAACTTCTCAGTCCCGATTAACCAAATCCTTCGCGACCTCAAAGATAAACCGTGGTTCAAGCCGCCTATACCCATGAAGAGGGACACCTCTAAGAAAGACCAGACAAAGTACTGCATATTCCATAGAGGTCCCGGGCATACAACCAACGACTGCATAATGTGGTAAAGGTACCTTGAGCAGCTCGTGAAGGAAGGCAAATGCGACCAGTATATCAACAGACTAGCTGCCCGGCCAAGGTAAGAAGTAGATGTTGATGTCGAACCCCCAACCAAGACAATCGAAATCAATGGAATCTTTGCTGAATCCAAGCATCTGGGGGCCACCAATAACTCCAAGAAGAGGAAGATCCACATGCAAGATCGATCTATCAGGTTCAAGCCATAGATGATGTACCTGGACCAATCATTGACTTCATCAAGTAGGACGCTGAGGGAGTAGACTTTCCCTACGACAACGCCTTAGTGATTTCTGTACAACTGGTCCACGCCATCGTTGACAAAATTATGGTGGACAACGGTAGCTCAGTTAACATCTTACAACTATCAGTCATCCAGAAGATGGGCCTGGAAAGCAGGATCTAACGCAAAGCAAAGGTCTTGATTGGTTTCAACGGATTCACCTTAATTGTCATTGGCACTATCACACTCGACGTAACCAGCCCGCCAATGGTCTCATAGCATACCTTCATGATCATCAGCGACCTATCTCCCCATAATGGGATATTAGGCTGACCTTGGCTAATGAAGATTGAAGCTATGACCTTGATCAAGTACCAAGAAATCTGATTTCACATTCTGGGATAAGCAATCAGAGAGATCAAAGGCGACCAGGCCATGTCCAGAAGATGCACTGTACAAGTTCTGAAGGAATCAAAGAAGAGGTTTTTAGCCCCAGCAGTAACAGCTGAGGTGCAGAATGACGACTCTACCTCCGCCAAATAACAATTACAGAAGGCAGGCCAAGAAGATGCTGTCAAGGTCGACAATGCCCTGGAAGATGAATCAGGATATAAACCTGAAGAGGACACCAAATACATCATTCTTGACCCCCACCAGCTGGAAAAGATGGCTAGAATTGGCTCACATCTGAGCCCGACAGAGAAGGAAGAACTAACGGCTTTCCTTAGGGAAAATTGCGACATCTTCTCATGGTCACCATCTGACATGCCCGATATTGATCCAGCGATAACTTGCCACAAGTTTCACGTCGATCCCGCTGCCAAACCTGTGATCCAGAAAAAGCGACATTTTACACCCGAGTGAGTAGCAATTATTGAGGCAAAAATCAACAAGTTACTAGAGGCTGGATTCATTGAGGAAGTGGTGTATTCAGCATGGCTGGCCAATATCGTGCTAGTGACAAAAAAAGAGAAGGGCAAATGGAAAGTATGCATGGATTACACCGACCTCAACAAGGTATGCCCTAAAGACAACTACCTGGTTCCCTGAATCGACCTGCTCGTTGACTCAACATCTAAGAACCAGCTGCTCAGCTTCTTAGACGCGTACTTAGGCTATAATCAGATTGCCATGCATAAGCCTGACAAAGAAAATACCACATTTGTGCTCGAGCGAGGCACATACTACAAAAAGGTCATGCCCTTTGGCCTCAAGAATGCATGAGCAACCTAACAACGACTCGTAAACACGATGTTCAAGAAGCAGATCGGAGTCACCATGTAAGTTTATGTCGACGACATCATCGTGAAAGGTAAATAGCGATCAGACCACATTCGCAACTTGGCAGAAATTTTTCACATCCTCTGAGAGTACAATATGAAGCTCAACCCAGCCAAGTGCACTTTTGGCTTCTCCTCAAGCCTATTCTTAGGGTACCTTGTAACCCAACGAGGAATCGAGGCTCATCTAAGGCAGATCAGAGCGATCTTGGACATGAAATCACCCACAACGCTGAAGGAAATCCAAAGTCTGACCGGACGAACAGCCGCACTCAACTGTTTCCTCTCGCGATCCACCGACAGATGCAAGCCTTTCTTCAAGGCAATAAAAAAAAGCGTAGAAGGACAAGTGGGATTATGAGTGCGAGAAAGCATTTCAGGACCTGAAGCAGTACCTGACATCACCTCAACTACTATCCAAGCAAGAAGCAACGGAGAACCTGTACATCTATCTGGCGGTATCAAAAGTAGCAGTAAGCTCTGCCGTCATACGAGAAAAGTTGGGGGCCCAACTGCCTATATTTTATACATCCAAAGCTCTCCTCGATGCGAAAATGAGATACTCGAAGATTGAAAAACTAATTTTGTCGCTAGTTGTTGCACCTCAGAAGCTAAGACTCTACTTTCAAGGGCATCCGGTTATCGTCATGACCCAGTACCGAATGCAATCAGTTTTGCATAGTCTAGATGCTTCTAAACGAGTGATGAAATGGGCATTGGAACTCAGGCAATACATCCTAGCATACCAACCTCGTACGGCGATAAAAGCCCAGGCGTTGGCGGACTTCATAGCAGAATTCACCCTAAGCCTGAAGGATGCAGCAACACAGCCTGAAAACGCCTTGGAGGCAGCCGAGCACACCATAGCTGCACCAACCCCACCTGTTGGAGATTTTTTGTGTTACAAGTCGATGGATCATCCAACCACTAAGGATAAGGGGCAAGCCTAGTTTTACTACTCTGGACGATTTGATTCTCGAGCAGGCAATCACTCTAAGCTTCAAGGCTTCAAACAATGAAGCCAAGTATGAAGCCTTACTAGCAGGTCTTCGGTTAGCGAAAGACCTAACGGTGAAAAAGCTCACGATCTATTCTAATTCCCAGATGATCACCAACCAAACCTCAGGAGAGTATGCAGCGAAGCATTCAAGGATGGCCTGATACCTCAAGAAGGTACAAGAGCAGTTAGCGATGTTCTCGACGTACACACTCACTCAGGTTTGGCAAGCAGAAAATGCGCTCGCAGACGCATTAGCAAGCCTAGGCTCAGCACTAGACCATCAGCTCAAGTGCTTTATCCCAGTCGAGTACTTGGAAAAGCCAAATATAGATGAAGAACCAGCAGTCGAGGTGGCGCAGATCAACACAACCCCGAGTTGGTAAGATCCCATCATCGACTACATAGTCAATAGAATGTTCCCCACAGATAGATTGGAGTCCAGAAAGCTCCAGGTGAAGGTAGCACACTACTACATGTGGAACGGCATCCTCGTTCGAAGATCCTTCTCAGGACCACATCTTCGCTGCCTATCGTATGTGCTTAAAGCATGTGCCCGCACTTCCTGCCAGCGAACTCCACCCTCAGACGAGCCCTTGGCCATTCATGCAGTGGGCGATTGACTTGGTATGACCAATGCTGCCTGCCACTAGGGGCAGATGCATGATGATCATAGCGACCGACTACTTCACAAAATGGGTCGAAGCCGAACCCATGACTACAACTACCCAGACGGACATAAAATGCTTCATATGGAAGAACATCATATGCCGCTTCAGCATCCCACACTCCATCGTCACCGACAATGGTTCATAGTTCGTGGGCAAAGACTTGGCGAAGTTCTTCAAAAAATATGGCATCAAGTAGCACATGTCCACGCCCTGGTATCTGCTGGACAACGGGCAGGCCGAGGCATCTAACAAGACCATCTGCGACTGCCTTAAAAAGACCCTCTCAAACAAAAATGGCAAGTGGCCAGACGAGCTCCCTGGTGTTCTATGGGCATATCGTACCACCAAGAGATGAGCAACCGGCGAAACTTTATTCTCCCTTGCGTATGGCTCTGAGGTGATCATTCCTTCCAATGTCATAGTGCCAAAAATCAGCACTGTGCTACCAAATTTATAGCAGAATGAGAATGAAATGGCCACCAACTCAGCAGTAGCTCTCTAACTACAACAAGAAGGCAAGAATCCGGCAGTTCCAGTGAGGAAACTTAGTCCTCAGAAAAGTCTTCATCACCGTCCCACGGGAAGGCTCTAAAAAGATAACTCTCATCTAGGAAGGTCCATACAAAATTAGTCGAGTAGGCGGAAGGGGCAGCTACACCTTCACCACTATGAGCGACAAAGAAATTGACAAGCAGTGGAATGCCTACAACCTGAGAAAGTACTACGTGTAACCTCTTACCATTCCTTAGACCCTGTTCAAGATGAAAAAAGTTCGAAGACTCAAGCAGCTCAACAAACAAGACCTCGCAAGCCGAGAATTATCAATTGTTATGCCATTACTGCCTACGAGCAAAGTTAATACAAGCCTATATTTTCAATGAAAATTGAATGAATTATTCACAAGCCTTGGCCAAATGCATAAACAAGCTGACAAACCCTGTGACAAGCAGAAGACACTAAGTGCAGGACCCCTGCCCATGAAAGAGTTCGCGTGACAAGATGGTCCGTCCTCGACTTGCAAGTCTTCATGAACGTGGCTCGGTTTTAAAGTGTTGCAATACTAGTTAAGCGACCTGTGGAATCACGTTACAGCTCGGAAGGATGTGGCATTTGACGTTCGATTCCGCTTATACCTCACACCTAAAATGCCTCTGAGAGCCAGTGATGACGCCTGAAGTGGTTACGCGGGTCGTCTGTTTCTGTAAGTAAGAGCCCGGTCGACGACCCAACAGCTAACAACGCAAGGTAATCCGTAAGCCGAGACTTACACCTACTATGACTACGCGGACTCGCCTACTTACTTACATGCAGCGCTTCCGGCCGACGGTCTACAGTTTAAGTTTTGTTGGGACAAAGTCGAGGTACGACTATAGCAGCTACACATACCTCCTTTACTTCCTACGAGAAGCATGAGTCCCGCCGATGACTCTATGCGTTAAAAACTTCGCAACACGCCCCAGGAGGGCCAAGGCTCAAGAAGCCACTTGAAAGCCAAAATACAACCATAGTGGTCACACGGACTCTTCTGCTTTCTACGAGAAGCACGTTTCCGGCCGCTGGCCCTATAGGTTAAACATTTCGCAATACGCCCGGGAAGGGCTAAAGCTCATGAAGCCATCCAAAGCCAATATTCATAACTATAGTAGCTACACAAACTCGCCTGCTTCCTACGGAGGCAACAAGTTCGGTCGCCGGCTTTATAAGTTAGAAATCTCACACTTTTTCCTCTTGCAAGTGAAGCTCTAGAAACCCTGAAGACAAAGCTAAAACCTAAGTGAGGACGTGAGATCAACTACTTCATTGAGGCAGCTCACCCAGGCGACCGTCCTAGGATAAAGTTTTGCCAAAAACATGGCGAAACGGAATGATGAAGCAAAACAAGGAAAGCTGTTTATTAAATTTCTAGCAAATTGATAAACCGGCTCGAAGGCCAACAAAGTTCAAATAAAGCAGAACAAAAAGGAAAAGAAGAAAATTCCCAAGTCTAAGTAAAAAGACTATTCATTGGCAGCCTGCGCAACCACTGGTTATTCGACTACCACACCTTTAGCCAGAGGGGCGAGGCGAGGTGGTGCCTCGGGTTGTTGTTGTTGTTGCAGAGGGAGGAGGGATTTGGGGAAGACGAAGGGGGTGGGTGGGTGGGAGGGTGGGCACGGGTGGGATTTGGGGAAGAAGGGGTTTTTTTTTTTTTTTAAATTAATATTTTATTTTATTTTATAAATAATTTATTTTTAATTTCCACGTGGATGACACGTGGCACTCAGTCATTGTCCACATGGGCGCCACGCCATCAGTTAACGGCAGACTTAACAGTTTGACTAACAGATGTATGAAACTATCTCAAATTTAAGACTTGAGGTATGACTCTGGGATGAAAAAAATTTCATGTACCAAATGTTGAAAACCATGAAATTTTAGGATAGTAAACAGAGATTAATTCATTAAAAAAATTACCCAATAACTAGAGTGGTAAGATTAAAAAATTTCCCAAATTTAAAATCTAGTTAATTAGTGATGCATCAGCCTTTTTGGGCGGCGAGTATGAAAGCAAGTGGGTGAATAAAACATCACTCGAATTCAAATTGTGTAAATATTTTCTGCTCATATATTGCCAACACGTTGCATATCAGTTTGTACACAAAATGACAATTCTGCCTTTGGGGAAAATGTAGGCCTACAATCCCTTCGAGACAGTCCTCCAGGACCTACAACCCTACAACTTTGTCCTTTAACTTTAGTCGTTTTCCCATATTTAACCAATTTGAACCGAGATTAAATGTTTTGCACTCAAAACATGTGACTTGTCTTTGATTGATATATATAAAATTTATGACAATAAAATTAAAAAAAAGTTAAGTTTATAAATATGTAACAGTTAAATACTATAACCTCAAAAAGAAAACACTATTTTCAAGTGCAGAAGATTATTATTTTATTTTTTTGAAACAGCACAGAAGATTTGAAATATGTGGAGCTAACAATAAAAAAATCCAATTCTTTTTAGGGAGACATGCCCCACAAAAGGGCTAGAGGCTAGGACCAAGGGCCTAGAGAGAGAGGGATGCTTTGTTCTTCTCTCACTATCTCCAAATTCTGTTTTGGGAAAGAGATCATCTCTGAATATTTCCCTTTTAATGTTTAGGGATCAAATGATTTTAACTTTTGAAATTCAATTTAATGGTTAAAAATTATTATAGTTTTTAAAAATTTTAACTAACTTCTTTGTTGACCGTTGAATTAAATTTCAAAAGTTCAGATTACTTGATCCCTGGGTTTTAAAGCAAGAAATTCGGAAATGATCTCTTTCCCTATTTTTGGGCGTTGAAAAGCCACCAAAATGCTGCCACATTACATTAAGCCTTCTTTAAAATTTAAAAATAAAAAAAAATGAAAAGGAAAGAGATTTGCTTTGATAAAAAATTATTCGAATTAATTGGTTAAAACTTAAAAGTCAAAATACGGAGGTATTTTTCTTCGCTTGTAAGTGAAAAATTTTAGATTCGATTTTCGTCAAATATGAACTTGAACCGCATTATTACTAACATATTGTGAGTTTAAGCTCACTCTCTCTCTCTCTCGCTTAATGTAGATAATATCATTTAAAAAAAAAAAAAAAAACATAGGGGCAGCTTTGAAGAGCACCAGAAGCATCCAATGGACCTCAACGGTGGTGGTGCTAGTTCTGAATCAATTCTAGGACGACACTCGCATTTTCCTCTCTTACGTAGTAGATCATGCATTGTTTTGTCTGAACACAATGAGAATTATTAGTGTGCATGTAGTTCAATATTTTAAAAAATAATTATTGAGTTCTTACCCCTATATGTTTTGGATCTGAAACACTTTTATTTGATAAATTATTCTAATATTTCCGAACTCTAAACAAATTCCTTCCAGACAACTTAACCTTTTTTTTTTTTTTGGAGATATGACAACTTAACCTTGTCAACTCTAAATCTTTATATCTTTGTCAAAGAGTGTGGTAGCATTCAAGGAATAAATACGTCTTCTTGATTCAGGATAAATGTACTTACTTACAATTTCCCTCCCTTTAATAATAATTTTATTTTAAAAACGTGTGCTTATGCTAAAGTGAATTAACCTCAATAAACCGTTAATTAAGTGTGCTCATGTCTTTGGCTAATATAAATAAAATTGTGCTCATGTATTTCATTGATCATGTTGTTGAGCCATGTTCTCGAGGATTACAAGGGGTTGCTGCAACGGATCATCGAAGGTGGTTTTACTCGCAGAGAAATACTAGCACCTTTACCATTTTCTTATTTTCTTCTTTTCATTTTTTCGATTCTTATTTGTATCTTTTAATATTGCACAATAATTCCAATCATTTATATTTGATTTCGCCTTTTAATGATTAATTTTCAAAAATGAACCAAACATTCGTTGGCCTTAAAAACTACCAAGCCTACATGGCGCACATGCCGAATAACTAATGAACTAACTACGTCATTCGGTTGAATGCAGGGTGTGCCAACTAGATGACTGAGTTCAGTCGGTGAGTAGATGAATGTGGTAGTCGTGGTGGTATCGAACGCGTTGCTGACTTCTTATCTGGACGATCATGGTTGAGGAAGGAACTCGTCTCGAGCTCTGGGTTCTAGAGCTTGAAGACAGGGCTGCTAATCACTTCAAAGTTCAAGAATTGTTTGCACCGGGCTCAGCTGCTCCAATTATATTTGTAAAAATATAATTGCGCCGAATCGGTCCAGACTGTGAGGACACAAATACTCAAAAGAGATAAGTGTTTTTATCGTCAAAGTGGTTCAGTTGTCGGAATGCCGAACTCTAAAATGCACTTATGAGTATCCAATCATAAAATCGGCTTTCTTTGTGCCGAACAATGTAACCTGATGACACCTTACTCGCTGAGAAGCTAATGAGATGACCTTTTCCAATGAAGACTTAGAGATTCATCGCTGAGAGCTTTTAAGATGTCGTTGGTTATCAACCACATAGTTGTTTATACAAATTGAGAGATGTGCTTGACGAAGTTAGGGATGTCAATGTTTTTCTCAAAGGTTTGGAGGGTTTCGCGTAGAGCAAGAATTTACGCAAGGCGTTTGTGTGTTGAGTTTAAGAGAGCTTCGATGTTGCATATCATCTTCTATTTCTAGGAGTGATTTTCACCTTATGGTGAAGTAGAGTCCTACTCAACCTAGTCTTTCTCAACATCTCTTGATCCAATAACAACTCATCCATCTCTTGATTTGACTCGCCCACTCCCATCAAATTTTGGACTCTGATCCTAGTCCATTTTCTGTATTAAATTTATTCCTGGTCCTGATCAATTTCGCACATTGATACCTATAATATTACGAATCTTATCAATGTTCCTCCTGATCCTAAACACTTGTACTTGATTCATGACTTAACTGAATCCAATCATGACTCTTAAAGAATCCAACATTGATTAGGATTTGACTAACTCACCTTGGGCTGGACTTCATTCCAGAAGGGCTATCTTGGATACTGGAGATTTTCATTATGGGCCGAGCCCATAATCACACTTTGCCCAAACCCAATATTTTGGCCCCAACAACCTCAAAATCATTTAATCATCTAATTGTCATTCAAGAGATAAACGAACCAAGTTATCCAACTAAACTCTAAAAAATTTGACAGCGTTAATTGGACAATTAAGTGTTTTTTTTTTTTTTTTTAACAAAATTGATCTTAAAGAGTAAACGAGAAAGTAGATTATTTCGATTATACTGTAACAAAATAGAAAGAGAACGAGATGGTCCAACTAAAAAGGTTAATAGCATCCCCCTTAGAATGTTTCGGTTGACAAGTGCTCTAATTCATAAACCGACATTGTTTCCGTCGGTCATGAAGTTAGACAACACCTCGTTATAGATAATCTAAGTGGAGTGCGTATGTATCGAATAGAATAGTCTAAGATGAACCTCACTAGCCGGAAACTATGGATGTCAACTGTCAAGAACCGTAGTCTGTGTTGTTAAATCTTGACTTTAATAGGGTTTGGTTCCCAATAACAACGTAAACAAAAAGCCAAATGAAATCTTAGTTGTATCTTAGTGGCACAGAGATCATGTTTTTCTATGTCTAACACCATTGTCCTTGTAAGAGTAGTTAAATCAAATTAAATTTGACCAAATTTATTTATTTATAATCTTTCACACTCGCAATATTATTTAATTTCAACATGCACGTGGAAAAGCTTAAATGCAGAATAAATTTCAAAAAATAAAAACGAAGTTCCGAAAAACCAGTTGTGTTTTAGGAGTTGGAAAGGACGTCGGCCCCAGAAAATCAGGCCCTTTATCTACTTTAATCAGAATTAATAGTTTACTTTTTGAGAGCTAATTGTCTCTACTGAAGACATGAGTGACTATCACAAGCTGTTGATCCCCACTCGAATATGTAGTGATGCGACCATTGTCGAGCTTGGTCTCCATTTCTTAGCAGTTCGTTAAGTGGACTTAGACTAAATTTTGGTTAAACTATTAAGGGATATTATGGGCTATATCAATCATTTGTTGCTTCAAATCTCATCATTTAATTGGTTAATGTATAATCATCATTTCCTTTCGAATCCCACATATTTATGTGTGTGTTCAGTGGCGGATCCAGGATTTTAAACTCGGGGGGTCCCAATAATAAAGGTCAAAAAATTTATAGACAAAAATAACATTGAAAATTTTGAATATAATACATTTCATTCAAAAATCATATGCAAAACGATATTACAAATTATAAAATCATAATTCAAGTGTCCATTACAAGGCTTCATAAGTTACTAGGGAGTACCTAAATTATTGATTATCTAATATGGACCACTAAATTTAAAATACCGGTCAAATAAAACTTCCCCCAAACTCCCACTATCTTTCTAACCAAACACACCATTTTTCTCTTTTACTAGTTTC
>JAOEHR010000045.1:11066221-11077285 GCA_025448175.1 Aronia arbutifolia
ATCGAAAGAATCAAAGGGTTGTGAGACCAAGCCGGTAATGCCGTAACCTGGCGTAGGGTGAAAAGTATATTTGGATAGAGGCCTTTTTTAACAATTTTTTTTAATAAACGATATTAACTATACTAAGGAAGAAGAGGTACACTAAGCCTCATAATATGCTAGCAATAATGTTGTTCAAATTCCTCTTTGACGAGTATCGAACCTAAAACATCTCACTTACAAATAAAAATAAATACAACCAAACCATAATACTAAGTGACCTTTGGACAAACCCTCAATCCGGGAAATCCTTAGAACCTTTGGGCCTTTAGTATTCTAGTTGAGAATTGGAGTAAAAAATTAATTTTTCATAAAAACTTGATACAAGTCTTATTTTGTGACTTACTATTAGATTTTGTCCACTTTGTTGAGTTAGTTGGATTAACGGATTATCCACACTAACTTTTATTTACCATTTTATTAAACTGTGAAATGTTATTCCATATTTATAAGTTTATCTTTTACTCAATTTTAAGATTAAATATTTTTTCTACTTTTTGCTACTCCTGATTCGTATTTCAATTTGTTTTTCTACCTTAAATGTGTTACCGAATTTATGTTGTAGATATTATATATATTAGGGTAAATTACACAAAACTACTTCAATTACGAGTTGAATCACAAATGGTCCCTGAAATTGACCCACCCCATCAAAACTACTTCAATTACCGAATTTTTTAGTTTTTAATAATATTTTATTAGTTTTTTAATATAAAGTGTGCTACGTCACTTGCCACATCAGCACATAACATAATTTTTAACGGAATTATGACGGAATGACTACATTGATTTGCAATACCCAATTTCAGGGACTACATTGATTAATTTTCAATTTCAGAAACCATATTGATGTGGCGGGTCAATTTCAGGGACCATTTATGATAAAAACCATTTTTTTAAATATTGCAATGTCATACCTTAACTTACGAATTCATTAGAATGTTAGACCTCTATTAAAAAATTTGTCAATTTATCTGTTAACTGCTAATGTGGCAAACAGAGAACCCACCCACTAGATTATTAAAAAAAAAAATTAAATATTAAAAAAGTTAAAATTCTCTCCCAAATCAATTCTCTCTCCTCTCTCTCTCCCTTCTCCCAATCCATTCCTGGCGTCATCTCCTTTCCCAAAACCACCATTTCCTTCCTTCTCCTCCTCCATCCCCACCTCCCTCTCATGCTCTCCTCCCCTCCTCCTCCACCACACTCCGCTCTAATCTCTGCCGCCTCCACCACATTCCCATCCACTTCAGCGTACGGATCAGACACCGTCGGAGCCGACTGTGTCTAGATTAAACCCAAACTGGTGGACGAGGACAATGACACCGATTGCGTTGTAATTAAGAAAGAATTGGAAGACGACGACGCCTACGAAAAATTAAAATTTTTTTTACCAAAATTCTGAAGCACTGGGCCCGACAAAAAAAATTCTCCGTCAAGGGTCAGTTTCCGCTGCCATGATTCTCTGGTTCTTGTCTTTCGCTCTAATGGCGTTCCATACCATCCAAAACCAGTACCATCAGCCGCCATGCATATAACTCCTTAATCCACAGCCTTTTCGTGAATTGAGAAATTTTTGAAAAACCCCAGAAAATAAAACCAGGAATACAGTTAGAGAATAAAAAAATTACACAAAAATGCAATAGAGAATTGAATAATTAAAGATGGAGGAGGTCGCAGAGCAATTTTGCAGATCCCCTTTTTCCTCTTTCAAACCGGTCGTCGGCTCCGGCGGTGTCTGATCTGTACGCTGAAGTGGAAGAGAATGTGGTGGAGGCGGCAGAGATTAGGGCCGAGTGTTTAATTTTTCGTAGTAATTGAATTGTTAGTTGTGATGCATTTAAATTAATGTCATTAGTATAAACGAATGTTTTCAACGACATGAGCTATAAAACCCCTGTTTCAATGTGATTTAGTAGTAATGCTAGAATTAATGTTCCAATAAAATGCTATATTTAACTTGGAACCCTTTGAATATTGTCTTACAAGAGCATCTTCAATGAATAGATACAAATTTGTGATGTGAAAATCATATTAAATTTCACTTTACATCTTTGGACGATGTAAATATGAGTTTTACTCAAATGGGAGAAATGTAAGTTGGGATCTAAATTTTTTCTCTCTTTGACTGACATATCCCACCTCCCAAAGATGTAAAAAAATATAGGGCAATTAGCCGGAATGATCAATTTTTGACATTTGGTTGTAGATTTGATCAATTTTGTCCATGTTGTCATTATATTATCATTGTGTGGTCATTATGTCATCAATATATGACGAATGTAAAGAAAATGTAAAATCCTGATTCCAAGACACTTTACATCTTCCATTTCAAGGCATTTTACATTTTAAATTCTTGTGTAGATTTCTTTGGGAAATTGGCCAATTATGCTCATTTTTCAAATCTCAACTGCTAAAATGATCAGTTTTTTTTCAGTATGTCATCAATATTTGATGGTTATATTATTAATAGGAATTGTTATTAACACTCCAAAAATCTCATTTGGCATTCCAAACTTTCTATAACTAGAAAGAAAAATACACTTGTGAGAAGTGTAGAATGAGATTTTTAGAGCGCTAATAACAGTTCCCATATTAAATTTTATGACTATATTATTGATATTTGATTGATTTTTCCTCGGTATTTGATTTGATCAGTTTAACAATTGGAATTTGATTATATCATACCGACTTGATGAATGTCTCCCTTTCAAATTAAAAGCCGTGATCTTGGCCAGCTAGCCCTCTATACCAAAATTGGAACGAGTCCTCACAACTATTCAACGAACAAGTCCAAAGATGGGGATGTTGGTTTATGACAAGAAGGCCAAAAGCTGTCTTTTTCTTTGATGATCTATATTATTGCGAGAGTTCGTTATGCTTATGCATCATCACTTGATCGATTTAGATAAACATCTAACTGAAACCACAAAACACCAATCAGTCATTCTCTCTCTCGAACCCTTCGTCTATCGAACAATTAATGGACCCAGCGGCAACTACAACTACAACACATTCATTTCATCCATCTGCCTTCTCTCAAATATTCAATCATGTCAATGCATTGCATTGCAGCCAGAAGAATCGATCTGCCATCTTTTTCTCAACCCTAGAAACTTATACGAGAGGATAACCATTGCGCGCGGACGTGACAGTGGTGTATCACCTATCCTTGTCTCTTGGAAACTAAAATAAATAAGGCAAGGGACCAGTAGTATTCCAATACCTGAAAAATCAAGATCGAATTAGGCTGATTAGGAGTTGTAGTTGATCTCATACCCTAACCTTCTCTCCACTATTCATGACTTCTCCGATTCACAACTCTCCGTATTTTAAGTAAACATGTAATTAGTTATAAGAAAGTAAAACGAGCTTAATCACCATCATCCATCAGACAAGAAAAGACAGATTTTATGCTATTGAGGCAGCTAGAACATTTAGTACCAGTGAAATGATACAAGGTTATTATTGATCCACTTCAATCTCAGGTTGTGGAATTGAAATTTCATGCATGGTGGATACTGGAGAGTTTGCTTGGCTAGCAAGTAACACTGCAGGAGTATGACTGGATTATTAAAGATAATTAATTTCTCTGCTGGTTGGTGTCAGAGTGTGTATGTGTGTATGCCGTGGGTGAGAGGTCATGTGTTGTTTTCGAATTTATTGAGAATACCTACTATGAAGAAACCACATGCCAAATCCACTGTAACTGTACCTCTGATGGCATCCTTTTTCGAAATTTTAATTTCTACTTCATACGAGTATAGGAAAATAAAAATAAAAATTAAGCAAAATAATTGAAGCACTCCATATTTAATCTAAAATTATTATTCTATCCAATTTTTAATGTGGTGTGGTATACAGGTAATAATCAAATTGATATGTTTGAACATGTGAAATGAAGACGTAGGAGTGGCCGCAAATGAAGACCTAGGAGTGGCCGAATTGAAGATAAGATAAGTGCAAATCGGATAAAGTGGTTTGGAGCCTCCAATTAAATTTATTCTTGAGTCAACCTTCTCAGTCTTTATTGGCTCGAGGCTCTTGATTTTTTGTTCTATGCACAGATTTGTCTTGTGAAATGAAGGCATACAGATGCGCGGGGTTAGAAAATGCGATTAAGAGATAGAGACTCATGGCATAAGGGTAAAGGAATACCTAGGAAGACATTGGAAAAAAAAAAACTTTAAGGAAAGATATGAAGTACTGCTTGGAGCCACGAGCGGATCCACTATTGGACACGGGTAGTCCCAGGACCATCTGGACGTCCAAAGAAGTGCCTTTGGAAACATCTGAGGACCACCCAACGGTCTAGACATGTGGTGGAAGAGAGAAGACCACCATGGCTTTATTCTTGGACCTTGGTTACAACGAACAAGAAAGACTTTTCCTCTCCATTTCCTACGTGACCAATTCTCTTTTTTTTTTTTTTTTTTTTAATTGTTGTCCAATCAGGTTGTGCCACCCTAACATTTTAATTAGCAAAAGGATGATGTATTAATCAACCAATATATTTAAACCATATGTTTGACACTGTTATTTTTTTTTTTAAATTCCCTATAAATTCATACGACCCATGAAAAGTATTTCTTAGAGTATTATGAACTTGTAGTCGCTTACACTTGCATCTCATACAATCAAATTCACTAAAATACTAAAGCAAAAATTATGATATTTTTGTATGTTGAATAATAAACCTCAAATTCGCTTAAGCCCACCTAAGCCTTTGCCCAGACCCCGTCTAGGTGCATAGGCGCCTCAGTCCGCCGTCGGACTAGCGTCTAACGTCCCTTGATTAGGACCACCTGAAGTTATAATCATGGATCCACCACTGCTTGGAGCTAATGAAAAACTAAATGCAAAACTGAGTGTAATGGCGTTCTAGGATTTGTACAACCAACTATACTTAGTAGGATAAAATTTTGTTGTTGTTGTTGACCAAGCTGACACGTACAATCGATGAAGAGGTCAAGTCTATTTTATATAGATGAAAACAATAATTTTATACTAACCCAAATAGTTATCGAGACCAAAAGTAGATGTTTATGTGGCCAAATAAGATGATTTTTGTCACCTAATCTGAAAATTTTGGAGATTAAACTTAAATATACTGAATGCCAAGTGAAAGACAAAGTTGCCTCTTATAGGTCATGTATACACAGATACAATCGTTCCGTTGTGTGTGGGTGTTTTTAAGCTTAACCGGGGGATGTTGTAAAATAATTTGGGATCTAAGCTAACCAATAGTATGTAGTTAATCTTACGTGCCAATGATCTTCAGAATTCTAGTGCAGACCGGTAATCCATCAGGATGCAGATCGGTGAAAGAATTCTATAGAAATGGAGATTGCAGAATGATGCCAGAGAATTTCGCCTCTAATCACAGAGTTAATTTGGTTTAGTACGATTCCCACCAGAGGAGAGCTTGTAAAAATTCAGCTAGACCACCTCAAATTAGACTTAAACAACGGGTTAATACAATAGATAACACATAGTTTATATTACAACCCTTATTTTGATTCCATTAATAACAAAAGTACACAGTAATACACTGCTGAATACAGGCAGGCAGTACTTAAATAAGGGATACTACTAAAAAGTAATTAATATTATTTCACTATATACACGCATGCCAGTAGTCTTTAGTAATACCATATATATGTAGAATATTATTAGAAATCGTAGCAATTAAGCTACTAGCTAGGGATTCTCATTCGTATTGTGAAGGCCAAAGGAAGGCTCCCATGGCAAACTTCCTCTTTTGGTTGACATCCCCAATGACTGGGAGGCCGTACTGCTTCATAAGGCAGTCCAGTTTCCATTCAGGCATGCTCTCATAGTCACTCTTCTGGTACCTTGGGTAGTGCAGAGGCATCTGGAAGTTGCATGGGGTGTTGTTCTTGCTAGTTTGCTCATTTACTTGGAGACCGCCGGGCATGGTGAAAGCGTGGTTGAGAAAGCCAGTCCCAGTGGTACTCATCTTCTCAAATATGTTGAGAAAGCTAGTAACTCATGCAGAGTTGCTAACTTGGTAGTTGGTGTTGCAAAGTTGGCCTTTTATAGGCATCCCAAAGAGCATGATAGTGGAAGATTACTCGAGTATGCGCTTGGAGACAAGACAGAGCAATCAAGAAAACATTTAATGCGATGAAAGCTAAATCACTTTGAAGAATGTGTGGTGATAAACTTTTGAGTGTGACTGTTACACATTCACACTATCATGTGGTGTTAGCAAAACACGTATTATAATATATATAGTATAATTCATATTTATAAATCATAGATAAAAATTCATATTATATGAGTCATGAAAATAGTATTAACAAATAATATATGTTATGTACAATATAAGTAAATTAAATCATGTGACATTGTAACCCCCACATAAAAAAGATTAATGAGCCATCTTGTGGTAGATTTTCATGATGAAGGTAAACTTGGATTAATTTGGATTTAGGCCTCGTTTGATGTTTAGGATTGGCTTAGTTTGGATAATCCATTTCAATGAATGTTCAATGAAAATAAGGATGCCAACTTGCATATTTTGTTAAATATAGGTAGAAGATGAAGAAATCATGAAGAAAACTTATCCCTTGAAATCCCCACAAAAATAGTAGAATTGAGAGGGCCAAATTTTCTTCATGACTTTTCCATCTTCAACCCAGTAGGCGGACGTGGTTGGGTTTGAGAAGATGAGTTTTTGGAAGAAAATATTTTAGGGATAAATTTGGAATTTTCTGGATCATATATTTTAGTTTGGTGTATTAATTTATTTAAAAATTGGGTGCCAATAAAGGCACCTGAAAAATATAGTTAGCAAATAAATTATTGGACCAAAATACTTTATGGAACCGTTGAATACATGGTAATATTGTCATTTGCCAAGGTGGAAGGAATTAGTTGTGATGTATCTAGTGTTCCAATAAAATTGATATTGAGGAGGGAGTAATTGTTGGAAACAAATTTGTGCACCATCATAGATGACGGAGGCACAAATTCGAGTAACATTTAAAACAGAAAAAATCGTGAGCAAGCCTAAGACAGGGCGAGGTGTGTGTGCCAGCCAAAGGCTCTCTAACGATCAGGTTAGTAAGCAAGTATAAGACTAAAGTAGTGGGTAAGAGAATTATCAGTCAAGAAAGAGACATTTTTAGGATAGAATCTTTGTGCTAAGCCGAGATAATCTTAGAGGATATCTAGGTGTAAATATTGCCATCCTCTTAGAAGTGTGATTACTTGTGGTGCACGCCAATTCCTAGAGTGTACAAACTCCAAGACATATAGAGGATATGGCTGATTCCGTGCTGGATCATATCCTTGCGGAACAAGTATGGTCATTCTCAATGAAGTCGCTCAAACTTCACTCACTGCTCTGGAATAGGATGATGGTGGTACCACTGCTCCGTTTGATTTAGGCATGTACATATAAGGCACATCACCTCCTCTCCCCTGGGCGATGTGGGATCTTACAATCCACCCCCCTTAGGGGCCCGACGTCCTCGTCGGCACACTTCCGACCGGAGAGTGGCTCTGATACCAAATTGTCACATCCCAGTTTGCATAGCAAGATATTGTCCACTTTGGGCCACGCCTTCACGGATTTGTTCTTGGGTTTCCACCCAAAACACGTCTTACTATAGGGAGGTGGGCATGTACATATAAGGCACATCACCTCCTCTCCTCCAGGCGATGTGGGATCTTACAATTGTATTCTAATTAGCCTTACTTCGACCCTGAAAATTATAATCCAACCGTAATAATAAAAAAAAACCTCAAGAATAAGAGCAAGCAGATGATCTCAATCACTTGAGTAATTGGCCCTTGCTGAAATGTATGTAGTTGTACTACTAAAATATGCTAATAATGCCAAAATATCCTGATAATGCTACTAAATATCAACAAAATGCTTTTCCGAACAATTCTGATATATTTTCTTCCCTGATATCATAGCAACTTGATCAATGTCCCTCCTTCAATAAATCCCTGGCCTTGGCCCGTTGGTCCTCTATGCCAAAATTGGAATAAGTCCTCACAACCATTCAATGATCAAGTGAAAATGTTGAGCATATGTTGTCCAATGATAAGGATGCCAAAGCTCCAGTCCTTTTTTAATGACATATAATTGTTATAGCTAGTTATACTTATGCATCACTTGATGAATTCAGATAAACAACAGCCAATCAATCTCACTTGAATCGTTAATTTGTCTATCAGAAAATCAATGAAGCGCAACAACAATTAAAACTACAGTACATAATCCGTCCCATTCATCTGCCTTCATTTCAAATATTCAAACACGTTATTGCATTGCATTGCAGCCAGAAGAATCGATCTGCCATCTTTTTTCTCAACCCTGGCAACTTGAATCGATCGAGTGGATAAACTGTGTGCGTGCTCGCAGACGTGAGAAAATGATCTATAATCTACGATCTATCCTTGTCTCTAGCAAACCGAAGCAATTAAGGCGAAGGGACCCGAAATACAAGTGGGATTAACTAGTTATAAGAAAGTCAAAGTATTCGGATGTTCACAACGATCACCAGATCATGAAAAGACAGATTTCATGCTCATGAGGGCAGCTGGAGCATTCTAGTACTACCAGTGAGATGATACAAGGTTATGATTGATCCACTTCAATCTCACGTTGTGGAGTTGAAACGTCATGCATGCATGATGGTATGGTATTGCAGGAAGATGACTGACTGGATCAAAAATAAATAGAAGGGAATTGATTATTTTAAGGGCTGAAAAAATTGATGATTCCTGCTAAATATTTGAGCTTGATTGGCAAGTTACTCCTACTACTCACTTTTTCAACTTGTTCCTAACTTAAAGCAATAAAAACTAGGGTTAACTATTCAATTGGTTTTCTGAGATAGGAGTCAATAATATCAACTATACACGAACAAATGAGAGTCATACATAATCAGCTTGCAATTATTAAACAGCTTGCAATAATTAAACAGAAACTTAAAGATTTATCCTGTGTCAGAATTTGTGTGCCGTGGATGAGAGGTCATGTGATGTTTTCATATTTATTGAGAAACCAACCCTGAAGAAACTTCATGCCGACCCACTTCACCTCTGATGGCATCCTTTACCAGATTTTTTAGTTCTCTTCTTCCTTAAAATGAGGAAGCAATCCGTTATCTCCGTAGCTTAAATAGTTAAGAGCGTTTCCCCCTTTTACCCAACAACGTCAATTCTTTCATGCTTTTAATGTAATTTTGGCATTGATCAAACTGATTTAACAGCCGATATAGAGGGTTGAGAATTTTTTATTTTATTTTTTATATATGGATAAAACCAATTATAATGTTGTTACCCCAATTATATCCATGAGCAAAAGTTCTTTTGGTTTACAATAACTATTGTGGATTATGCACAAACGATTGTTGAATGTAGGTCTCACATCGGATAATTAAGAAAATAATGCACAAAACATAAGTGTATGGTTTTACTCCTAAAACCAAGGCATTTTCGATAAAACCTAACACCTAGTAATAGGTGATTAAATTGGGACAACGTATAAACCTAACTTCTGTATCGAAGTGCTGTAGAGCTAACTTGGTTGAATTAGTAATATGCCTGTAGTTGCTTGCATTTCGTTTTATTTGAAGAGAGGGATTTCGACTGAGATCAATCTCTTCTAAAAAAATGGATATCACTATACTAATAGCTATTAGTTACTACAATAACTTTTTCCACATGATCCGTAGATCGAGGTACACCGGCAAGGCAGCAAAAGGGTTCTAGCTATGGAGACTACAAGCCAAATAGACTGATAACACAGAAAATTTTCACCTCAAATTGAAGAACTACTTCGGTATTTTGTACTATTTCCATCCGACCCGGAGAAGCTTCTAAAAATTTCAATAGAAGTATGTGCAAATACTGTTCCAAATTTTAATCAAAAGCAGAACCGGAGACAATTTTTTTTACCAGTAAAATTAAGGTAACCATTAAAAAACGAAAGGTCGTACTCCGAGAACAACCTGAAGAAACTGTCGGTGTAGTCATTCACAATGAGCACCCCTGGCAGTCGTTAAGGCACCATTGGGTTACATATGCCTGCGGCCATCAACACCCAGTACACTAATTGTGGAACCACATCACCGTAACCATTCTTCTCAAACTTGCGGCCTATTTCCTCATAAGTAGCCAGCCAGTCCTTCGTATTAAAGTCGTAGTGGGTGACAACCAATACCTTCTTGATCATCTGCTCTGGCTTCAAATTCTTATTCACAACTTCTTGAAGAATCAAATCAAACACCTTGTTCAAATGAATAGGTAATGAGAAGCAGTCCTCGTCCGCGACCGTTGTCCCCAAAAGGGAGATGCGTTTAGACTTGAGATCGTGGCCTTTTATCTTACGGAGCTTAACAGGTATACGAGTACTCAAAGGGATGAATTTTCCCTTCTAGGGTTCATCTTTGAGTTGAGACAACAACATCCACTACTACGAAACCATTTATTAGTGTCGCTATGATAACCGACAAGAAACGCATATTACTGTCGGATATTATGTAAAATCCGACAAAAAATTGATGCAGTGGCGGATATAATAAGCGATAAAATTGCCAGCGTCAGGAAATGAATTTTCCGACAGAAAATACTCTAAAACCGACATAACTTGTGTCGGATATAACCGACATAGAATATATTAATAATGAATAAATAAGAGCATTCTCTGTCGGATATAACCGACAGAAAATTTATTAATAATGAATAAAGAAGAGCATTCTCTATCGGATAAAACTAGGGATGGATTTTTTTGCCAAATTGCCGTACCAACCGAATTGCCAACCGTGCCATACCGATTTTGTGCCAATTTTTTTGTGCCAATCGGTAATGGTACGGTATTGTACCGTACCGAAATTTCATAGTACGGTATTGGTAATGGATACCATTACCACGGTATTACCGTACCGTACCGAAAATAAAATAAAATATATAATTTATAAATTATATAATAGATAATTATATAACACATATTTATAATATTCCAATAATTTGAAAATAAAA
>JAOEHR010000045.1:11350583-11364783 GCA_025448175.1 Aronia arbutifolia
TGCCCTTCATTAAACATATAATAGTTTAACAATAAGTATTCCAAAAGCTATTACATCAAATGAGTGGCTTTGTGGGCCTACTTCCAACACACGGGCAACAAGGGAGCCCGATGACAGGGAGTAATTAGCTGCCATGCTGGAAAAGGAAGAGTCTCATCAAGAAGCCCACGTTCCAAAAAGAAAAAGAAAGTCACATATTCGGAGCTTGCCAAGTGGATTGTGGTGTGGATGGTTACGGAAGTTTATCGGGCCTACGTGGAATTGGGGTCATGGAAGACTTTGGGCTGCTTGGGAGCCCAAAGAACCAAGCCCATACCCTTTATATTTCACACAGGCATCATTGAGAAAGAACTAGCCTAGCTTATCCCTTTCCTTAGCAAGCTAACCCCCTCAGTTAGGATTAAACTAGATTCTTGCATTAAATGCATGTTAAGCCTAGCAAATCAAGCATTTAATGCTGACTTTCCCATCCCAGCCTGCACAAACAGTCAACATACAAAAGCCATGAAGCGCACTACCAGATTTAGTGTCTGAGGAAGGCCGCCCTGGGAAAGGTGCACCTCGAGAAGTAGCAATCTGCAGGTCTTAACAATGCAGCTAGTTTACACTGAAATGGGAATAATAGGATAGCTAGGGAGAAATGAGGGGAAAACCCAGCCACAAAGGGATATTCCATTAAAACCTAGAGAATAAGCCTTCACTTACATAATGAGGGAAAAAAGCCATTAGAAAGGGACTCAAATGAACACAGAGGGTAAAATAGAGAAAATGTGATGAGAAGGAACCACCGAGGAAGAAGCTCAAAGAGTTCCATTTAGTCCAGAAGCATACTCTAAGCCTCAAGCATCACGATCCATGCAACCTTAGTAATTTTCATAGCTTTGCATCAAACATCCCAGTCATTAGAAACCTTACTATCACCCTAAGAAAGCCCAAATTATCCAGCAAAGAATACCATGCAACCATGCAAATCCCTTCTCTCTTATGTAAACTGATAATCTTCTAGCTTCCACACCACGCTTCAGTTGAGCAAGTCATTATCTTGATCATTCATGCTATCTTTGAGCCGTTGATGTTACTGGGGTATTTCCTAAGACAAGCTAACTCTTTCAACCTAAAAGCCTAAGTCCACTTCGACCTAAAAGTCCCCTAATAGTTGACAATATAAAAAATGGTAAAATCTGATTGAGGAAGTACATATAATACCTTTTTTTTGTAAAAGATGATATGGAGCCCAATATACCTATTCACTTTGAAGTGTGCAGTGTCTCCTAGTTGATTCCTACTCTATTGCTTATACCATTCTAGCAAGATTTTGCTTAGGCATGCCCTTTAAAGGGAGGGATCTCCATTTTCTTTTTCACAAAATGATAATTAGTTGTGAGGCCCACTCCCAATCGAACTTCAATGATCCGAACCATCTATTTTGTAAGTCTCGATTCATAGATCATTCATACAAAAATTCAATTCAATCCAAAACCACTTGCCTATTTAATTATCTAGATGAAATTTCAATGTTTCTTAGAGAACAAAGTGTTTGTCAATTTCTTTGAACTCAATTACATGCCTCAAATATTTTTGATTTGGCTAATATTTCGCAAGGATGGTCTATGAGGTGCAACATGAAAAATAGACGGTTCCACAACTAATCCCTATTTTTATTTTAAAAAATGAGATCCCTTTTGCTTAAAGGCTTCCTTGCTTAAGTGTATCATAAAATTATGTTTGGCTACTCGATTGCATCATACTATCGGAGATCCTCTAATGGTGGTGTTCCTTTTCCTTTTTATGCATAGTCGATATTGGGTTCCCTTAATATGGCAATGTGTTATATTCATGTCTTTCAGGTCACAATATCTAATATTATGTGAATGTTAGTGTGGATGCAAATTTCC
This sequence comes from Aronia arbutifolia, assembly GCA_025448175.1. Classification (NCBI taxonomy): domain Eukaryota; kingdom Viridiplantae; phylum Streptophyta; class Magnoliopsida; order Rosales; family Rosaceae; genus Aronia; species Aronia arbutifolia. Next base: position 11,352,479 of record JAOEHR010000045.1, read on the forward strand.
GCCGTCTTTTCCTTTGACGAAAATGCACCTACAAAATAATAACACCTAAGATTAAGGCCAAATGCCTCCTGAATTTTGGAGATAAAATGGGTATATATAGGAGAGAGAGGAGTATGGGCCGACCCTCTAGGGTTTATGGGTGGCCAGCCCTAGGGTGGCATTTTAGTGGGAATATTCCAAGATATTTATGTAAATAAATATCTTGGAGTAATTAGGTATATCCTAAATAAATGGAATTAGGATTACTTACTTGACAGAAGTCTTCTTTGATTAGGAATGTATTTATGATAAGAATAAGGAATTATTCTATCATAAATACATTTGACTTTTCCTACGAGCAGGGGTGCTTTGAGTAGTTGTTGATCTCTGATTGCTCTACCTCAACCGCGCATGGTGAATGAGAATGCTCCTTGCTCATTTAATAAGGGAGTCTTGTCCTTTTTGCACGCGTCAGCTCTAAGATTTTTGGGATTATTTTTGGCTCCACAAATGCCCCCACACCTGCTGGGCTGCTCGTAGGAAAGGGCAAGAGGTGTAAGAATCCAAAGTTGCGTAGGTAGACATGGAGTTTGTGTCCCAATTTGATGTACATTCCCACTTTGACTTGAAATTTAAATTCTTCTACGAAAAGGGTTTTAATTACCACCAAAATCTATTTAAGCATGCCTTAAGCAGGGTATTATATAAACTTGGAGATAAATTAAAATTCCTACAAGAAAGAAAAAAAGGCAGAGGATATTTGTTCCCTCTCCCTTAGCAATTTTCTTCGTTTGCATGTGTAAAGAATTGTGTTCCGCTTGATTTTTCTTCTCCAAGGTAAGAAAAATTTAATTTTTTTCTTTCTTCTTTTTTGTTAGCCTTGGGGCTCGAATTTTGGCTCAATGGGGGTCGAGGAGTAGGACAAATTATGGCATATGTGGGACTGCTGTCGTGGCAGTTGGGCTGCTACAAGTGGCTTGGCTCGGTGTTGGCCAAGGGCTGGAGACGTGTGGCTGACATGGCACAGGAGTGTTGGACTCAGGCTTGTGCATGTGGACCTTGGCGCTGATGCGCCAATCTTAGGCTGCTAAGCTTGGGCCCGTTCAGTGTTAAGAGATGCGAGAGAGTGTGAGGCACGGAGGCGCCAGCCCCCCTCTACTTGGATTGGGCCGTGAGAGAGGCTGGAAGCGGAATGCCGCCTATTGGGCCAAGATGAAGATGAGGCTTGTGTCTTGGGTCTAGTGCGTTGGGTTCGTGGGAAAGTCAGTTAGGCTGCGGCCTGGCGTGCTATTTTATGCATGTTTTTCCTTCTTTTTTTTTTGTTTTTTCTTCAAGCAGCCTTCTAACAATTTTTCCTTGCGTCGTTGTAAGATTTTTGTCGAACATGTCTTCCTCGAGCCACATGAGTTATGAATTTATTCCACCATTATATCGCCAAGGCGAATCTGCAAGTAAGCTAGGCTACTTCAAGGCTACTCGTGCCAAGGTAGGTTCAGTTGAGCAGTTCAGGGACTTCCTTGAGTTGTTCAAGCACGTAATTTCATATGTGGTTCACGTGAAACAGGCCAAGGAGGGTAGCAGCCGTGAACCATGTGGGTCTAGGAAAGCTATTAAGTTTCACCCCTACTATTTCGTGTTAGGGTTCACCTTTCATATGCCTCGATTCTTCCAGGAGGTGATATGTTCCATGAAGTGTGCTCCTGCTCAATGCTCTCCAAACGTGGTCCACGTGATGGTGAGGTTCCATAATTTGAGTAGGTTTTTTTACAAGGATAATGTGGGGTTCCACATTGATGGTGTTGGGCAGCTGAGGACTCGTCATAGGCTCTTCGATCACTCAAGCAAATGGGATCATGATTGGGTTAGAGAGACCCTAGAAATCAATGGAGAGTGGGAATCCAACTCCTTGCCTGGGTTGTGCATTCCGCATGCTTTCATCGATGGTAAGTGGGCTGCTTAGTCTCTAAGTTGCTTTATACTTTTTGTTGAGCTGCCTTCTGATATGTCCTCTTCTATTTATGTAGATTCAAAATTCAACTTAACTCCCAAGACTTTTCTAGACATGAAGAAGGTGCACATCTCTTTGGGGATCCCTGCGGAATATTGCGAGTGGCACTGGTTGCTCAGTCTTCTTCATCGGGAGAAAGATGGGCTGCCATCGAAGAAAGAGATTATAAGGATCAAGGATAAGGTGTTTACACATCTAATCGTTACCATGGAGCATGTTGCTAGGGGAGGTGGGAGAAAGATATCTTCGTCACCTACTCAAGAGCCGTCGGTGAAGAAGAAGCCGAAGACTTCCTCAGCTGCTCGCAAGGGTCTGTCCACTACTAGGATGCTCATGAATGACTTAACTTCTTCTAAGGGGAAGAAAGAGGCTGATGGATCTGAGCTTGTGAAGCCTGTTATTTCGAGGGTTGCTAGAATAATTGCTGACATGATTGCACAGAGGAAGAGTTCTGCCATGCCCCTTGTGCCTGTGTTTACTCCAAGATAACCTTCAATGTCCAAGTCTAATCTAATTCTGGAGAAGTGTGCATCGATAAAGAGCGAGGGTGGTGATTCCACTGCCAAGGCGACGTTAGGGTCTACCCCTTCTGTTGAAAATGAAGCATCTACCCGCATGAGCAGCTGTGAATAGCCTGCCAAGCCAGCCTTATGGGAGTTTTTCTACATCTATGCACTATGGAAGCTTGATCTGCTTGAGGACACATAAGCTTGTGCCAAGTTCATCGATGGAGGGGTTTTTCGAGATCCATGTGTTGTGGAAACTTGATCTTCATGAGGCATGAGGCTCATTCATGAAGGGGTTCCCTGCTCGCTATGATGTAAAAATATGTGATCATGGTAGCCGAGTACATGCGTATGAAGCAGGATGAAGCCAAGGTTACTGGGGAGATAGCGGCAGCTATGGTAGTAGAAGCTTGCTCGGCTGCTAAGAAAATTAAAGAGTTTGAGTATAAACTTGCCTTTTTTAAGGATTTGATGTCTCTGCCCCCACTGCTCTGCAGCTTAAGACCACTCGCCAAGAGATCAGTGACTTGAAGGCTCAACTTGGCATGGTCCAAGGGAAGTATGGCGTTGTAGAGAAACAAATTAATGTTCAAGCGATGCTAGTTCAGGACCTCGAGTGTGCCATTCCAAAGCTTCAGTCCACCTGTGATGCCAAGAGCGTAGAGCGGCTCGCCATGCATAATGACGTGGTTTGACTCAAGAAGGCTGCCAGTTAACTTGAGTCCAAGGAAATGGAGTTGCAGAGTGCCCATACTGACCTGATTGAGGAGAATAAACAGCTGAAGAGTAAGAAGTCCAATTTTGAGGTTGCTTTTGCCTAAGGTCAAGCTGACTTCTACAAGCTTGGCTACATAGATCATTTTCTTAGCATGTTGTTTGACTATGCCTTTTTTGACAAGGACCTCGAGCTTTTTGCTATATCTTCTGAAAACTTACTGAAGTTTTCCTTCGAGAACGCCGTTGGTAGAGCAGCTGAGGATCAGGTTGCCTGGATAGGTGTAGCTGAAGGTGGTGTCGCCTAGGCAGGGGCGACTGGTGACAGTGTTGCTCAAGATGGAGCAGTTGTAGATGAAGCACAGGAGGTTAATGCTACTAGGAACGATGCGGCTGCTGAAGATGTCCAAGCTGCTAAGGAGTAATCTTTTCAGATAGACTTTCGGATTTACTTTCTTTTCCTTTCCTGCTTTGCGTTTTCTTTTGCTTGAACTCTGTCGACCTTCGAGCTAGTTTACCAATTTGCTAGAAATTAATATATTGTTTTTCTTTGCTTTACTCCATCTTTGTTTCTTTGCCTTGCTTCAAGCTTTAGTCGTAGAATGAACAATTGAGCAGGCTGCTTCGAACAAAGCAGTCAAGCCCATCTCCATTGCTTTAGGCCCCAACTTCGGGTTGTCTTGTACGAATCTTCGCTTACTTGAGGCATCTTTCGAAACTTCTAACTTGTAAGGCCGAATGACCTCCGTAGTTGCATGTTTCGTACCGATGGCCTACTAGATCTTTAATCACAGGGTCGTTAGCGAAGCGTGCTATTTTTTAATAAGCAGACGGGCTTGCAAGACCTATGTGACTGCCAATCTAGGCTTAAGACCTCTGCAAAGCTATTAATCAAAGAGTCCATAGCCAAACACCTTATTATAGAAGTAGGAGAGTCTGCGTAATTGTTCGGTTGTTAACTTTGATCTTCTAGGGCATTGAACTGCTGAGCTTTATCTCGCATTATTGCCCCCTGACCATAGGTGATAGGGATTTTCACCACCTGCAAAAGTAGGGATAAAAACACACAAGATACTTGCAAGAGAACAAGGTAGTTGTAGTATAAACGACTCAAGCAAGGTCGTTTTCCACAGGGATTGATTGAATAATTTATGTAAATACCAAATCTTAATTAATTATTTGAAAACAAAGTTTAGAAGAGATTGATTTTATGACCTAAAATATTAAAAACGAATTTAATTAAAAATAATTAAATAAATTGGCAATGTAAAGAAGACAAAGGAAAACACTTTAACAATCCTGTGTAGATTTACCAATTACTTACCCATGCAACTTTGAAGGTTAGGTTTTCCTAATGCATATTCTACTCGTGGTATTCAAGCTAGAACGTATATCAAACATGCAATCCGTCTGTGGTATTCAGATCAAATATAAACATGCATGACTCATTACGCTTTGTGAAAACCCTTTGAAAAACCATGCAACCCTTAAGACGTGGTATTCATCCTAGGTGAAATTACAACTATCAATCACAAGAAGCAATACTCAATTCCCCGATGGTATTCCGACCGAATTGCATCCGATTACTTATCTAAACATCCAAATGGTAGCCAAGCATTAAGATATAAAGACAATTTAAGCACAGTGATTAATAATTCAAAGTATGCATGTATAATATCATAAGCAATTAAATAAAAACCACATATTCATGCTAAGGCTCAAGGCATCGTTGTGACATCCCACATCACCTAGGGGAGTGATCCTTAAATATATATTCCCATCCCTACCTAGCACGAGGCCTTTTGGGAGCTCACTGGCATCGGGTTCCATAGGAACTCGAAAGTTAAGCGAGAAGGGGGCCAGAGCACTCCTAGGATGGGTGACCCACCGGGAAGTTGCTCGTGAGTTCCCAGAACCAAAACCGTGAGGGTGTGGTCGGGGCCCAAAGCGGACAATATCATGCTACGGTGGTGGAGCGGGCCCGAGAAGTGATCCGCCCGGGCCGGGATGTGACAATCGCCCTAGCAAAAGAAAATTAGCTATGAACAACCCTACAACAAAAGGAATTTTATTGAAATAGAAAAAGGATAGAAAACACCTAGAAAATAAACTTCAAAAACACTCTAGAGTAGTGTGTGCGTTTCCTCCCCCTCTCTTAATGGCTAAAAAGCCTTATTTATACTACTACAAAATAAAATCCTTCCTAGAAAAGGTCTTAGAATAAAACTAGGAAACATAATAAAATAATAAAACAGAAAAGAAAAGGTTTCCTATTTGAACTAAATTTTGGACTTCTCAGAAAATCAGACTTTTGACAGACCAAATTAACTCCAATTTGGTTCCCCAAAGGTCTCTTTGTAAAGCTTCAGACGTCCCCTAAAAATCTTCAGAAGGAATCTTCCTTAAAATATGCCATCTTGACCTTCAAAATACCCAAAACTCCAGAAACGTCAATCTGGGAAAACTGCGAGCTGGGCCTTAATTTCATTGCCATGGTCAAATAGTTTGGTAGAAAAATCTGGAATTTTGATACAATCATTTTGAATCACGAACATCCTCCAATTTGAATCACTCCAAAATTCATTCGTTTGATCACTTTTTGCTCCAGATGAAGTCGAATGTCCTACTTTGAAAATACATAACAAAGTATCAAAATTCTACCAAAATAACTGATAAACTATAACTAAGATTAGGGTAAAATATATAGTAAAATATGGACTCATCAATAGGCTACTTAGTTGGTCATCATTTCTCCAATCTTTTGAGTTACATGGCCTGCATCACAACATACTAAAGATTGTTGGGACATGAAATTCTCTACCATTTCGAATCAAAAGTGTGTGGTTCTATGGAATTCCATTGGTAGTGGTTCGAAATAGCGCTTTGCACTGTATATAACCAATTTTGAAGTTTGTGTAGCAAATAGCACAGCACTTTAGGAATCAGTGTGAACATAAGGGCTTCTTCTACGCTAGGCAGTGTATATGTGCGCTAACCTGTTAACCTTTCCCAAGATTATGCGATTGTGCAAGTTTATATGGCTAACTATTCAAAAGGTGTACCGTAGGCAGTCTTCCATAAATCGTAGGTTGCTCGTTGAATTGGCGGTGGCTTTAGGATACCAAGGATATGCAGAGATCGCAAGTTGGTAACATACAAGATGCTCAGCTACTTACGCTAGCTGGTCACATTCAGGATGCTCAACCACATAAACCCCGTGTGTGTAGCCGGAGTTAGAGGGAATACTATTATGTAACACGAAGATCGCTAGTTGGTTACATACAAGATGCTTAGCCGGGGTTGCCAGCAGCTAGTCACATCAAGCGAAAAGGCGAGCTTCATAGCATGCCTTATCCATCTCTGAGGCCTGAGTCCCCATGGACCAAGCTAAAGGCCTAAAATCATTCAGTTTAGCCAAGCCTTGAAAAAGACCATTATGGCTAATTCTAGGGATGCTGGCGTAAGCCATCATGCACTAGTTACACCAGGGTAGCCTAACCTATCCACATCTGGATATTCAGAATGCGTAGTTGGTTTCTAGGGGGTGCAATTCCTACAATAAGTCCTTGATTGGGCATGATATTTAAAGAGAGCAGGATTCGACAGTTATTGTAGACACGTAATTGAGCCAAGTGATGAATAACTTCGGAAATCTTCATTGAAAAATGAGAGGAAGGATATCGAACTTAGCTAAAAGGTAGAAACTGCATACCAACTAGATGGTCCTCGGCTTACGAGGTAGTGGTCATCAAGCTGCTTGAGTCATCGAGCTTTATTTCATCCAAGCAGGGCTTAGGATGAAGTGGGAAATCATGCGTAGTACTTCCGCAGGTTGTAGGCATTCCATTGCTTATCGATCTCTTTGTCATTTATGGCGGTGAAGGTGTAGCTACCTTTGCTGCCTGCTCTGCTGACTTTGTACGGCTCATCTGCTGGTAGGTTACAATGGGGATGATAACGTTCTTGCGTTCTTCCTATATCAGATGTAGATTTGTAGCCATCTCCTTTCTATTCTGCTCCAAAGTTGGCAATATAATGTTGATGCTTGGCATGATTTCATTGGGAGTGATGATTGCTTCTGAACCAAATGCCAAGGAGAAAGGGGTTTCGCTGGTTACTCATTGTTTGGATGTGTTATAAGTCTATTGAACACTTTGAAGTTCATCTGGCCACTTTCCTTGCTTTCCTGTGAGGGATTTCTTAAGGCAATCCAAGATTTTCTTGTTGGATACCTCTGTCTGCCCGTTGCCTTAAGGATACCTCAGCGTTAACATCTGTTGCTTGATGCTATATTTCTAAAAGAACTTCGCCAAATTTTTGCCTATGAATTGCAGGTCGTTATCTATGACGATATATTGAGGGATGTGGAACCAGCAGATAATGTTCCTCCATATGAAGTGATGTATGTCTGATTGAGTAGTGGTAATCATGGACTCAGGTTCTACCTATTTGGTGAAGTAGTCAGTAGCCACGATTATCATGCCCTTGACCCTAGTAGCGGGTGAAATGGGCCTTACCAGGTCGATTGCCTACTGCATGAATAGTCATAGGCTCTTTCGAGCAGACAACCCAGGTACAGACTTGAAGTGTTGCCAACTGTCGCACTTTTGAACAAATTCCTTAGTCTCTTGATGCATAGTGGGCTAATAATAGCCGACGTTAAAGACCTTCTGTGCTAAGGATCGACCTCTTGAGTGGTTTCCACAAACTCCTTCATAGATCGAGCTCAGAACTTTCAAGTCATCAAGAGACACTAAGCAGCAAAGATGGGGCCTTGAAAATGATCTTCATACAAGAATGTCGTTCCACATGTAGTAGCGTGCTGCCTTTATTTGGAACTTCCTAGCTTTCAATCTTTCTGCGGGTAGTGTCCTATTGACTAGGTAGTCGATGATGGGATCTTGCCAACTGGGAGTTGTATTGAATTATAAGACCCCAGCTGCCGATTTTTCTTCTATGCTTAGTTTTCCCAAATACTTGATCGAGATGGAGCGTCTGAATTGGTAGTCCAAAGCGGAGCCTAAGGTTCCCAAGGTGTCTGCGTAAGCGTTGTCTGCCCATGGCACCTGTAGATGTATAATTCCTTGGCTACTTCCAGCTTAGATAGTAGCGGAATGGATGTCGGGTATCTTTTTAACCCTTGAAATGCTTCTTCACACTCGTTGTCCTACTTATCTCTCTACGCCCTTTTGATGGCCTTGAAAAGGGTTTACATTAGTTGGTTGATCATGAGAGAAAACGATTAAGTGCAGCTGGGCTTAGTCGTAAGCTGATTTTAACTGTCTTTTCTGGCTGCTCAGGATCAAGAATGATGTATTCAGCGTCCTTTTCTGGCTTGCAACATTTTTCTTCTGTCGGCGTGTCCTCATGAACGCCATCATCTTGATCTGGCTATTGTGGTTGCTACTTGGTAGCAGACTTGTCCTTCTAAACCCAGTAGCTCCTGCATGGGTGAATGACTTCTTCTTTTACTCTTTCAGCATTTGCACCATGCGTCATCAGGATACGGCCTAGTCTGACTTGATCTCTCCAACTCATTCTCCCGTATACAGAATCAGATTTTCTAGTACTCGAAAGAGGTTACTGTGCCCAATTTCACTAGCCAATGCCTTCCCAGAATCCCGTTATAGGGAGACGAGTCGTTGACTATTGTGAACGTCTACTTTGAGACTACTGGTGGTTTTCACATGAATGTTATGTTGCCAATAGTAGTTGATGTAACACACCTGGACCCGGATTATTCACTAAGGCTCCGAATCGAGCTGTGCTGGCCGACCTGGAAGGTGACGAAGCCATAAAGTGTAGTGATTTGGAAAATGTGAATAAATTTAAACCTAAAAGTGCTTAATTACAAGAGTGCGCTGAAAAGGGAATGAACCCATTTCACACGTGATACAGAGTATAAGTAAAATAAAGTAAGGTAAGATAATGATTATACCATCATAAGAAGCTAGCTGTACTGGGAAGTGCCACAAATCCTCGTCGATACAGAAACTTTGCTACTAGAACCTGGAGGGGTGCAAAATAAAAAAAAATGTAAGTGGGCGAAGCAAAGCTTTTCCAAACCATTTCAATTATCAAAGGTAGTAACCCTTCGCCGTAAAACCTGTATAATTTTCCAGAAAAATAGAACACATATCTATATCTAATCCATACTCAGGATAGCAAAATCCACATGTATACCATGCCCAATATCTCAATATAATTAAATAAGTGAACCAGGTGAAATAATTCCATGAAAAGTAATATGTCAGCCAGATCCACCTATTGTGGCCTGTACGGCTGAACCTATAACTCATCACATATCCAAGTAATATGTCAGCCGGAGCCACCTTTTGTGGCCTATACGGTTGAACCTATAGCTTATCAAATATCCAAGTAATATGTCAACCGGAACCACCTCTTGTGGCCTGTATAGATGAACCTATAGCTCATCAAATATCCAAGTAATATGTCAGCCGGATCTACCTCCTGTGGCCTGCACGACTGAACCTATAGCTCATCAAATATCCCTGCACACGAGTCGGAACCACCTCTTGTGGTCTGTACAACAGGACTAGGTGTAAATAAATACACTCAAGTGCTACAATCACGTGAAGACTGTGCGAATAATCGCGAGTCACCTATGAGTCGGAACCACCTATAGTGGTTTGTACAACAGGCATGTGCACCTACCTTGGATCCAAGGTGAGCGTATGGTGCGGGAGGTGAACATCACGTAAAGGACTGTGCCCTGGCCACAGACGGGAGCACTAACACCGGGGTGTAGGTTTATGAGCTCTAACTGCATCTAATATACATGTACGACTCATGGGCAACCTGTACGACAGTGTAGGAGTTGCCTATTATTCCAACCTGTATGACAAGGTTGGAGTTGCCTATTATTGCAACCTGTACGATAATGTCGGAGTTGCCTATTATTGCAACCTGTACGACAATGTCGGAGTTGCCTAAAACGTAAATGTAGTCATGCCATAACTCAATCATTTCAATCAATACCATAAACTTACCTGTGTGTCCTGCGTTCTTCTTCGTGCTTCAAAGCTTTCATAATAATTATGTTCAGGTAATATCCATATGAATATGCCATGATGCAATCTAAAACTCAATCATTTCATAGTATTTCCAAATATATAACACGGCGTAAAATGCACAATCAATAACGCCCTACTCCCGCACTATTTATCTTCGGAAATAATTATCGGTGGTAAGCCCAACTAAACACTAGTTTAATTAGCTATCAATACTTACGATTCTCTACTTCAATTTTCTCGATTCCTCACACACTAATTTATAACCAACATTTAACCACCAAAACATAAGGTTAAATCACAAATTTTTCACCAAATACCTTCACATTGCTCCATTTCCCAAATAAGGCTTTTGTCTCGATTATTTAATCTCACTTATTGTATGGCTTCATCTAACGTCTCGTTAGACTGTCTACGTACCCTAAACAGGGATCAAGCCATATATAGTTCACATTTCCAAAATTCAAACCAAATTCGAATATATTCATGTAATCCAACATATACCACAATCGCATTAAAATTCAAACCACAACAGTTAAGTCTCAAAAGCATAATTAGAATAACGAAATTCGCATAAAAACACAATGTCGGCTCCCTAACCGTGCACCGCCGCGGGTGGCGGTATGCCGCCCCGGCTCGCCGGACTTGCTCATGAGCCTGAACGAGAATGAAGGCTCCTATACGCACTTAGGCAAGAGAAAACGTTTTCCCGATAGCTCAGGCAAGAGTGCATATTGCCTGATTGCTCAGCGAGTGGTTGTAAAGTGGCTGCTTATCAAGACTCCATTTGAGAGAAACGTCATCACCTGCCCTCTACTTCGGGACACCTCGTCTCGGGCACACTGCATCTCGATGCGCTACAAGATCTAATTAACCAAGGTAGTCTGCTGGGCAAGGGAGCTTGTCAATTCAGCGACCTGTTAGGACAAGTGTTATTTGCCATTTAGAGTGGAAGAGTTAGGACAGTAGGTGTCTGCTTGACTAGTGGAAACATAATGGAGTTCGGGTACAAAACTTGAGCCAAGATGTGTCAGATCTGCAAAAATGTGGGTTCAACCATTAGCCTCGAAATTTGGATCTAGGCTGGTTGAACTGGTCTGGGTGAAGGAAAATTTTTGTCCTAGCTAAGAACATGTGAGAATATTTGAACACATAAGCAAACTAATAACACTTTAAAGTAGGCATGCATTCAAAAACAAATCTAAAACCCATGACTTTCAAAGCCAAGTGAATGGTGAACCACAAGACTCTTTAACAACATTAAAGGATTTTAGATTCATTACCCTTGAAGCTCATCCTTGTTTACACAAGGGATTCACCTAAGTACAGGGTCTTCAAGTCACTTCCTAGCTCCTTAGATCTTCCTTGTGATTTTCTTCCTTTTGATACTCATTTGCTCCTTAAGGATGTGAGGAAAAGATATCCAAGAACACCAAAGATTTGGTGTGTCTAAGTCTCCACACCAAGGATGAGCTGTGAAGATAAAATGGATAACTTAGTGGAAGAAAGATTGCTAGCTATCCCTCCCCTAAGTGGCTGGCCTCTATAGAGAAAAAGAGAGAAAAGGTTTCTCTTCTTTGCCTCAAGAAATCCCTAGTGAGAGAATGGCTATAAAGTTGCCTTTATACCACCTCACATGTGAGTGGCAAACTTGCAATTAATCCAAGTTTGCTACCACTCACCCTATGGCCGGTTTTGACTTTGTTTTTGGGTTAAATTCCATTTAGCTTTAGTTGTCACACAACTTAAACTCAATAGGCCTTATGGACCAAAACCCTTTTTGGGCCTCGAAACCCAAAACCAACATAAAGCCAAATACGAACCTTTCGTATAAATAATAAACTAATTAATTAATCTTGACCATTCTCAATTAAACCATTTAATTGCTGATCCATCTCATTTATATTTCTTCACATTCATCCTTACTCGGTGTACGATCCATTAGGTTCCAATTAGCGAAGCAGTGGGCGATTGTTACTCTTAACGACCGATTGTGAATTGAAACTACATTTCAATTCTCCCTTTGATGAAGATTAGTGTTTGCTAATCTTCAGGGCTTCCACAAAC
>JAOEHR010000045.1:11555418-11566303 GCA_025448175.1 Aronia arbutifolia
AGCTTCCGAACTGTGTAAATGGTTACGTCACTCTCACGTGACGGCCAGCACGCCCTCCTTCGGGACGGGGTGTGTCATCGCGTATGTATTCTAGAATTACTACTGTTAGTAGAAAGCAGCCAACCAAAACAATATTCTATAAATTACCTTTAATCTGAACCCTAAGCTTGTTGTGTGGGTCTGATACCACATGTAAAATATTCTGAAATCACAACAACAAGACATTAGGATCACAAATATGATGAATCGAATCAATATAAAATAGAGATGAACTAATTATATTGAACTTGTCTGTAGAATACGGAAGACATGAGTATTGCGGATGACAAAAGAATTGGCGTATGCATAAGAATGTTTTCTACTCCCTCCAAACTATATGTTCTTGCTATGAATAGGGTTTAGCACATAATAGAACGACTATTGTGAGAGCAGAGACAATCCTTATATAGTTGTTAAAATATCTCTCAATTAAGCCTTTTATTAAATGAGAAATACTCATAATCACAATAATATATTTTATATCCCACAACAATAAGTTTTTACTAAATAGGGATCACGTAATAGGTCAATTAGAGGTTAAGACTATTATTCTAACAATATTAGGCCACAAGATCACTTAGACAATCTAGTCACCTAAATAATAAATTACTTTAGAATCATGTGATTGATTGACAAGTCATTGATACTCACAATTATGCTTAAGCCTATTATGAAGAATGCGACATGCAAGAATAGAATAACAGGGAGGAATAAACGGATGCTAAATAACCGAAAGCCCAATCCCTAGTAGGGGGGCAATGGTTTTGCATATATGGATAACCTTCTAAAATAGATAGTTGACTTGCAATAGCAGAAGCCAAATCAGGGTTGAAGCATTGGAGAGATTTGAAAAGACTCAGAATACGATATTAGATATTGTGCATTGGAGATGACCTTATCAATCATTTTTATCCCAAATCTACTTCTCACTACCTTGTCCAAATACACCATCATAAAATGTCTTAACTAATGATTACTATAGAAGTTAGATTTATGGTCAGGAAGAGGCTGAAATGCTTTTATAAATCTTCGCGACTCTTGAAAGGTCTGAATAACCATGGCTTGCCATTAATTGTTTCATTTCAAAAAAAAATAAAAAATGATTATTGAAACTTTTCGCAAACATGATCTCCACAAATTATTTTCTTGCAAATAAAGAAAAATATGTCCCAAAAAAGATGAACTCAAATGGAATTGGATCCTCTCCGAGACAATGCCTCGGGATCCTACTGACCGGACCTGTTTGTAGCCGTTGGATTTTGATCTAACGGCTACAAATAGGGATCCAACGGCTATAAACAGAGAGGTCTCTATAAAGTTATAATAATTGTAGCCGTTTGATCAAAATCCAACAGCCCGTGTTGTCCGGTCAATAGGATCCCGAGTCATTGCCTCGAAGAGGATCCAATTCCAACTCAAATATGTCCCAAAAAAGATGTACTCATAAAAGAAATCTATACAACTTTTTTTTAACAGAATATTGGTGTTAATAAAAAGTGAAATTGATGGAATCGAAGCTATACAAGATGCGTAAACGTGCATAAACATAATTAATTTTCACCACAGTGATAAAACGCCATTGGTTGTTCCAATCAATTTTATTATAGAATGAAAAAAAAAAAAATGGTGTTCATAATAAAAAAGGGTGGGCACTCTCCTACACAAATACAATTTTGTAACATTCCAGATTCAGATCATCCCCTCTTTTCTCTCCCTTGAACACCATAACACATAAAACCAAACCTCCAATTTCTCGACGTCTCAAGAGAGACTCCCTCTTTCCCTCTCTCTTTCTCCTCTTTCTCTCTCTGACCCTGCGAATTGCGGTGGCCCCTTTTCTCTCTCCTTTCTCGAGGGGTCGTCGCCTCCTCTCACCCCAGAAAAAAAAAAAAAAAATTTAAATTTGGAAGAACAACCCCCTTCCCCCATCCTTCAAACAAAAAAGGGCTCGAATTTCAATCCGATCAAACCCCAATTCGCATCCAGGAGCTGAGAATTTGAAAGATGTCGGAGATGGCGAACACAGACCCGGAAGGGATCGACGGAGTTCGGATGACCTGGAACGTCTGGCCACGCACCAAGGTGGAGGCCAGCAAGTGCGTGATCCCACTGGCCGCCAGCATCTCCCCGATCCGGTTCCACCCCGACATCCCCACGCTCCCCTACGCGCCGCTCCGCTGCAAGACCTGCTCTGCCGTGCTGAACCCCTTTGCGCGCGTCGACTTCACCGCCAAGATCTGGATCTGCCCCTTCTGCTACCAGCGCAATCACTTCCCGCCTCACTACGCCGCGATCTCTGAGACCAATCTCCCTGGTGAGCTCTACCCTCAGTACACCACCCTCCAATACGCTCTGCCGACCGATTCCGCCTCCTCTCAATCTCTGCCGTCCCCGGTTTTTGTCTTCGTGCTCGACACGTGTATGATCGAGGAGGAGATGGAATATGTCAAATCGGCGCTCAAAAGGGCAATTGGGTTGCTGCCCGATAATGCGCTTGTTGGGTTCGTTTCGTATGGAACCCAAGTTCAGGTCCATGAATTGGGGTTCTCTGATTTGTCGAAAGTGTATGTCTTTCGGGGTAGTAAGGAGATTTCAAGGGAACAGGTTTTGGAGCAATTGGGTCTCAGCGTTCTTGGTCGGAGACCTGGTCCAATTGGTGGCGGAGGGTACCAGCCGAAGGGGGTGCAATATGGAATTTCCAATGCTGGTGTAACCCGCTTTTTGTTGCCTGCTTCGGATTGCGAATACACACTGAATACGGTGGGATTTTGGGTGTGATTGATTGGTTTCTGTATTTTTGTGGTTGATTTTAATAAATGGTGTATTTCGGTTCTGCTAATTGGGTCTGAATTTGTGAATTTGCAGCTGTTGGATGAATTGCAAACGGACCAGTGGCCTGTGCCACAAGGAAGTCGTGCTTCCAGGTGCACAGGAGTGGCGTTGAGTGTTGCTGCAGGGTTACTTGGAGCTTGTCTGCCTGGAACTGGGGCTCGCATTGTAGCTTTGGTTGGCGGTCCATGCACTGAGGGGCCTGGCGCGGTAAAGCTTTAGAGTTCTGTTGTGCTTGTGACTTGATGTTCTGGAATGCATGAATATGTGTATCTAAATTTTTATTCTTGTCTTATGGCCGTAGTTACTTTAGAAATCTACAATAAATCAGTGTAAGTAGGCATAATGAAGGATATGGGTCCATTGGTGCTTATAATCACTTAATTTGATAAATGGAAGTAATGTGATTTATTCAAATTCTAGATGAGAAAGATGTTGATTTATGAAAGTTATGCAGATTGTATCGAAAGATTTGTCAGACCCAGTACGTTCCCATAAAGATCTGGATAAAGATGCGGCACCGTACTTTAAGAAAGCAATCAAGTTTTATGAAAATCTTGCAAAACAGCTGGTTAGCCAAGGCCATGTCTTAGACCTGTTTGCATCTGCACTCGATCAGGTCTGTCTTTGTTTCAACAGTTATTCCTGCAGTTCTGGCTTTATTTATGTTTTCCCCTGTGTAAACTGGATCATCAATTCAGTTATTAGGGCTTATGTTCCTGTTTGTGCATGGTTGACCTGTATTATCATCCAGACTGTTAACATAGCATTGTTGGTTTGGTTTGGATGTATTTTCATTGCTGTTGTTTCATGGATTGCTTGTGTTTCTCAATCCGTCTTTCACTTCCTTGAGGCATTAGATGAACCATTTGTGATTTGTTGTTAGAATCAAATGGGTACTGTATACATCTTTGGACAATTTAACAATGCAACTTCACAATCATGTGATCTTCTCCAATCCAGTTAAGACTCATGGACAGAAGCATTTTGGTTAGAATATTGCTTGTTAGACTCACATTTCTTAATGTATTTGGTTGTATTTCTTTTACTACACAGGTAAGGTTTATTTGAAAATTTGAAACAGTTTGAAGTTTGAAATATAAAATAGTGGAATGCCAGACCATGGCTTCTTCCTTGAAGCTGTATGAAATCGCTAACTAAAGCACCATTGGTACTTTATATAGGTAGTCCATGAATGGAAACCTAAACAAGAACAAAAGGGTCACAGATGTATGCCTTTAGTTTGCCATCTAACATGCCAATGAGCTGTTAAAGCTGCAAAGCATCAGATGTATTCATGAAATGGTCAAAATTTCAACCAACTTTAAGATTGAGCAGTTAATTGTGATCTTACGAATTCATGTTTATATCTCCGATCCTATTGTGTAGTGATTTTATAGGTTTGATCATGTAATATGAGCTCTTCGTGTGTAATTCATCAAATTTGTCTTAGCACGCACCCACACACACACTACTAACAGTCATTGTTGTTCGTTTTAACAATTTCTTGAAAAATGTCATTCTAATGCTGCTTAGAAATTTTTTTGTCAATTTATTTAATGTATGTTAAAAATAATTTATGTTCTGTTTATGACATGGACTAACGTGCGTTGAGAATGCTAGGACATTTATTTGGTGAATCTGTTTTGTTTAAAGGCATATTTATTTGCTGGAATAAGAACTGTGGATATGTGTGCCTACGGCTCTGCAACGAATCTTAAGATATAATTAGTTAGTAAAACTATATATTTTTTCATTTGTTTTAAAAATTTATGCACCTGGATTGTATTTTAGTTATGCATTGACTTGAGACAAAACTTTTGTATAGGTTGGGGTTGCGGAAATGAAAGTTGCGATTGAAAGAACTGGTGGGCTTGTTGTTCTAGCAGAAAGTTTTGGTCATTCTGTATTCAAAGATTCTTTCAAGCGTGTTTTTGAAGAAGGGGAACAATCGCTTGGCCTATGTTTCAAGTAAGTGTAATAATCATTAAACATTTCGATGGTTTTTGTTCACATTTTGAGTTCATTATAATTAGTTTAGCAATCAACTTTAAAGTTGTATTGCTGACAGTGTAGCTGAATTTGACATCTTCTAGTGAAGCTCCAAATGTGATTCTTGTAACTTGTTATTTTTGTGATACACGTTGAGCATAGTCATAAGAATGAAGTTGTGGCTTGGGAATCCCATTCCTTGATTTTTTGACTTTTTTGTAGAGCATGCAGTCAAATGCTAGCAATGGTACTAGCTGGGTCTTGTCAGTTGCTTTTTCCATACGCATGATTGTTATTCTTGTTTTTTCCTTTTTCATTTTGGGTGGGTGGAAGAATTGAAGAATAGAATGAGAAGGGAACCCATACGGTAGATTGTTGTTGTTAGCATTCTAGTATCTGAAGGTAGTGAGTGGCTGCTTGGTATATTTATCAGTGGACTATTTATCATTACATGGGATTCCTTACACAGTCGTATCCCTTAGGTTAGGTATTTGTCCTATGCAATGCCTATTTCATGTGCATGGACACAGTAAAAGTCCCTTACCTTTTTTTTCACTCTTCTTTATGCTATGACTTGTATCATTAACGAATTTGAGTTCAAACTCTAATTATATGTCACTGACATTATTTGTTTCAGTGGTACACTTGAGATCAACTGTTCGAAGGACATAAAAATTCAGGGGGTCATTGGACCCTGCACATCTTTGGAGAAGGTTGGACAATTTGATGATTTAGGACTTGTTTTTATTTGCATTTATGACAATAATGTTTAGAACCATTTAAATTTATTCAAAGTAGACGTGTTTGTGGAGTTTGATGTTAAATTTTCCAAGCCTGGCAGAAAGGACCTGCTGTTGCTGATACTGCTATAGGAGAGGGAAATACAACAGCTTGGAAAATGTGTGGCCTTGACAAGAGTACTTGCTTGACAGTTTTCTTTGATCTCTCGTCTAGTGATCAGTCAAATACACCGGGAACCGTAAATCCACAATTGTATCTGCAGTTTCTTACAAGGTATGCTTGAAGATTGTATCACGACCTTCAAGGATGAAACATCTTATGGCGCCCTTTGGTTAAATTTCTCTTGGTATTTCTATGCGAAGACTGAATTTTGGGTGGTTTCTTTCTTAATTGCAGCTTTCAAAACCCTGAAGGTCAAATGATGCTTCGAGTAACAACAATTACTAGACAATGGATAGATAGTTCCGTTAGCCCAGAGGTATTTCAGTTTGTTTGGTGAAGCCTGGTTATTTTAAATTCACCTTTATCCTCGACGTTACAAACATCCTTGTTTATGTTGTACGATTGTGCTGTGACACATTCACACACATGTGCTTCCTTTTATTTAGATAACCAAGCAAGGTAAAACTGTGCTGCTTTCTCATTTCCTTTTTACTGTTTTCTTGTAAATCCTTTTATTAAGTTCAAGTAAGAGTTGGATACTAGAGAGAATACAAGTGTTTGCAAAAGGGTATAAATATGTTTTCATCACTGCGAAAATTGTGGACTGGTTGGAGCGTGATATATATTAAGGGGGTACAAGTGTGAGTATGCATTTTTAATAAACAGTACTTTTCTTGTTAGTTATATTTTCCTATCCTGGTAACTTATTATTAGTTACCGAACTTGATTGAAAGGATATCACTGACGCAGAAGGATCGTGAATTTACAGGAATTGGTTCAAGGATTTGACCAAGAGACTGCTGCTGTAGTGATGGCAAGAAAAACTTCCTTGAAAATGGAGTCAGAGGTACTTTACAGCCATTCTCAACTGTCGTTATCTTGTATATCCCTATTGCATACCTTTTCCAATTTGTTATGTTCATATCTCACAACTTATGATAAGAATACACTGTTAGTATCCTAAAGTGAAATCATGTTGGGATAAGTTTTTTGCACTTACCGTATTTATGTATATGAAGTTACTTGTACTGCAATATTTCAAGCTTTCAATCTGTGTATCTTAAATTTGATTGATTGCAAATTCGTAACATAATTTATAGGTCTTGCTTTCTTAGTACCCCAAGTTTTGATCTCAGGACTGTTAATATTTCAAACTTCCAGTCAGGGTTTCTTTAAATTGTTTGATAGCCATTTCTTAACACAATTTATAGGTCTTCCTTTCTTATGAATAGTCTAAGCTATCTTCCCTGTATTGTAGATTACTTGTATTTTGTTGGTTCTTCACCAATGAATTTTTTCCTTGATTTATTTATTGTTCTTGTAACTTTGTAAGCATAGATTTCTCAAAAAATGTTTGATGTTGTTTCATATAGGAATCTTTTGATGCTACACGATGGTTGGATCGAGGACTTATTCGCCTCTGTTCGAAATTTGGTGACTATCGAAAAGATGATCCATCATCCTTTACTTTAAATCCCTGCTTCTCATTATTCCCTCAATTTATGTTTAACCTCCGACGCTCACAATTTGTGCAGGTAACCATGATTGCCCCTCTCCTTTTCATCTCTTTTGTTTTGATAATAACTTTTTAAACTATTGATAATATATTATCTTTTCCCCAAATGGGGTATTTGCAGGTTTTCAACAACAGCCCAGATGAAACTGCATATTTTCGCATGTTGTTAAATCGGGAAAATATCAGCAATGCTGCTGTCATGATACAACCATCATTAATATCATATTCATTTAATTCGCTGCCTCAGCCAGCATTGTTGGATGTGGCATCCATTGCAGCTGACCGTATTCTCTTGTTGGATTCATATTTTAGTATAGTAATTTTCCATGGAATGACAATAGCACAGTGGCGTAACATGGGATACCAGAATCAGCCAGAACACCAGGTATGAATGCTTAATTTGTGATTCCCTGACTAGTGTTGTGCAGATGTTGATATTGTTTCAACTTACTGTATGCACACATTTTTTTTAGGCATTTGCACAACTACTGCAAGCTCCTCATGATGATACACAATTGATTGTTAGGGACCGTTTCCCTGTCCCTAGATTGGTGGTGTGCGATCAGCATGGCTCCCAGGTTTCTAACTTGTTTAAAATCTTAGATTTTATTTGATTGCTTTCCCAGTTGCACGGTTGATAGTTTTCATCTAGGCTCGATTTTTAAGTATGTTAAAACTTATAAATTAAAAATTATTGTAAACCCGTTTGTTGGTGAGAATGCTATTTTGGTCTTTACCTTGTTATTGTTGGTATCAGAGGGCCATGAGTAAAATTAACAATTATTAATGCGGATGAAGGCTCATGCCCCAGATTTGCATTTTGACAATTTTTAGGACTCTTGTCAATTGTGTTGTCTATAAAAGTTGTTTCTTTATTATAATTTAAAACATGTATTACAGTCTATTTAAGGTTACTTGTCTCAGAATATTTTACTGAAAAAGCTCAACTCATCGGAGAGAATAGTTACACGTAAAAATAGTGCTTATTAATCTTCGCAAGTGACAGTTGTCAACTCTACTAGAAGTTGGATGAATTTTCTGCTGTGTTCTGAACGCCTACTTGTTTTCTACTGTCATGCTCTGCAGGCAAGATTCTTGTTAGCAAAGTTGAACCCATCAGCAACATACAACAATGCCCATGAAATGGCTGCCGGTTCAGATGTAATCTTCACAGACGATGTGAGCCTTCAAGTTTTCTTTGAGCATCTTCAGAGGCTGGCTGTACAGTCCTGAGAGAGCCAAATAGAAATTTGAATTCTGCAGCTACACACGATTTTGGTGCGGGGAAACTTGGTTGGTTTAGATTTTCTACCCCCTCTCGTGCTCCTGTTCCATTCTGTTGTTTTCCTTTCTTTCCAATGTATCTAAAGACAAGAGGCGAGGCCCCCAAATTCTTTTAATAAGGAAAAAAGCTTACAACATTCTTTGGGGTGCGGGAAAGGTTTATAGTACATCCTTTTGATAGAATAAGGGACGTGAAAGGCGAAATGAGTTTGATATATTTGGGAAGAAAGGTATATGACAGGAATGTGAGTTAAAGAGCGTTCTGTGCTTGGGTAGCTGAGCCAGTTCAGGAGGATATATTCTGAGATTTTTCTTTTTACATTTTGTCTGTACTCAACCAGGTCAGGAGGTACATTCTTGTGTGCGAAGTTTTTAAGTTGTATACGCTGATGGGTATATGAAGATAGGCTGTATGTACCCTTTTTTTTTTTTTGAATTATTATATATATTTTTAAATATATTAGGGCCAGAAAAGAAAATGTTTGGATTCATTTCAGGTTGAAGTTGAGGACATTAATGTTATCGGATACTTTCCGTTATATTGACTTGACAATAGAAATATTGTTGTGGAAATTGTTGAGCCCTGATGTGATTTATTTATCTATTGTGTTGGTCGTTTGTTTATATTCTTCCAGGGCGGTAGAACTTGGCTTCCATCAGTCTTGATTTTAAATATAGCTGTTTGGGCCCAAAATATTGGTTTGGGCCGAATTTAGAATTGTTCTCGGCCCGGAAGCTTTATGCAAGGGTTATTGTGGGTCATCCGGTTCATGGGCCGCCTAGTCGAGGCCAGCCAAGGCCTATCGGGAAATGGGGGTGTTCTAGATAAAGGAGTGAGTCCCAATACGAGATGGATGGATAGGGGAGTTGAATCCTGATGCAATAAGGGTTCTCGGCAGGATGAGGATGCTGAGATCTCGAAATGAATGTGGCCTGGTAAGGGGTTAGGTTCAAAGTCCTAATGGAAGTAGGATTGGTCGAGATAAGATCCGATCAGAATAAGGAGTCCTAATCCGCATATGGTTTTAACTCGATCGAAAGATTGCTGCTATAAATAAAGGGCGGAGTGCACCATTCAAGGCCTTTCCAATTCAACACACAAACTGCCCTGCGCAAACTCTCGCTTTATGCGAAACCTCTCAACAACCTTGAGAACTCTATTCTTCTCCTCTTTCTCGCCAACACACATTCAATTTGGATAAACAGCACTATGAAGGCAACCGGTGATATCTTCATTTTGGATAAACAGCACTATCGTCGTAGAACCAGTCGACTGCGGAACACCTTCAGTTTGGATAAACAACACTGCGTCGAGGCCGACTGGTTATCTATCTAAGTCTCGATCGAGAAGGACTTTCGAGTCTTTATTGGCAGAGGTCTTCTCATTAGCCTTCTCGACGAAGTGAGGTGTTACAGTTTACTAAGCTCGGCGCATTGAACGCTAAGTTGTTTTATGATTGGATACTCATAAGTAAGTTTTAAAGTTCGGCATTCTGACGGCCGAACCACATTTACTATCAAGACATACATCTCTTTTGAGTGCTTGTATCCATATAGTCTGGTACTAGTTCGGCTTGCTTATACTCTTACGAATATAATCACCATGACCGAACCCGGTGCTGACTATCTGTGAACTTCGCAGAAATAGCAACCTTGTCTTCAAGCTCTAGAATCCAAAGCCTGAGACGTGTTCCTTCCTCGGCCGCAATCGCAAGACCAAGAAGTTAGCAGCGCACCCAACGCGACATCAGCATATTTTACTCCTCGGCCGACGAGTTGGCACGCCCCTCACAAAACTGAAGGACGTAGTTAGCTCATTAGTTACTCTGCCTGTGCGCCACGTAGGCTTGGTAGTTTTGAGGGTCAACATTTTGGCACGCCTAGTGGGACCTGTGCTAAAACTATGAAGTCCATGCCCATCGAAACACGATCGGTTAAAAAGAAAACAGTCATGGGGAAGTCCACGACCAACCTACCAGTCCAGAACCCAGGACAAGAAGACTCGTCACAGGCACAAAATCCTCCTATTGCTGTGACACATGAGGCCACAAGTGCAACACCCCAAGAAAAATGAAGTTTGCCTCGGTGGCCAGCCTCACAATGCAGAAACCCCTAACAAAACCAGGGGAGTTTTAATAGAAGATTGCGATGAGGATGGTTGTGAAGGCACTGATCCACCGACTAGATCTTTTCTTCGGAGAAGGCTTTGTTGGAAGTATGCCCACAAAGACACTCATTTGATGTAATAGCTTTTGGAATACTTATTGTATTAAACTTTTATATGTTTAATGAAGGGCAAAGCTTATTGTTAATCACTATTTA
>JAOEHR010000045.1:12511804-12527851 GCA_025448175.1 Aronia arbutifolia
ATGGTGTTTATTTAATGTTTTATTTTAATTTCTTTTGTGTTTTATTTTAATTGTTTTGGTATTTAAAAGAATGGGTTTTGTTTTAATTTTGTTTAATTTAATGCATGGTGTTTCAAACCCAAAAATATTGGGGATGTAAATAGGTACCTAATTGCCACACTATGATTTTTTTTTTTTTTTTGAGAATTGTAACGAAAATCTCCTGGTACTGTTCGCTTTAACGAAAAACCACATTTTTACATTAAAAAGTCAATCATGGTACTATTCGCTTTACCTTTTATTTTGTCCTTATCGTTCAAACTCAAAGTTTTCAAGCTATTTTCATTAGTTTTTTTTTTCCTTGCATCATCTCAATTATATGTGATCATAATTAAATGTAAAAGAAAACTTAGCAACAAAATGTTAAACCCTCTAAGGGCTTTTTATTGGGTATGTAAAAATAAAGAGTTTTGAACCCAAAAACACAACACCAATTTTTTTTTTCTTTTACACAACAAATAGGTATCTAACCACAACACACAATTTTCTCTTTAAATCAATATATAAATAATCATAAAAATTAAAATGTAAAATAAAACATATCAACCAAAATTCTATACTTTGGTCTCTCTTGGAGTCTCGCACAGGGCCCCCAAAATCTCAGGGCCGGCCCTGGTAGTGTCTCATTACAGACAAACGGCACATTCATTTTCTGAGATAAGATCCAAAATAAGATTCCACACAAATCTTGCTATAAAAATCTTGTCATCACAAACGATTTTGTTTCAAAAACGACATGCTCATCGTTCAATAATTGGCTGATGATATTGCCCCAAGGCACGTACAGGTACACCCAAACGACAAAAAATAAAACTGATGAACCCACAAATTAATTGAGAAAGTAACTTTACATATATTAGGAATAGTACCACCACTAAATGACAATGGCATCGCAAAAGATTTGCTCTGGACTTGACCAAATACCATCACTTAATTTGCTATGACATGCAGACGACAAATTAAACGGCCATGTATTATTTGTTAGGACAAAACATTTGCTCTTGTTTCATCAAAGCTTCATTTGTGTCGTTCAATCCACGTCCGTTCTTAACTAGTTACTTAATTATGACTAGTTACTATCGTATGTAATTAATTGAAATGACTCTGAGTGCAGGCAAACGAAGCAAAAATAAGTTGATGATCGGTAATGCTTTAGTGTTCGTTTGAAAGTATTTTTAAAATAGCTGATAGTGCTTTTGATGCAAATATTTTTTAAACCAATCCTTAGTAAAAATGCAAGTGAATCATGAAAAAACACTTGAAGTACTTTTTACAAGAAGTACATAACTGGTGCTTCTTGCAAGAAGCACTTTTAGTGCTTTTGGAATCCAAAATCATTTTCTCTAAAAGCGCTTTCAATCATTTTAAAAATACTTCCAAACAAGCCTTCATAACTGGTGCTTCTTGCAAGAAGCACTTTAAGTGCTTTTGGAATCTAAAATCATTTTCTCTAAAAGCGCTTTCAATCATTTTAAAAACACTTCCAAACAAGCCCTCATAATTGGTGCTTCTTGCAAGAAGCACTTTAAGTGTTTTGGAATCCAAAATCATTTTCTCTAAACGCGCTTTCAATCATTATAAAAACACTTTCAAACAAGCCCTTATATATTATGTTATTAATCACATCTCTTTTATAGAAATAACAACGTAAATCTGATTTTCATTATGACTGGATGCAAAAAACTTGGCAGAAATATAAATAATACCATAAAAAAGGATACAAATTAAATTATTTATTGTACATTAATGGAACTTTTGACATTTACATGTAAGACTAAATTTAGGGAATTGTTATTAACACTCTAAAAATCTCATTTGGCACTCCAAACTTTCTATAATTAGAAAGAAAAATACATTTGTGAGGAGTGTACAATGAGATTTTTGAAGTGCTAATAACAGTTCCCTAAATTTATCAAAAAACATAAGCCAACAGATAAAGCTCATAAACCACAAATTATACAAATATCAAAACTACAATTCAATAAACACAAGAACTGTTTCCAAAAAAAAAAAAAAAACACAAGAACCAAAATAACTTCTGGAAGCAGTCGAAGAAGAAGTTATAGCAGACTTCAAAAAATAGTGCAAACCTTGTCCTATATAATGTTTGGAAGTGTTAGTTCCTGGGTTTGTGATGTAATTTATTCCTTTTCTTTAGAAATCCCTTACTAAAACAACTCAAATCTCTTTCTACAAGACTTTTCTGCACCAACAACAAATCACAACAGTTGGCTTTTAACAATTAGTTTCATACTCATATTCCAACACTCCAAACATTTGGGAAGTGAATAAGTACATCCCAAAGCCATGAGCTAACTGTAGTTGGTTTAATGAGGCTATATTTGTATATCTTTCATCTCAATTTTCTCAAATCTCATCTCTTAGACTATATATGTTTGTGTTAGTAAGGGTGAATCCGGTTAGGACTTTCCTTATAGGGTTATAGGTTTATTAAGCATAAGTACATCACATGGCGTCGCTTGATTAAAGACACTTTAGGGATTTTATTTTATTTTTCTTTAAAAGAATAAATGTGTCAATATAGAATTGATCCATATCAAGGAAGGGAATGAGCTTGATCATTCTCCCAAAAGGAAAATAGAAGTATTATCCTTAATTTGCATGTATTCGATACGCCATACGCATATATGTGGGTAGGGTCTCATCAAGAGAAAGGCATATTCATTTGTAAGATAGGATCCAAAAAATGACTTCATACAAATCTTACTATAAAAATCTTGTCATCACGAACTTGTTTGGAAAACCGACATATTGTCATCGTCCAGCAATCAACATCTGACAAACATCGCTGGGTACAGGTACAGCCAATCGACAAACATCAAACTGACGGACTCAGAAATTGATTGCAAAAGCAACTTTACGTGCAAAAGATTGATTTGGACTTGACTAAAACATGCAGATGAAAAATAAAATAGGCATGTATCACACTGTAGTAATGGACAAAGTATTTCTCATCGTTCCTTATCAAAGCTTCATTCAATCCATGTTCTCTTCTCTCAACTAGTTGCTTATAAATGGGATTATCGTATTTGACTAAATTACACTGAGAGCAAAAGCTAATAGATAAACTAACTTGAAATTGCTCTTACATTAATAAAAAAACACATATAACCGTAGAAAACCAAAACTCAACTAAAAGTAGAGAGAGAATTGTAAAATGATCTTTCATTATATCAATAAATCATTACAGATATAACTATATATATAAATATTCTATTTCTCAATCTATTGTATACTGACTCAACATTTACACATAACTATCACTTAACAAACTAGGGAATTAATCTGGTGCCTTGAGTCCATGAGATGTTGGTGGTCCTTCAGTATTCTTAACACACCCCCTTAAGATAAAGGAAGGGGAACGAACTGAAAACTTGTGACTTAACACAGCAAAATGATCAGCTAGCAAAGATTTGGTAAAAATGTCAGCAATTTGAAGTAAGGAAGCCACATGATGAACATTGAGATGACCAAGTAGAACTTTCTCTTAGAGGTAGTGATAATCTATCTCTACATGTTTAGTTCTAGCATGGAACACAGGGTTAAATGCCAAAGCAATAGTACTTTTGTTATCACAAAAAATCACAGGTTTCTTTAAGATGACAAATGAGATATCTTGAAGAATTTTGCAAACCCGAAAAAGTTCAGCTGCAGTATGATCAAGACCTAAACTCAACTTTTGTTGATGACTTTCCCACCGTGTTCTGTTTCTTTGCACTCCATGAGATGGGATTAGGACCCAGGTACACACAATATCCGATGGTAGATCTCTTGACAATAGAGCAACCTGCTTAATCTGCATCAAACCAAGCTGTGAGACATTGAAAGCCTTTTGTAAACCATAATCTTGAATCAACTGTGCCTTTTAAATATCTTAATATTCGTTTGACTGCCTCCAAATGAATTGTTATAGGAAAGTGCATATATTGGCAAACCTGATTTACTGCAAAAGCTAAATCAGGTATTCTCTTAGTGAGATATTGAAGAGCACCAGCAATGGATCTGTAGAAGGTTGGATCAGAGAGTTCATAACCTATGTGATCCAACTTAAGTGCACCAACTGGGGTGGAATAAGGCTCAACTCTAAGCTTATTAGCCTTCTTATGCAAGTCCAAATCATACTTTGACTAATTAAAAAGAGACATCTGGATGACCTGTGAACCTCAATACCCATAAAGTAGTGAATATCACCCAAATCCTTAACTGGAAGCCTTTGTTGCAATTGATATATAATAGATTGACAGATAAAGGAAGAACTGCCAGAGAGTTCATAACAGTTAACTGGGAGTTAACGGAATATTCCAAGGGGAATATTCTCTCTAATTTCAGAAAAGGGCCTAAGCCCAAACCCGACCTAAACCTTGGAACGAAGACTATGAACATGCGTACGTGAAGCACCAGCAAAACATCATTCAAGAGACTACTATAAAGATCTAGAATCTTCCATTCCAACAATTAAAGAAAGAAGATCTCGTTTGCACCAAGAATCAAACTCAGTGTTGAGGACGTGAGATCTAGTGGAATCATGAACAAATTATGGAGGACAGAGATCATCGCCATTGATGAGACCTAGAAACTTGAATCGCTTCAACACAGGAAGAAACAGACTCCGCTAGATGATGTAATTATCGCAATTGAGCTTCGTCGGCATCATTCCAAAAATATTATAAACTGTAATTGATCCAAGAGAGAAGATCTAAGGGTTAGAGACCTCGTGCGTGATGAGATTGACCATAAATATTTGCAGGTGAAGATGAATTTCAGGAATTCATAGTAGCCGCCATGTCAAATTGCAGACTTCGGAGATGAGAAAAGATCAATAAGAGACAAAATGATTTGTTTGGTAGATGAGAAAATTCAAGAAGAATAAAAAAGGGAAAGCGTAGAATCGAAGTCAGTTAGACATCGGCAAAGATGCCATGTAGAAAACCCAAACTCAACTGAAAATAGAGAAAGAGTTGTAAAGTGGCTAGCGACACCAGCTTGCGAGTCGGTAGGGGAAACGACAATTTCATCTTCAATCCTTTGTCTACAGATTGCCCACCCCTAGACTTGAGATCAAACTGCTTCGAGTCTCTATATTTTCTTAATAAGGTGCTAAATCAACCACTTAACGATGATAATGGCCTACGCACTACAAAACTTTTACAGGCAGAAAACTATTTTTCCTTCACAATAGACAAATAAGGGCATCATTTCTCTTAACAGGCAGAGCATCATTTGCCTTAAGCCTCTTGCTAGGGAAAGAATCATCATAAGCAGGTGGAAACATCACATCACTTTAAATTTCACGGCGAGTCGACTGTTTTCTACTCCTTTACGAAGGCACTGCGGATTCATGGAGTCGACTGTTTTATGGTGCTGGCGACATTGTAGCTTTTCCTTTCACTTTTTGAACAATAGGCAGATCACCCACTTGACGCCTCAAAAGATTCAACAACCAACACGACTCTCTATATTTAGCATGGATGGCAAATGCACACCTAACCTTTTGTCATGTTTGGCTTGACAACAAATTTCTTCATAATCAACCCTCCTACAAAAATAACACATTTCAATTAGTATAGGGGCACTCAGAAGCAGACTATTTTTATTTTACAAAAATCTCTAAGAAAGAATGCTTACTAGAGCAGGCAACTACGAGGACTTGTAGATCACAATCCTTAGTTTCCCAACCACCGTTACTCTCCAATGTTCCGCACTTTCATTCATAGTCACCTTGACTTGGCTTGCTGAACAACTTGATCTTTATCCTGAATTGGGCATAGGACCTAAAACGTCTTATTTCATAAAAATAAAAGTAATCTCGGAAGGTCAGCTCCAACTTGAAGAACTCACTTAGGTTGGCAAAGCACATTATCTTCTTATATTCATTCGGTGGCAACTGAGCGGGAACAAAACCCATGGTGCAAATCACTTCAATGGAAAATTGAGTTATGGAAAACTTAAACCGTAAATATAATATAGAACAAATAAAATATGATTGACTTCTTCTCGGGATTATTTTCATTCACGCATAGTTCAAGCTAGAATAGTCACCAGCCAGCCTAGCTTTGACTCTTGAGGAAACGCAAAAAAGGTTCTCTTGCCTCCAATCACGGTACTTCTTGGTAGTATCCGTATTCAACAAAGAAGGAACAAAATGGCCCACAAATGATAGCCAGTCACCTTGCTTGTATAAGGGAACTTTAGAAGACTTATTTTGACAGTTTTCTTTGAAAAATATATGGTTCACCTATCATGGAAAAGAAGACTGAAGATTAGCAAGTTGCAAAAAAAGAAAGAAAAAAAAAAGAGCACCGACCTGAGCTGCTAACCGACCTGAGCCAAGCTGTCGGCGCCAGCAGCCAAACAACACCTAGCTGAGTCAAATTGACCCGATTGGAACCACCAGCTTCACAGCTCAGCGGGCCATCGCGACCAACAACAACAATATTGAAAATTATTTCGCCTATTTTTTTCAACATTAACGCGAAGTTGGACTTTTTGACGCCCACTAGAAAATTCAGAATTTGCTAGCTCTTTGCTCTTGACAGATGTTTGTGCGAATATTTTTTATGAGAATGAAGAGTTCAAGCATTGCTATTTGTAAGTGTTTCAACAATTGAATGAAGAAACATAATCTGATTCATTGTTGGAATCTAAAGGAAATAAATCTCTCCAGCCAACATGGAGATCAAGGAAAAAGACTACTTTCCCATTTAACTAGCTTTAAAGATTGCTTTCTCATTCCACCTTGAAGATCAACTTCCTATTTCATTTTGAAGACCATTATTAATTGGGCAACTACAAACTACATCTCATTGGGTTTCTTATGTCTACCCAAAGAGTTGGGGCCATTAAAGGAACATAAAATACCTCGACCAATAAGAACATGCCACATGTATAATTTATTAAATATAACTCTTATGCCCTTGATGGAATACATAGATTGTTAGTCAAACCCTAATCGGGCTAATATGCTACATTCTTTATGAAGGTCCTAGAAGCCCATAATCAATAGGCCACTGAACCTGATTCATTGCAAACAGTCCAAGTCGATTACCACATGACCTACACAGATCATCCTGATATGTAATGAGCTTGCTTATTAGTGTCTTAGCA
This sequence comes from Aronia arbutifolia, assembly GCA_025448175.1. NCBI lineage: Eukaryota > Viridiplantae > Streptophyta > Magnoliopsida > Rosales > Rosaceae > Aronia > Aronia arbutifolia. The sequence goes on from JAOEHR010000045.1 coordinate 12,518,969, forward strand.
CGACAAGACTCTCTAAAGCATATTAAAAAATTCTTAGAGGAATATTCCTCCATTGGTGTGCAGACTATGTAACACTCTGCTAACAAGTTTAACGAACCTGGATGTTAGGGTTCACTATTCATTTCTCTATAAATAGCCAAGGCCAGTCACTTTAGTCTAATAATCAATAGCCTTCACTACACTCTTATGACTTCCTACAGTATTTCTGACTTAAGAATCATAGGGCTTTTAGCTAACACCATTGTTAATGCGGGTCTCTAGAATGATCCGATACCACTCTTGTCATGTCATCATTGTGAGGGAAGACTATTTGACTGAGGACTAGATCACCATTAGATGGAGGGGACCTTTAGCACGTGATAGACCACCTCTCCAAAATGTTCTATAGAGACCACTTCTCTAAAGTGTTCTACAAAGACCACCTCTCCAAAGTTCTTTATAGAGACCACCTCTCCAAAGTGCTCTACAGAGGCTACCTTTCCAGAGTGCTCTATAGAGATCACTTCTCTAGAGTGCTCTATGAACGGCCACCTCTTTAGTGTGCTATACAGAGGCCACCTCTCCATAGTGCTTTATAGAGACCACCTCTCTGGAGTGCTATATGGACAAGCACATCTCCAGAGTGCTCTATGAATGAACATCTCTCTAGAGTGCTCTACTGACAACCACCTTTCCAGAGTGCTCTATGAACGACCACATTTCCAAAGTACTCTACGGAAGACCACCTCTCCAAAGTGCTCTACGGACGACCACCTTTGCAGAGTACTCTTCCGATATACCACTATTAAGTGAAGACCCTTTGACTATTTGACCAAGATTAGATTTTTGTTATCTTTGTTAGTCTCTAGATATTTATTAAGTGGTTTACATGAGGCCACATCATCTTGTAAATGCGGCCTTCCCTTAGCCACATACGTGACCTTCTGGTGGATGATCTTAGGCCTATATGAAGGGGCTGTCATGTAGAAGAAAGGGGTTGGACCCTTTTATTTATGAAGGGGCCTATTATCTGGTAATACAAATATATGTACAAACTACAGTGGATGTAGCTCTGTTTATGGATGAACCACTATATATCTTTGTGTTTATCTTACTATTAATCCCAATTATATTCTCTAAGTTAACATTACTATTGATGAGTGTTAACCCATACTCATCAATGATTGACTTCCTAATTTTGAATGTTAAAAACCACATCGGTGTTGGTCTAACTCCGTTCGTCTTGTTTATTTGTGTATGTAAGTTTTCGTCAATTCAATCTGAGGTGAAATTTGCTCCCACAATTCTCATATGTGTTTTCACACTACCTAGTTTTGATTTAAGTTAGTGCATTTGATGATTGGTCTGTAGTACTGTACTTTTTTTTTTCTCTCATGAATGAGAAGTTATTTCGAGTGGAAACATAGGAAATGACTATCTTGCTCACAAAAATGAAGGTCATGTAAGTTCTCAATTCAAAAAACTGTCATTTGAAATGGATAACTGTGAGGGTCTTAAAATTACCAACATCGATCAAGGCAAAAATCTATAGTTTGATAAAGTTTTATAATAACAAAAGACAGTTTGATTGCTACTATGGGAATAAATACATTACAATTAATAAGTTTTAGTCCAGTATAACACCATATGCTTCATTGTAAGGATCACATAGTCCAACACGCTTATGAATAATTTACAACCGAAGTTTGTGAGTACAGTCTGATACACTTAACGAGACATTACTTAGAGGGTCTACATCTTACAGATAGCTTCGTAGCATATATATCTTACTAAATTCTTGTCTTTGGTGGTAGGCCATGGACAAACAAATGAACACTCGGACATAGGGTTTTTTCGGGCGGGAAGTAACGGGCATATGCTTTAATTTGTTTAGTAGCGCCTACGAAGCACTTGGATGGTGAGAGGGTTAGCCATTTGGCATGAAAGCCTCATCACTTCGGACAGGTCTACCTGGGCATCAAGATCCGACTTAAACCACTCAAACTCATGTAACAACAACCCGACCCAGTAGTTGACTGTACTCAACCCCAATGTCTTCCCGGGGCAGCTCCTCCTGCCCGACCCAAACGGTGCCAGCCTCAAGTCAGACCCGAACACAGAGAACTGCAAGTCAGCTTTCTTGTTAGTAGATGCAAATCTCTCTGGCCGAAACTCCAGCGGATCCGACCACACTTTCGGATCCCTTGTTATGGCCCACATATTCACCATTGCTGTGGTCCCTGCTGGCACGTAATAGCCATCTACTACAGTATCTGTGATGGATAAACGGGCCCATGATAGGAGTGGGCCCGGAGGATGCATTCTGAGCACTTCTTTGACCACTGCTTGCAGGTAAGGCAGGGATTGAATGTCGGATTCCAGCAACGCCCTTGATTTTCCCACGACGCGGTCGAGCTCCTCGTGAACCCTTGATTGGATATCATGATGCATCACCATCCTTGCAAGGATCCACTCTATCAGGACCGCTACAGTATCTGTTCCTCGGAATATCATCTCCTATAGTATGAATGTAACATTAACAAATTCAAAAGACCTACTCAATAATTTCTATTGAAAGTTGATGCAAAAAAGAAAATGAAACAAAAGTATACACAAAAATTTATAATCGTGGTACTATTCTATTAGCTTGAGAAACATTACGCAGTTATATTATATATATAATACATTTTTTTTACTTGAAAACAATATTCTATTTTAATTTAGACTAAAAAATATTAAGAGTTTGAATGCGAAACACATTAAAAGAGAATATGTCATAACTACCAGAACAATCCACTATATATCTACTATCAAACATAAAGTTAGACAACAAATATGGAACAATAATTTTTATGTAGACGAGAATTTTTCGCTTACCCAAAGAACTGAAATCATATCATTGTCACACAGCTTGTCAGCTCCATCAAGAGAAAGAAGAACGTCGACAAAATCATTGTTATTAGGACCGGTTTGGGCTCTATGCTCTTGAATAATTCGGCTGACGAGCCGGTTCACTTGAGGAACGAGTTTGTTGCATCTAAACCGGATGCTCTGGAGGTCCAGACCGGCAAGCCAAGGAAGGTGATCGGACCAGTTCAAATTTCCCAACAGATCATAACCTTCATCAACAAGTCGACTCAGCTCCTCGGTCTCTTCATTTGACGAACTCAGCTCGTATTTACGTCCAAAAACCGAGCACATCATGCTGTTCAACGAAGCCTTCCTAAGTACGTCGCGGACAAGGAAGCTGTTACAACTTGTCGAGATAAGGGACACCATTTGATCAGCAATCCTGGAACGGAGATACTCGGAAGTGGAGATTTGCTTCGGGCAGAAGAGATGGTTGGCGGTGATGCGGCGGAGGGTACGCCAGTAGCTTCCATAAGGAGCGAACCCGATTGCTCGGTTGAACATGAGACAGTAAGCCGACTCTTTTATAGGACGGTTGGCAAAGACGGAGCTGTTGAGGATTTCCTTAGCTACGTCGGGGTCGCATGTGACGATGGCGCGCGTCTCGCCTATGCTAAAAGCCATGAGCCTCTTTGCTCCAAAAACCTCCGCCGCTTTTGTGAGTTTGTGGTGAGCTAGGTTTGTCATGAGGTTCATGCTTCCTATTATTGGAAATCCACGTGGCCCTGGAATTGGGTTGGAGTTGGTGATTTCATTTTTATTACAAGAGTTTCTTTTCCTCCATCGAAGTTTTCCCCATGCTGCGCCTCCGGGAGAAGATGCCCAGTAGAAGACGGCCGCGCTTAGCCAAGCTGCGGCCGTGCAGAGGAATGCAACGACGGTGGTTGTGGAGGTTAAGGCTTGGCATTTGGAGAAGATTGCCAAAACCCATAAGCTATCATCAATTTTTGTTTCCATAGAGGCAAGAGTGGAAGAGGAAGTGTTGGTTTCCTTTTTTGTGATGAACTATGAAGTGGGGATTTTTGGGTTTATATAGAGTTTTGTAGTCACATGAAATAGCAGGGTTTGTAATACGATACTAAAAATATTTTTTAAAAAAAGGTAACCGTTAATTTGGAACATCAAATTCCATATAACTGAAAACGGGAAGGAATATGGAAGTCATGGAACATTGGAAAGCTTGGCGCAGAAATCATCTGCGTAACCGACAAGGGACATACAATAATAGTGTGACTCGAAGCTGATTTGAAATTTAACCCATGGTTAATATCGTGTTTTTCATTGGATCGTGTCGAAGTCATTGGTTAGTCTTTAAAAAAAGAAAAAAATTAAAATGGTTAATGTTGGCATGTGTTGGTCAAAGACTCAGAACGCTCATTAGTCCTTAATATTTTAATTTGGAAAAATATCAAACTAAAGAAGTAAATTGTTTTTTGTTTGTTTGTTAAATAATGAAATAAGTTGTTCGAGTGAGTTATAGGTTTAAATCTTTTAATCTTACATCTAAGGTATGTAATTTGTGTTACTAGGATTTTTCTTTTTTTTCTTTTATTCAGGTTAGGGAAGGGCGAGCTATAGCTAGATAGGATGGAAGTCTTGTCAAACTTTTATTACAAGTGAATAGATAACTATTTTACTCTTGGTAAATTTTGTTACGAGTGTAATGTAAATCTAATAATACTTGGCTACTTAAAGAATAAGTAAGAGTTTCTACTCAAAATTATTCATTGTTGACTTATAGAATTTTGTGTTTATGATCAGAGCTGTTCATATTATAAATCATTCTATAAAAATTGTCTTTGCAAAAAATCAATTAAAATGAAGGTCGTTTAGTCATTGAATTGTATAAAAATATATGAATGAATTGGTAAAAACATTGCGAACCGTCTATATATTTGCTACAATAGATTGACTAAAAGACCGTAGTTTTAATTCATTTTTTTCAGAGATGATCTTTACAAGTGATTTATAATATGAACGGTTCGATCATATGCACAAAACTCTGTAATTCGAACACAAAGAATTTTAAGTAGGAATTCCTACTCATTCTTGAGTATCTTAGCATTGTTCATATAAATTACATTACCAGTTGAGTTAAACATAGTTGTCAATTCGTTTGGCTAGTTTAAATTACATTCATAATTGAAGATTAGTATAAATGATTTTCGAATGATGATTTGTTTTGTTAGTTTAAATTGTATTCATAATACATACATTTTTTGGTAAACTAATACATACATTATGTATTAAGTAATTAAGTAGTAATCGGTTTTTGTTTTCTTAGTTAAAACTAGCGTATGGGCACACAAAATGTGCATGAAAATTTTATATTTTTGTTTTTAAAATGGAAGGTGAGAGAAAGAGAGGGGACATAAATGTATCTTAGAATTACATGTATGTGAGATTTTGTAAAAAAAAAAAAAATTAAAATTTTGATTGCGTGAAATTACATTACTGTTCACATTTCTTCTCTATGTTCAGTTTTAATTAGAAGGTTAGAATAATAATTTCATATACTTTTAGTTGATAATAAAAATTCTATTAATATTTAATTTAGATAAATACTCGTAACCGGGAAAAGGATGATTGTCGCATGATGATTTTCAATTTTGTAACCGTCTTCAGTAACCTATGCATGTCTGTCCGTATCCCTTTGAGTACGGACGAGAAAGAAATAATTTCTCGAAGTCCTGTCCATAACCAAACATAACTACTTTATGGCTTCAGTTAAAAATATTTACATAGGCTAGTTAAGTGTACCCGCATCCAAGGAAAAGTATACGAAGCGTCGTACATGGACTCTATTCTGTCATTTTTACTTTCACGGTTGAGTTATAAATAATTATTGGTTCGTGTTGTTAGTTGAAATTGTAATCAGGACCTGTCTAGAGATTTTTAAGGCTCAGGATGTCACATCTCAGACCGGCTCCACCTTAGTACGATATTGTTCGCTATGGGTTACGCCCTAACGGTTTTGTTTCTAGGAACTCATGAGCAACTTCCCAGTGGGTCACCCATCCTGGGATTGCTCTCGCCCGAATTTGCTTAACTTCGGAGTTTCGGTGGAACCTGAAGCCAGTGAGCTCCCAAAAGGCCTCGTGCTACAAGGAGGGGAGCATGTACATATAAGGCACATCACCCCCTCTTCGTTGGTTGATGTGAGATCTTACACGGGGCGATGCCAAAAAATATGCCCTAACTTCATATAAGAAAATTATTTATTTTCACATGTAAGACATCGATAAATTTATACTTAGAAAAACAGTTTAAACTCAATAACTTAGAAACACATAAAGACTAATTTATTTTGTATCGAGAAAATAAAACCAAAAAACTCCGGGCTTACAAGTAGATAGATGATACCGCGGCAGTCATCGTTTTCCTCGCAATTATACCTTGTGTTACACTCAACAGGGCCAGTCCAGAGAATTTTGAGGCCCGGCGCGACGCCAAAAACTATGCCCTAACTTCATATAAGAAAATTATTTATTTTCACACGTAAGACATTGATAAAATCATACTTAGAAAAGCAGTTCAAACTCAATAATTTAGAAACACAGAAAGACTAATTTATTTTGTATCCAAAGAAGGAAACCAAAAAACTCTGAGTTTACATGTAGATAGACGATGAGTTTTGTTTTCCATCTGAACTTTTAAAGTGTTTTTATATAAATCGTAAGGTGTTTTTTCTTATTTACTAGCATTGTCAATATGAGACTAAAAAAATAATGATGTTTTCGAGTCTTTAATTAATATATATAAGTAATATGGGCACTAAATTAAATCTTTTGATGACACGTCATATGATTTGCAAATTTGCTCTAAAAATTTGGTCTACGTATTACTTTTTATAGAAGATTAGACTTGAATCCAAACAAATATTTAAAAATAGCAACCCACATAGCTACTAGCTAGTAACTAAAAATAAACTAATAACCAAACAAATATTCGTAAAAATTGAAAAGAATAAACACTCACATAGAATTTCGAACTTAAGAAATATTGTTAAGTTTAAACAACAAAAACCATTATTTCTAATCAAACTTCTTGATCATTTAACCAAATTTTATAAATTTATACTCTTATGAAAAGAAATTTGTAAAAATTGGAAAGTAAGATATATAGAAATTTTTACTTCTAATTAAACTTCTTGATCATTTAACCAATTTTTACAAATTTCTTTTCAAATTTGTACAAATTAAAAAAGGGTTGCAAATTAAAATTGGTACAAAAACGTTTCTAACACTAAATGAATATATTTTAGAAATAAAATTTAATTATGTTGATATGTGAATAATTTATAACTGAAATAATGACGTTCGTTAAAAGTTAGAGACGTTGATTAAAAATTAAAAAGAAATAAGATTTTAATCAATGCAATAGAAGAAATAAGAATGAGAAACTAATTTCTCTTATTTTTAATAGAAAAATTAATAAAAAGTTTCCAATTTACATATGACAATGAGTTTTTCTTTTCAAATCAATGCATATTACAGATGGTTAAAAAAATGTCAAATCAATGAGACTTTTTCATTAGTTGGAGTGATATGTTGACTTCGATTAAATTAAAATGTTGATTGTTAAATTTTAAATGAATACGTAGTTTAAATAAAATTTCTTGGAAGACAATCTTAAGTTTTGGATCAATATTCTCTCCCTTCCCCACCATCCCACCACCACGACGATCACAACTGTCTCGTCGCCACATCCAAAGCTTACAATAATCTTAAAATACTTCTTGAATTTCATTTACAAGTATCAATACCATAAACCCTTGTTTACCATTTAACTGTACGTAAAAGCTAAATATTCAGTTACCCATGAACAATCAGTTACAATGCTGAATACCCAAAAAACAAATCTCAAAAAAATCTTAGAAATTTGGACATAGCTGCCTGATTCTTACACGTTGTCCGACCATGACTTTGATGCTGATGCTACCTTGCCTATCGTTCCCTGTTTTGTTGTACTCCTATAACTTCCATGACTGCCACGACCTTTATACAATGTGGCAGCGGCAGCATGAGGCCGGCCCCCATGCCATGCATAATGCAGTGGTGAGACCCTATGGCCGGATCCGGATCCCCTCCTGATCCTTAAAAATTGAGCTTATTGAGCAGACAATCGTGATCGTTGAAATTTGATCCAACGGTTACAAACAGAGGGATCTTCTAAAAGTTATAATAATTGTAGCTATTGGATTAAATTTCAACGGCTACGATTGCCTGCTTAGCAGGCTCAATTTTTAAAGGTTAGGAGGGGATCCGGATCCCCTATGAATTATTTTGGTGGCTTTGCTTACTGCATGTGACATGCAGTGGCCTAAAATCGACGACCCTGATTTTCCCGCGCACCAAAGCTCCTCCTTCAATCTCCACCTGCATATTCTCCACTGAAAGGGGATGTCACCAACTACTAAAATTATATTTTGTGGATTAGATAATATGACAGTTGATAGTTAAATCATTAAAAAATGTATCTAATCATCAACCGTAATACCACGTGATCTATAAAATATGATCTCCCTAGCGTTCTCTGTTCCAAAAATATCAGCATGGGCATCTCTCATGGTAACTCTGGGTGGGTAGGGAATCCTAATTTGGACATACACACACATAGCATACGAGTAAAGGTCACATGATAGTCCAAGGAAGTCTCCTCTCCTAGCCTTTCCGATTCAAGAAAGATGAGTCCTCCACTGAAATACCCTTGGATCATTGGAAGAGAAGAAGATTTAATATTTGTATTCAATTAGCAGATCAACCATCAAATAAAATTTTGACATACTATATTTGACTTCTTTAAATATACTCTAATATTCCACATGTTTTCTTGGACAACAAACCTTATTAAAAGAAAGGAGAAATTAGGTTCTCATCGTTCCTTTTGCTACTCCTTTGATTAAAACCTTATTCCCTTTCATTTTTTGATCAAGGTCCTTGGTATTAATAACATCATTAATTATTTCAATAATAAAATATTTTTTATTTCTAA
>JAOEHR010000045.1:13104458-13116623 GCA_025448175.1 Aronia arbutifolia
TCATAATCTAATCCAAATCATGAAATATGGAGGGAGAAAAGACATAAAAACAAAACAAAACATGATCATGGAACAAAAGCTGCATACAATCAAGTCCTGGAATTGTTTCATTGATATTTTCCCCACTTCTACAAATATTAAGCATGAAACCAAACCTGCATATTGTACAACACTATGATGGAGATTGACAAATTTCTTTATTTATTTTCTTTCTCCATCTAAACCATGCATACATACGAATTATATATATATATATATATATATATATTTCTCTTAGTCATCTATATTTCCGTCACATAAGCTTTGTTTACTTGCGTAGTAGAGTTACATAAGGCAACAAGCATTGACATTATCATCATTGAACATGTTGCTAACTTTGTCATCTCCCCTTTGAGTCACTGGAATATTTCCATGTTTGTCCCCAACATTGTAGCCATGCTTATAGTAGTTGTAGCTCTCTTTGAATTCATTGGTTGTGTCCTTAAAATAGTCACTTGAAGATGTGAAGTACAATGGAGGGTTGGGGTAGGGCCAGAACTCGGCCCTTTTCCCAGCTCTCCTCACTGCCTTGAGGACTTTGTTGGGATCAACATACCCGATTACAGTCACCTTTTCCATTGGTAGATCCACATCCACAGAATCAATCCCTGAATACACAACATATACAATTTGTACACTGTAATTCCCCTATTTTCAGATGAAAAATCAATAATAATTTCAAAAACAGAAAATGAATGATTATTTTGAGAGTGTACCTCTGAGTTTGAAAATGGCATTTTTCACAACTCTTTCACAGCCAGTGCAGCACATCCTGACTTTGAGCTCCACAGTCTGTAAAGCAAACAAGCATGTTTTGGGTTTTCCTTCCTTTCTTTTTATTCCTTCGTTCCTTTTGTTGTTTTTAAATAGCTTTATACTTTAAGCAGTTATTAATTAGAAGCTCAAAAGGAATTAAGAAAAGCCATGTTGGGATGCAGATTAAACCTATACCTCATGAATAATGATTATTCTTATGTTACAAGAAACGTGATCAATTACTCTTTGAACCACTTTGAAACGAGGTTTCTCAAATCGATTTCTCTCCACACTTGACGAGAAGGATTTTTGTTCTTTGTTTCTCATATGAATAAAACAAATAGTACTTTAAGGGCATGTACATATATATATATGTGTATATATATATGTATATACATAGGAAGAGAAGCCATGCATGATGAACTTTCAAGCTACACACATGAGAAACCTTGAAAGAACGAAAGCAAAACAACGGAGATGAAAGCGAACCTGTAGTGAAAGCGGCCGACCCCTTGGCATGTTGTGTTTGATTTTCTTGTTGATGATGCTTTCGTAGTGGTGATGATGGTGGTGGTGATGATCTTGGTTGTTAAAGTAAGAGTAGTATGCAATGGAAGATATGAAAGAGCCAAATGTTCTCTTTAGTAGGGTTGCCATAAGCACAATCTAGTGGTGTATATATATACATAAGAAGGAAAAATATAGATAGGGAAACTCTAAGACAAACCCAGGCCTAGAAGATATTCCTTTTTGGACTTGGCAATTGGCAACCCTTTCCTTTAGGTTTGATCTCCCTTTGGTAATATATTCCAAAGCTGTCTAAAAACAATTCCAACCTAGCGGCTTTCTTGGGGTTTAATCTTGTGGTTTTAGGGAATGGGACTCCCAAATTATTAGAACTTTTAGAGAGGGAATGGTATCTAAATCCTCACATTAATGCTTGAAATGTGGGTCAAGCTATCATGGCTGCAGACACTGAGAAGAGAATATATCCTTTCTTATAAGGATATGGATGAACTTACAAACGAATTGGAAATTTGGGTTTTTGATGCAAAGGGAAATATATATTATAAATATATGTTTTTTAACCATCTTTGTACAAAAAACTTCTGCACAGTAAGCACCATCGATCTGGAAAGTCTAATAACAAGGTATATTCCCACATTAAGCTATATGCCTATAGGGGTTTTACATTTTCACAAGCTATATGCCTATAAATGGAATTTTTCGGAGAATATATGAGTTAGTCAATTAAACAGAGAAGTGTGTCCTGTTATCGAATCATAGTAGTTTAAAATATATAAAAATTTGAATCTTTAGGTTTTATGTACTTTTTAATTTAAAATATCAGCTCGAAGTTCTATCTATAAACTAAATAGCTACAAAATCATAAACAGTCACCAAAGTGCTAAACAAAATGATGGCAATTTAATTTTTCAGCAGCACACAGCAGACCAAACCAAACAGCACCAGAAACATGTTTTGGGTATATGTGATTTGTTTACACAAAAAACAATTAATGGACATTACTAGTTGGTGTACTTTTTTATTAGCTAGCTCGTCATTCATTTTATTTTTTTAGTATTATCCTTTAATTCTTAGAATTTAGAAAATAAATGGAAGAATGCAATCCACGTAATCCTGCATATGCGTTCTTACCTCTTATTACAGGAATTTCGGAATAATTCTGGTTTAATGGTAAGGTTTTGATGCTTCAATATTGTTCTTCTGCCTTTTCCTGAATATTTCTGCATTATTGTTTAAATTTCGGACAAACTATTCGTTCTGCATGGCAAATAAAACTTTAGGAGACGAACAGTAGAAAAAAAGAATAACTCATCTAAATAAATAATTTACGAAACCATGCATCATCGAGTTTTCTTTAAATTTATTTTTTTTCCTAGTTATACAACGATATTCTCCTCTAACAAGAGGGAGATTGTGTTAAGCACGTAATTGGCCAAGTCCTAACTAGATATTGATTTCAACACAAATACAAAAAAATTTTGCATTCATATAAGTCAAACTTGAGACATCTCTACTAAACTGTAATATACTAGTTCTTCGAAATCAAACACTTTGTGTTGTTTTCCTAGTACTGTTCGTGTTGAAAATGCATTGAGACAGCAGGAAAGGCAGGGCGCAATTCACACGTAAAATCTTAGAGGTTCTTCTTTAACAATTAATCCCAACATCCCAATAATATATATTATGCAGCAGAGGAGATGAGACATTCTGTCCTAGCTAGAGAATATGGCGATGTAGTTTCAGTGATCGCTTTCTGTCATACAATGTGCTCACAGATGCCTGGTTTTCTACATATAACTTTAATAAAACTTTGAGTGAGATTAAAGAATTAGCTGGAGACTTACAGCTGCAACCAGAATTTTTTCTGCTTCAAATCAGAAAATTTCGAAGTTGAGGCGTAGTCGACATGAAGAGTATCGTGTGCTTCTCCAAAATTTAGACCCCCTTTGATAATTATTTTAATTTTTAATTTTTAAATTTTTGTGTTTAAGATATGAAGAAAATATGTGGAAGAAATGAGGGACGAAAAAGACAATGAGAGAGAGAGAAGAAGAATTACAGAAGAATAAGTGAAAAGAAAATCTAGAAAGTTAAAATAACTATTGTTTTAGTTGTTGGTTTTTAGTCTTGATTTGTGTCTCTATCCTTGAATGTTTATTCTATATATCACCCAACATTCTTCCTCCACTCTTTTTTCTTCATTTCTCTCATGTATTTTCCCTCTATTTCAAACACAAATAATGTAGATAAAAAAAAATTAAAAGCTAAATAGTTATCAAATAAGAATCTCAATTTTAGTAAGAGCCTAATTCCTATTTCTAACTCATTTTTCTATATTTTTCATGAAAACCTGAATGTTACCCATTGTTCTAAAATTTCCCACTTAGCACCGCATAGGCGCTAGGCGGCTAGTCACCTCTCCTATTAATTCCTAGACCTTTAAAAATCAAGAAAGAGCATATGGACCTACTTAGGCGCTCGCCTAAGTCGCAAATCTCATTTGCATAGAAAATAGATAACCTTTCTTTTGCATTTTATTTTTTCAGTAAATTGTATGAAACTTGTTGAATACTTGGATGAACACTCATTATATGTTTGTTTCCCATGTTTTCAATGTCTAATACTTTACACTCTATAGAGTTGTTTCCCATGTTTTCAGTATGTTCTAATACTTTATAATCTATAGAGTAATGATACACTTACTATCTATTTGTATAATCTCTCTAATAGAGGTAGGGCCTACCATCACATGTGGGTTTCATCCTTATTAGAGAGATGGTCAAAAGATGGTACAAATAAATGATAAGAGTAACATTTTTGTAATATATATGTCATATTTTGCAATTTATGTATCCCAATATAATTATGTATTTTTTTAAGTATAAGTAGACATTTATTTATATGTTATTATATGTTATATATTGAATTTAATAAAAATTAAAAAAAAAATGCCTTCCTACCCGCCTAGACACCTAGACACCTAGACGTTATACTCTGCCTGTTGCCCGACTAGCGCGTTTTAGAACCTTGACATTACCAGAGAGGTTTTATTGAAAAAAAAAGTTATACCTAGTGAGGGGACATAAGAGCAATTCCACCCCTAAAAAATGAGCTGGCCCAAAGTCCGTTTAATCCACCCAAATGAATAGTAATTGACTGCAATGAACAATATTTGGTCAAGTGCATCCCCACCCCTAAAAAATGAGATGGCCCAGAGTCTAGTCAATTCATATTAAAATATTATTAATTTTTTATAAAATAATAATTTTTTTTTTAATTTTGGATAGATTTTTAACCAATCTTGTCACGCCACGTGTCATTTTCCGAAAGTACAATTTTTGTAGAAGATGGTTAGGTATTTATATAAAAAAAATGCGTTTATTTATTTATTTATTTATTTGTATTTTTAAACTTTTATAATTTTTAATTAAGTCAATTAATCTGGACCGTTGGATTTCAAAAAAGTTATAATCCAACAGCCCAAAAGTGGACACTTGGCCCACTGTGAGATTCTAACATTTTTTTAAGGTTGGAACGCACACCCACGCTCACGTGTATCCCACGTGCCAGCCGTAAAAAAGGACTCAGCCCGTGGCTAACGTTAGCATGATGTCAGATAGGCCAATTCTTCACTCAGTCCATTCTGGGCCAGCCTAGAAGCTGGGGTGGATTTGGGCCGGCCTATTTTGTGGGGTGGAGTGGGTTTTTGGGAGGCCAGCCTATTTTAGAGAACTTTGGGCCAGCCTATAAATGAGAGTTGGAGTTGCTCTAACCTTACCCCTCATAAAAGAACGAAAAACTAACAAGCAAAGAGTAGGGGCATAAATGTAACCATACTTAAAAAAAAAACAATAAAAATACAAAGAAAAGAGGGGGAATAAAGAACCTAACCCCTCTTAAAAAAACCTAAGAGCATCTCCAATGGAATTCCCTATTTAGGGACTCCCACCACCACTTTTGAGTACTCATTTATGGACTTAAAGGGAATTTTTGTGCCCCTAAAGGAATATTGCCCCCGATATGAGAGTCCTCATATTAGAATCCCTAAATTTGAAGTTTTTATGACTTTATGTGATTATTTGATTAGGTGCATATTTTTTTTTGTTTATGTTAACCTTTTTTTAACTAATTAAAAGCATTAAAATCTTCAATCAAGATTGTAGGCCCGTTTTCCACTCAAGGTGCACATTTTTTTGTGTGTATGTTAACATTTTTTTAATCAATTAAAATTAAAAGCATTAAAAGCTTCAATCAAGATTGCATACCCCATTTTTCACTCAAGGTTGTTTCTATATAGTTTTTATATGTGAGGACATACACTATGCATCCGGCGAGTCCCTATACTTTAGGGACTCACTTTCCGATTATTTGTTTTATACACATTTTATAAGGTGGTTGCCCTTATTTAGGGACTACATTAGAGATGCTCTAACTTATAGGTAAGAACCTACAAAACAAGTTGCAAAACACCAAAAACAAATGATTAAGAAAAAGCCACAAATTAAGAAGAAGAAACAAATGTGTAAGCCGAGAATCCCAAAAATCTAATTGTAAGTGACAGAATTGGCAAGGGCGGTTTACCAAGATAAAATTTAATTTGACTATAATTAGGCTAGATAATTTAGCCTTCTGTATATTTCACATTAGCGTAATGCTAGGAAAACTAAATTTGTACACAATATTTGTAAACTAAATGACATGGAAGTTGATTATTGGATTATTACTTAAGCATTGATAAACGTGCTCATTTCCTACTAGTGACACATCATTTGGTTTGCAAGTTTTGCCTACAAATTTATTGTCTCTAACATTACCCTTCACTTTATATCGAGTTTACAAGTGAGAGTTTGAAGTAGAATGAAACTCTTCTAAAACAAACTGATAAATGAAAGTGAAAAATACAAAATTTAAATTCAAAACCCTAAGATTGTACATGATGATCGAATGATTTAAACTTAGGAGAAGTTTCCAGTAGTAGAACCATTTAAATTTTGATTTGGCGGGCTTAGTTTATCTATAGATTTGACATTCGTGTCGTGTTTTTTGTAACAATCCGCCCCTAATTTTACGATTTAAAAAGAGTGAATTTACAAAAATGCCCTTGGAGGAGATAACGTTGACTTTTATTGATTGTCATTTTGTGACGCATATGAACTATTATTTTACTGTATTCTCGTAGTACTTATCACTATGAACGCGTGGGTGCAAGCAAAATCAAATTTGAAGCTACGATGAAGATTTCACGGAATTACGAAGCAGAAGGGTATTTTAGTAAATTCCTATTCTAGATATTCATCCTTATTATTTTATTATTTTCATATGGGATATCTATGTCCGTGGGGTTCGCCCACGTGGGTCTCCTCTCCCTTTTGTCCCCGTGTCCTCTTCCTTCTCACTCTCTCTCTTTAACTTTCATCTCACTCAACTCTCTGCTCTCTCCCTTACCTCTCCCATATCTCTCCTCGACAACAACGACCACACCATTGCAGCTACTGTCGTCGAGCCAAGGAGCTCTAGCGAGAAGCTGTGGTTTCCCGACAAAGACATTATCGATTCCAGTGAAGGTAACGTTTGAAAGCCCTTTAAAACCTATTAGATAGTGTTTTGGTGTACCTTTGGAGTAGTTTTGAAAAGAATGATAATTTTTGAATGTAGAAACCACGAGCGGGATGCTTTTCCCAAGTTCTCTGGCGAGGAGCCCGAGTTTTGCAAGATTTTTCGGCCATGGCAGGACCTAGTGATGGTATATTTCCCTTCATCTCATCTTAAGCTTCGTTTTGGTAGGTAAAATGTGAAGAATAGTTGAGAAAACAAGCTAATCAGACCTCATTTTGTTATCAGGCCAAGTTTTCCAGAAATCGGCGATCGAGTTAGTCCGACCTAAAAAAAAAAATCCATCCCAGATCCATTCAGAATTTAGAGGGAAGGAATATTCCGTTAACTCCCAGTTTACTTTAACAGAATATTCTGTCTGATGATAGAATATTCTGTTAAAGTTAACTATTGACTGTTAGTTGACTTTTTCGAAATTTTCTCGAAAACCTTCCAAGGCTAATTTTGATGTCCCTAGTCCATTTTTGGCATCCATTTAGTGAAATTCCAAAGTTTTAACATAGTTGACCGCTGGGGCGACTCGATTGACTTTTCGATGTTGACCAACTGTTGACTTTTTACGAAAATTATCTGGGACTCTTCTTAGCGTATTTCGATGCCCTAATTCCAAATCCGCACTCTTTTTTTTTTTTCTAAATTTAATCGTTTTAGTTGAGTTTTACTAACGAGTCTCAATATTATGCTTAGGTGTGATTATTATCGAAGACTCCGTCTTTCTTAGTTCGATCGGCTGCGACTTCGCAAGTATCTGTGAATGAGTCTTTTCTTTTACATAGTATATATATTTGTTTAGTTTTCACATATATATTTAATAATAATTTTTTTACGTGATTGCCATAATTAAATTGACGTTTATAAGAAAGATTGTAATGTTGAGAATTATGAAATTATCCTGAATCTTGCGGGATGCACATGTATGCGTACTATTATGGGATGCCTTAATTATATTTACGACCATGAATAGTGTTATGTAAACTAGAATTATCAATTTACCGTTGCATAATCATATTTACTTTATCTGCTCATCGTGTGTTGCACTGGTGTTAGTACTCGTCTGGGACCAGGGCCAGTCTTTCATGTGTATGTTCACATTACACCATATGCTCACTTTGGATCCATTATAGGTGCCAGTCATGTCCTATATTGCTATAAGAATTAGACTCGTATGTGATGCGCATAGCACCAGTCTTCACATGATTGTAGTACTATAGCGTATATCATTGTTACACCCAGTCCTGTTCATGTTAGAATATCTCTGGATGAACTCGTGTGTCAACATATGTCGATGAGCACTCGATATGATATGTTTGTTTATGCGAAATCATGTGATTACCGAACGTTATGTGTTTCTTTATGAAATGTCGTGACATATTGCATTATAGAGATATTGCTGGCTATGGTAAGTATTTTCATACTACACGTAGTATGTTATATGTGGAAACTATACCTGTTTTACGGCGATGGGTTATTATGTTTTTGAAAAGGTTTTTACAAAACTTTAATTTTAGGCCCACTCACCATTGTTTTTTGCCCTCCAGGTTTTAGTAGCAGAGCTTTTGTGTTGACGAAGATTCTTGGCAAATCTTGGTACATGTGATTACCTTCGATGGTATAATTCTTATCTTACCTTTACTGTCACACCCCAATCCTGAAATACGCCCGAAATTGATACGTGACGGAGGACTGTAGCGGTACAATATAAAATACATAGTCACTTAAACCCATACATATAATATACATCAGAGCATCAGCGGAATAACTTACAACAAAGGGTGACAATACCTACTTTCTTGTGTGATGCCCACACAGCTACATAACATGCAATCTTTTTCTCTAACAGTTACCCGTTACTCTTCAAAATAACTGTATGCCAAGGGAATGGCACACCGGGCAAAGCAAAACCCGAATAAGCTACGAAGCTCGTGTGAGTGACAATAATATAGCATATGTGAATATAAATAACAACAAATGATTATATGTCAAAGTAGTGCTACGTCCACACATGACAATTCTTCTGTATACCATATCAACTGTCAATATGATCACCGTCAATATTATTCCATCATTCTCTTCAGATTGTGACTCACCACTCACCTTTCATCATTTTTCGATAATCACAAGGGTCCAATTTCCATATATATTATAATTTAACCACCATACACCTCATTAATACGTATAGGAATGGTTAATTTTGAATCTCATTACACGTCTATCGAGATAACACTCAGTCATCACACAACTCGAAGTTGTGTAGGAATGACACACCATCAATAATATAATCACGTGTATGAATGAGATTGGTATCTTTTTTCTCATTGCATCTCTTCATTACGAGTAGGAATGAGTCACATCCGAAATCATTCGCTTTTAGGCAACATCATCATGTACACTACTTGATTCAATCACCACTTTCTAGATTGAGCCACACAAGCCTTCAATCTCATCTTTCATATATGTAATAAACAATAGTCTAGGACTATATAGAGACACAGTTCGGCCGAAACCTACATTAAGAAACCGATCAGGATGTGGTGGCCCATTGCGGATTAACTAAGCAGAACCACTCCTGAGAATGTCATGTAGGTAGTGACTCCCCCATAGCGGATTAACCAAGCAGAGACTCATATGAATACTATAGGTAGTGATCACTCATCGTAGATTAACCCAGCATGATCACCCCCAAGTACGTATGGCCATACCAAAGTAATAAGGATCGCCTATCACGGAGTAACCAAGCACGATCCCTAAGTAGTATGGTACCCCATTGCGGATTAACCAAGCAGGACCATCGATGTACCACTGCTACATGGTGCAAATTCAGATTCTATCCCACATTACCCCATGTACTTGGTTAGCGGTCCTCTATTGGCCCTCACATACCACAATCTTTTCAAACACATCATAAATATATTTTCGAAGCATCATCAAGTAAACGTAGCATAGTAGCACACATTTCCATAAAATTATTTGTAAATCCATGTTATATCCACATAGTATATAACAAGGAATTTAATGGGTAATAACCATATTAAAAAATATTAATGTCACTCACCTGGGTTATTTGCACTTTTAGATTCACCAACTCCACTTCCAAGGAACCCAATACAACACATAATACCCCACTTAGAAAACTTAACAAGACCGGCACACAAACCAAGGCCAAATGCCACTTGAATGTAAATCGAGACGCATGTCAACTGGGAACGACACATCATCGTGATGAGCCAACTAAGCTCCATCAAGCCTCAACAACAATCTACAAATTGAAAATGATACACTAGTTGGACTCCGCCAATCATACAAACGAGTGGCGGTCCAATTTGATTACGACACCAAACAATTGAATTTCGAGAAACCGAGCTAGACATAGGTTCACAAGGTCACTATAAGGTATTTGGTACTAGGACAACACTTGTGGACGAGTCCCACGCACCGCCACGCGCAATGGTAGCCAAGGTGGAGGGTTTGCAAACCCGAATTTTCAACCTTAACGAAAAAGGTTCAAATTTACGGGGTAGCTAGAGCTCAACAAGGGAAACACTTTTCACAACTAGGCCGACGACAAATTCAAGCCATAAACTGTTCAATTTCACTGGGGAAAACGGGATTTCTAGGGTTCTAAACACCCAACACCAAAATGACTACAAAAGCATGAACTAAGCATACCAACTTGAAGTTTCATACGTCACTCGAAGGAAATGGTTGCCGGAATCATGAAACCCACAGGACTTTGCTACCTCTAACGGGAAAAATGGAAAAGAAAATGGGAAATCTATCACTAAGGTGATGTAGGGCTCTTCAAGAGCTTTACATGGACACCAAGATCACCTAAAACGGAGATCGGACGAAGGAAAAACGAGCAAGTTAAGTTGGCGGGTGGACGACCCAATCGCACCCAAAAGCAATCAGGCGCCCCATTTTTGGAAACCTTTTGGAACATTCTAGGAGTTGCCCCTCCATTTATAGAATTTTGGCCAAATTACCAAAATGCCCTTTAACTTCAAACGTCTTTAACTTCTTCGTTATGACTCGGAATTGAGATCCGTTTGTGCCTACGGGCTGGTGAAATTAGGCTCTACCTAAACAATTCAAGAGTTAACCAAAGAGGTCGAGATTCAAAATGAAAAAAATACCCTTCATCTCACTTTCTCGAAACTGGAGAATTTAATGAACTAGTTTCAATTAAATCTCCGAAATACGCCAAAAATAAAATAATATACTAATTTTGGGGATGGGATTTCAGATTTATTGTACTTTACTTATGTTCTGACATCACATGTGAATTGGGTTCAATCCCGCTCACATGCACACTCTTCCATTTAGGCACTTTTAGGTTTAAATTTATTCACATTTTCCACCTCACTACACTTTATGGATTCGTCACCTTCCAGGTGTCGGCCAACACAACTCGATTCGGAGTCCAAATCAACATTCCGAGTCGGGGTGTGTCATTTTTCGTGTTCGTGTCATACCCAATAACTTAACGGGTTGTGTCGTGTAACACTTGTTAAAGTAAACCAGCAATATGACCCGTTAAGATTATCAGGTAATATGACCCGACCCGTTACCTATTAAAGAAAATATATTTTAAATCAATAATGAAAATGAAAAACATAATTTGACAAAAAAAAAAACCATTTGTCTTTCAAGTATTACATACTCCAAAATAAGAGCCTAATGAAAAAACATTAGTACATTACTATAAAATACCAAATATTCAAGGATAAGCAAAATGAAGGGAGTTGCATTTCAAGGTTGACGAACCTTGGATGTTTATATATGTTTTCACTTTTTTTTAGACTTGTACATTAATGATTATGAATTTTATTTATTTTGAACTCCCTTAAAAATACTGTTCATGAGGGTTTAAAAATTCAAACGCCAATATACCTATACTCATAGCGTAGAGGATGCGATCACAAGCCTTTGCATTTTTTTTTGTCATATTTTTTGCACTTGTAAATTAATTATTATAATTTTTTAATGCGTTTGGTATTTTTAAATTACTTGATACTTTTATTTTTAATCATGTTTTATAATTTTTTAATTTCACCCTTTGCCTATAGTATACTATAAAAATAAATAAATAAATAAAACTTAAATTTTCAAAATTTATATAGATACAATACATACATATACACAATGACTATTGTATTTTACATTAAGTTTTTTTAGTAGTTTAAAAAATTAAAATCATCAAATTAACTTTTTTCTTAACATGTTGAAACA
>JAOEHR010000045.1:13879202-13889282 GCA_025448175.1 Aronia arbutifolia
AATTTTTCTTATGGGTGAAATTTCCTACATAAGGTTAGTAAGATGGATATGATCTGTCATGGGTTGGTGAAATTTGGAGGTGGAGTTGCCATGGCTTCGGGAGAATGGGGAGGGAGGCGATTGGTGGAGGTATGACAACTGTGTTCTTAGTGAGAGAGAAGGTGGATGTTTGGAAACTAGTAAAAGAGAAAAATGATGTATTTGGTTAGAAAGACAGTGGGAGTTTGGGAGGAGTTTTATTTGACCGGTGTTTTAAATTTAGTGGTCCATATTAGATAATCAATAACTTAGGTACTCCAGTAACTTATGAAACCTCGTAATGGACGCTTCAATTATGATTTTATAATTTGTAATATTGTTTTGCATATGATTTTTTAATGAAATGTATTATATTTAAATTTTCAATGTTATTTTTTTCTATAAATTTTTTGACCTTTATTATTGGGACCCCCCGAGTTTAAAATCCTGGATCCGCCACTGAGGAGGGGGATATTGGTATTATTGCTTTCACTCTTGATCTGTTATGTTGTAATGAAGTTACAGATACGCCTCTATTTATAAGAGTTTGATCCGACAACTTCTTACATACAAGAATAAAATATTTCACCTCCTTATGGCATTTTCATCTAATGCACTTAATGACTTTCACCAAAGTCCACTTTGGTTAGCTTTCTTACACAAACACATGTGTGACATTCAAGCCATATTTCACAACGTCTGAATTAATATGTCAATTATAAACCGAGATATTAGTCCAAGTTTTGAGCAGGTAAGAGAGAATAATTACACAAAAAATATACGAAACGATGGTCGAAAATTCAGAATATTTTCTGTGGAAGATAACTTATTAAGCATCAATATATAGCTGATGAAGTCTCTTCCTTCCTTAGCAAAGTCAAGAGGATGAGGGTTGCTGAAGTTCAGAAATATCTCCTGCCTATTGGTTTTCTCGCACTAATTTCCTCGAGGATGAGGAGTTTCTCAACTCTGCCTTCCCTTCTGACGTAGATATGTTATAGACTTCTTTCTATTTGCTGTTGTTTAAGGTTTAGTATCTGTCCTTAATTTAAGTACCGTCTTACTAATATAATGTGTGGTTTCACTGTAAATAATTACTGTGATTTTCCGATAATCCGTCATTATATAAATGCTGTGAAATTTAATCTGTATTAGTTAATGTGATTTTCTTGTGATTTTGGACAATTGATATCTGATAGCTTCTTTTGTTAACTTGATACCCAATCTATTCAAATTGTTCATATATATTCTTTTGTTAACTTGGTAGCTTCTTTAGTGTGTAAAATTAGCATTACATCCAAACCTCTGTCTCTTGGATACAAGAATCTCTAAGAAATCTATCCAAAACGCGTCTAAACCCTCGTGGATTTCAGTCTCTTTCTTTGAGGTATAAGAAAGATATTTATATAGGTGTCGGTTAGGCCAGTTGCATGGGATAGCGTGCCTTCCCCCTTGCACCTGACTTCAAATTCACCTTCGTGAATTAAAGTAGTTTAGAATAAGATTAGGCGCCCTCTTGTTCTATGCCAAAGTTTGAATTACTCTCCTCGAAAGTGGTAGTTGACATTTTGAGTGAAATATTTGATTATTGAGACAAGTAACTTTGTTCACCACCTTTAGTCACTTGTCTGCAACCTCCATGCATGGATTATATCATTGTAGAAATAGTAAAAAAATTGCATAATATTTTTATTCATCACCTTTGTGAGCCATGGCCCAGAATTGCAGGAAAATGAAAATCTCAATGGCCAAGAACAAGAAAGAGATCCGAAGGAAAAGTACGAAAATAATACTATCACTCTTCCTGCTCATCCTCATGGACAATCACTCAAGCCAACACGTTCTCTTACACGCAGCTTCATCCTGCACGACAGTATAGGGGCAACTCCCATCCTGCAGGTGTGATTAGTGGCTTGTGGGGACTTGGAGATTTTGAACTGAAGGCCTCTTGGAACCGCAGCTCTGATATCATATGTTGGACAACCACTAAACCCCAACCGCTATTAGGGAATGGATCAGCAATGTATATCAAGCGTACAATTCCTAGCGCGATCAAGTGGCTGCAGATTTCTCGGCCAGATAGGTGGCTCTGTCGTGGCCACCACTGCAACCTGGGTAGTAGCATCCTTTAATGTTCAATAGATTCTTTACGCCGAATCCATTTTTTACTCTTCTCATTCTCCTTCCCTTCTTCTTTGTCTTTGTTACCTGGCCCTGAAAACATGAACGAAACATTTCGGAACAAAATCACAAACTTTTTTCTGCTTAATAAATCAATTACTTAAAATGCTCGTAAGATATTTACATCATGGTGATCAGTCATTGACGCTACGCTATCAACATTGCTGTCTGCAGACACAGCACTTGGCGACTTCTTGTGCTTGGTATCCTCATCTGTAGTGCTGTCATACTTGCCTGCATTTGTATGCATCAATTCCACAAATGTTCATAATTTTTTTTATGAAATATTCAAATGTGCTGCAAAAAAGTTGCATCCAATTTTTCTGTGCCAAAACTTACTGCTATCATTTTCAATTTCCAGAGCTTCCATGCAATAAACTCTAAAACTTGGTGACGCGGGACACATAAAAAATTCGTTGTTTCTTCTAATACCACCTTCATTATCTTCGTCCTCTTCCTCTCCCGCTGTGGTGTCCTCCATTGCAAAAACCCCTCCCACGTACACATTCACACCCTTTGGCTCTTTATGATCTTCAACGCTACATTCCGTCCCATCTCTCTTGATCTGCTCCTTGTTTTGGTTCTCATCATCAGCCTGTTTTGTGCCCTTGTCACGCTCCGGCGATATTGGTGCAACCTTGGACTTGTTCTCCAATGTTGGTGGTATCTTCGGACGTGTTATTTTGTCAGACTCTGGTGGTGACCGCAGCGAATGAGGGAGAGAGTTATCAACCTCCTCCTGATCACCGTCCTTAAGTAGCTGTTTCTTGGAGAGAGTACTAGCGGCTTTTAGCTTTCGTGCCTTGGACCGGCTCTTCATCTCCTCGAAGCGCCTCTGCAAGAGGGAACGGATTCGAGGAGGCACAGCCTCGGCTTCTGGTGTGAGCTTTGAATTTTGGCCACCCATTAGAGAGGACAACAATGGGGAATGGCCACAAACGGTAGGAAGAAGAGAAGTAGAAGATAATTGGATTTGGAAAAAAATGAGTCGAAGGGAGAATATGAAAGAGATGGGTCAAGGGCAGTTAATTAGTTAATTATAGGATAAACTTCATGTTCCTTGACAGTTAGGCAACAAAAAAAAAAATGCAAATATTTGGTTTGGCTGACTGTTAATTATGGTTTTAGGTTTGGTTTTGATTAATTATAGAAAATTGTTGGGGTTTTGCAAACAAACTTACTATATTTGTAATTTGTAGTTGTAAATTTGTTTTGTTTTATATTTTATTTTTGTTTTGGGGCCATTTATTTCGGATGTTGAAAGAGTCATGTGCAATACCTTGCCAGCTTTGTTTATTGCTACCAGCGGTGTGTTGCTAGCTTCAACAAAATTTCAGTTCTAAACCCTAATTAGAGATGGATTTTATGTCCAAATTCATTTTAATTGAACATGTAATGTAATGTCATGTTAGTCAGTGGCATAGTTAGAAAATTGAATATTTTCAACTTAAAAAAAAAAAAAAAAAACTCAAGCTCATTTTTTTGACATATCAAGCTAATTTGTTCACCATGTTAAATCGGCTTATTTATTTATTTTTTTTCACTCTCTTCTCTAATTTTTTTATTTTTTATTTTGGTTTTATTTTTATATAAATAAAGATCTAACTCATTCAGATTAACCTGATTTTGAATGGACCATTTGGTCAGTAAATATCCATATGATCTACCTAAAATTGTTTGAAAATTTCGTAACCCTCTTTATTTTTTCTTCCATATCCAACGGCCTAGAATTGACGAGTCAATGGTGCAAATCTGATTTAAACAAATTCCAATCCAAATACAACTATTTAAAGAAGAAATTTCAAGTTTAGATTCTTTTTTTTTTTTGTGAATAAAAACCATAGGTTTTGTTCTTGATGAGACAATGAATAGAATTATTATGTGTACCTGAAATTGATTTTTTTTTTATCAATTAAGCAAAGAATCTAAGCAAAGTCTTCATAGGTAATAATTTTATGTTTTTTTTCCTTTTTGTGTGTAAATGTTTATATCTCCTTTCAACTTTTAAAACTAGGAAAGAAGCTGAAATGAAAGTCCATGTGCGTGCGCCCATATTCTAGCTGCGCTTTCATTTTGGACCTGGTGCTCTCCAAGAAAGGATTTCCTTTATGCAAAGTTGATATATATGCTTTGCTTCTTTCATACCCCTCTTTCCCTATCTCATCTCATTCTGACCTCTTCGAAAAATCAATTACCTTTTGAAATGAAAAAGCTAGAGATTCCTGTAGCAATATCCCTTATTTTAAGGCTTTTTATCCAAAATGGTCAATGAGATTTGCATAACACATCACTTTAGTCCCTGAGATTGAAAATCAATAGAAATGGTCCCTGAGATTGTCCACCATCCATTATTTTGGTCATTCCATTAAAAACTCCGTTAAGTGTCCCGGAGCTCTTGGTCGGAAGTTTGGGCAATTTTTAAAGCATCGTAACTCAATCGTTTCTTAATCAAATTCGACTCATAATATATCAAAATGAAGATAGGAAAGTGTAGAACAGGATTATACCTATTTGGAAGCCCAATTGTTGCAGGAGATGGCCGGAAAATAGCCTGAAAGGTGACTGGTCCGCGAGAGAACTGGAAAACTCGCCGGAAACTGGGTAAACTTTAAACGTTCATAACTTCTTCAATACTCAATGAAATCGAGTGATTCAAAAATGAAAATCATACTTCTCGATGAGACAAAGAGAATGGTACCTTTCTCAGAGGCTAACTCGCGGTGGTTTGTCCGAAAAACGTCTCGAAAGTGGCTGTCTTGGTTGTCGAGTTAGCCACTTTTGAGCCGTTTTACGGCCAAACCACCGCGAGTTAGCCATTAATAAAGGTACCATTCTATTTTTCTCGTTGAGAAGTATGATTTTCGTTTTTGAATCACTCGATTTCGTTGAGCATTGAAAACGTTATGAAGGTTTAAAGTTTACCCAACTTTCGGCGAGTTTTCCAGTTTTCCCGCGGACCAGTCACCTTTTCAGGCTATTTTCCGGCCATCTCCGGCAACAATTGGACTTCCAAATGGTATAATCTTGTTCTACACTTTCCTATCTTCTTTTTGATATATTATGGGTCCAATTTGGTTAAGAAACGATTGAGTTACGAAACTTTGAAAATTGCCCAAACTTCCGGCCAAGAGCTCTGGGACACTTAATGGAGTTTTTAACGGAATGACCAAAATAATGGATGGTGGACAATCTCAAGGACCATTTGTATTGAATCTCAGGGACCAAAGTAATGTGTTATGCAAATCTCATGGACTATTTGGCTAAAAAGTCATCTTTTAATTGCCATGCATGTTATAGTGTCAAACAAGGGAGAAAAAAAAAACTTGTGTAGGGGAATCCAGAACACGTCATTAACAAGCTAGCTCTCATAAAATATTGTGTTGAAATATCCTACTTCGGTCGTATTTATGAGAAAAGAAGAGTTTAAATATCCTAGCTCCAGTTCAACTAAGACGGAGCTTTTTGTGATAAAACCCCACACTTGACAGATTGTGCAGATGGTAATTAACAAGTTGGGAAAGGTATCGGTGTTGTTGGAAGTGGGCTTTTGGCCCTTCTTTCTGATAATTTGACATGGTATCAGAGTTAGGGAGTGGGCCTGTACTGCCACGTGATGGGTGGGTCCCCTTGGCCTCGCGCAATGATAGTGGGTCCCTTGTCTCTGCATGTAGGGTGAGTCTCCTTGGTTCTACGTGGTTGCCAATGTGTGGATCTTCAACATCACCCACTAATTGGGTCCTATGTGAGGGGACGTGTTGAAATGTCCCACGTCGGCCATATCTTTGGGAAAAGAAGAGTTTAAATATCATAATCCACCTCCAACTAATACCGAGGCCTTTTGTGATAAAACCCCACACATGACGGATTGTGCAAGGGATAATTAACAAGTTGGAGACAATATTGGTGTTGTTGGAAGTTGGTCTTTAGCCCGTCTCTCTGATAGTTTGACATGTTGGACGCCCAATATAAGAGATGCCCTAATCAGGTAGCTCTAGTTAATTATTAAGTTTTTCACCGAAGGAGGATTCTGAGAATTGGGTTCATATTCTAAAAGTTACCAATTTTTACATCCACCAATCTCTCAAAGCAGTAAAGTTTTTGGAAGTAGATTCATTTCCTTTCAAGAACACGACACGCGAAGAACGATGCTACATTTAATTAACATGATCAAAATTTAGGGCGGCCACTGATTTTCTCACCACCTTCTTCACTTGAAGAAGTTACTTCTGTGATCCCACTAGATCAACTCGAACAAGATGAAGAAGAAGATACAGGACTTGCATTATCGCAAACTCTGATGCCATTGTAATTCACCATAATCTCCTCATCCGCTTTGCCACTTCTTTTCTTCAAAAACACGCGACACAAAACCCAGTTTCCTTTCGGGGTTAAAGCATTCTGCATAAAATTACTTTGTGTCAAATTATATTTTTTTTTCTTTTTTAATAAGATGATATATATTCTAATCTACAAGTAGGGAGATTTGAACAATTAAGTGCACAGGGGTGCTATAACCAGTTTACCAAACCCATACGTTCATGTCGAACATCTTGAGTTTGTGAAACAAAAACATAACCTTGTCCTAAACTCACCCCAGTTGTGTGAATGGAAGCTGTAGTTTCTGCATTGACAAGGCAATATTCATGCATGACCCAATCAGTCTTAGAAACATTTGGAGACTTCCCTTTGTAGAAAACTAGAGTCTTTTTCTTCCCCACAATATTATTCTTCCTTGAAGATACAATCTTTTTGTCAACGCCAGTCGCTTTCCAGTAACCGGAACTTGTCACCCTGTTAGCTCGGTTTCCATTCCGGTATTTTGATTCCCTGTTGCTGAAGAAATACCTCTCTTGCTCCAAATCACCTGGAAACATACCACACATAAAATGTCAGTTTTTATAAGTGGAAAAATGTATAAAAAAAATTAAAAATTAAGCAAAGTGGTTAGTGGTAATATATCTGTGTAGTTTATGCTAACCTGGCAAATCCCAAGGATCATACAGGCAAACGTTGATCTCAGGAATAATGGAAGCAGGAAGGGGGCATGAAAAGACTTTGCATCTCAGGTACTGAAAGACAAGTTCTTCATCTGTTGGCTGGAATCGGAAACCAGGAGGCAATCTGGTCATCCCATTTCTCAGAAAGTTGAACTTGTCCATTATTTTGAAAAAGGAAAGGGCCTGTGTTTCTTGGAACTTATTGGCCTCTGTCGAGAGATGAGCAAATGTGAAGCAGCCATGTTGAGTATTTATAGACAGAACAAGAGAAGAATTGGGAGAGGGAGTATCTTTTTGAGTGGTTGTACAAGAAAAAGAAAAGAAAAATGATTCGTAGCGGTGTGAATATAGAATGGGACAACAGTACTATTACTGGATGAATACTTTTGATGTTGACAATTAAAAAAAAAGTTAATTGGTTTATTCTCAAACAACTGATGCTGCTAGTGAGTTGTGTCTTGCTCTGTTTGAAGGAAGAACTTTAAAGATTTATGAAATTTTAATTAGATTTAATTGTTAAAAATGCATTAGAAAGTTACAACTAAAACATTACAAATGTATGTATACAAAGACGCTAAGCAAAAGACTTTTCAAATTGACACCTTGAAATATGTCATTTCAAAATTCTGTATTCAGTCATTTTCAAGTCTCTCCATCCAATTTTGGCATTTTGGCGGTGCATTGTTAATACATTTATAATTTATTAAAGGTTTTATGAAAATTTAAAGCCTCTCATCCAAACGCATCATATAAAATCAAAAGCAAAATAAAATCTCTAAACCCATTGTGCAATAATAGTATAGTATAATAAAAGTTGGTAGAATAACATTTGAGTTTATGAGTTTTTGCTTCAAAACGAGACTTCAAGTGTTTTTATCTAGAAAATCAAGTTTTTCGGAAGCTATATATCTATATGGTAACCCTTAAAAAGAAGTTTGAC
This sequence comes from Aronia arbutifolia, assembly GCA_025448175.1. NCBI lineage: Eukaryota > Viridiplantae > Streptophyta > Magnoliopsida > Rosales > Rosaceae > Aronia > Aronia arbutifolia. The sequence continues at coordinate 13,887,339 of JAOEHR010000045.1, forward strand.
TTGCTTACAGATGATTTTCTTGTTTTTTTCATGTCTGTAATTTGTGTTGCAAAGCAAATTCTTACATCTCCATGTCCTTGTTATAACGAGCATCTCATGTGAAAGAGATGTTAACAAGCAATCAAAGAGCATTGAGCTAATTCGTTATATTATCTTGAAGTTGCTGAGGCCATGGTGAAAATTTTCAAGGTAAGGCTGGCCTCATATTACTCATTATATATTTAATCGAAATGGATTGGTGATGTATTTCTCATTCATATGAAGTCATCCGATGTCATGCTTAACTCATTAGATGTAAAAACACATAAACTGTTTACCTAATGAAGTAAACTACGTCAAAGAGTTGATAAGTAAAACTATGTGAAAGGAACATATGGAAAAACACACAAAAATTATTTACCTCAAGTGATGTGGAAAAACATATATAAAGAAAATTATTAGGGAATTGAGGAAATTATATTTTTTGTATTACATATATATAGATATACTACATGATGTAGCAAGTGACGGTAATACGCTTGTATTGTTTTAGGTTTCGTTTGGAAATACTTTTAAAATGACTAAAAGCGCTTTTAAAAAAAATATTTTGAGTTTTGGTCAAACGATAGATTTGTTAGATTAGATGGTAGATTAGGGAGTTAACATGGATTGAACCCATGCCGTGGTGCAAGGGCATCACTCTTTTTCACAATTGTAGTAAAGGGCCACTTGTAGTCTTAGTAGTAACTTAAAGAAAACAAATTACAAATTAATAGAAAATATACAATTGTAATTTATAATAATATAAAATAATGGTTCAAAAAAATAATATAAAGTAATGGTTCACAAAAATAATATAAAGTAATGGTTCAAAAAAATAATAGTTAAAAAAAGTATAATACATAGCCTAATTTTGTAAGAAAAGTTGCGCGTTAGTCATACAGGTCTTTTTGACAGGGTATTTTGATGCTTGAAATATCGATATATACATACTCGTTTTATAGGATATTGTCTCAAGTACATGCAACGTTTGAAAAACAAAATAAGTGAAGAAAAACCTAAAGTTTATGATAACTTGGTAAATTAAAATTATTCCTATATAAAAGTTTGGTTATGTTGAGCAAAATTCCAAGGACCACATAAAATAATGCAGCAGTAAAAACTGCATCATGCATGCTAATAACCGAGCTATGTTCGTTAAGATACAGTTACTCCAAAATCATTCACAGTAGGCAATTTCTTGATCCTTCATCAGATGCCTAACCGATTTCATTTGCTTATGGTTGTTCTTCCAATATTAAAATTTTCTTTTATTTAGTGGTTTTAGACTAATTAGTTTGACTACGAGCTACTTACTTTCTTTTGAATTATGGATGGCTGACACATAAAGGTTCATAACCGCACATAAAAGATCTAAGATTTTTGTTCCTTTTTTTTTATTTGAACAATTGTTAATTTGAATGAAAGGAGCCACAAAAAAGAACCTGCTTTTATCGAAAGCTATCTAGCTGAAAACCAATCATCAACTCAGATTGGTGCTTTTCTTCATCACGAAGATGTAGCTTTAATCCTCTCTTTCCATGCATGCAGGGTTGATTTAAAGATTTTCTGCTTCGTAAAAAAGCATCCGATTTCGTTAAAACAATGTCTCTGGCCAAGTGCTTATTTTAAAAGCACAGCAACAAAAGTTAACATGCTTGTTTTGTTAAGTAATCCTTAATGGTAGTAATGTCTTATGGCTTCACACATGGGCCTCAATATATGCAGCTGCTTTCTCTTTTCTTTGAATCTAAAGCAATTCTTCCAATAATTGGTTAATTTTAATATAAAACTTTATTTTAATCATTGGCAAAAATGACTTTTAGATAAAAACCATGAGTAAGATTAAAATCTAATTTTAGTCCCTTGATATATTAATAACCTCATTTATTAATTATATTTTGATTTTTTAATTATTTATCTTTT
>JAOEHR010000045.1:14196392-14207608 GCA_025448175.1 Aronia arbutifolia
TCAGAAACACTGGGGAATGGTTGGTGCGGACATTTGTGACGGAGTTCGGTCTATGCTTCTCTCGGGACAAATGCTTCGAAAGATTCACATCACACTTATCCCCAAGGTTAAAGATACAACGAAGATGTCACAGCTCCGCCCTATCAGTCTATGCAATGTACTCTATAAAATTGTGGCAAAGGTACTTACGAACCGATTGAAAATTATGCTTCCTCATATTATATCCTCAACTCAAAGTGCGTTTATTCAGGGCCGATTAATCTCTGATAATTATTTGGTGGCTGCTGAAGTTGCTCATTATATGCATAAACGTTCTTCTGGGTACAACAGGCTTATGGCTCTGAAGCTAGATATTAGTAAGGCTTATGACCGAGTGGAATGGAGTTTTCTGGAGGCAATGATGGGCCGAATGGGTTTCTCTGAGCAGTGGATCCGCATGATTATGTTATGTGTTACTACGGTTTTGTATTCTTTTAAGGTGAACAAGGACACGATGGGATATGTGCATCTGGAACGAGGTATTCGACAAGGGGACCCCCTATCTTCTTATCTATTTGTTATATGTGCTGAAGGTTTGTCAGCTCTATTAAAAAAGGCAGAGTCTATTGGGGAGTTGCAGGGGATTAGGGTGTGTCATAGAGCCCCTAGTATACACCATTTGTTCTTTGCTGACGATATTTTTCTGTTTGCGCGGGGTACGATAGGGGAGTGTCTGAAGATTATACATCTATTGCGTCTGTATGAGATGGCTTCTGGTCAAGCGGTGAATTTTGAGAAGAATTGTGTATCTTTCAGTCCGAACCTGACAAACTACGATAAGCAATTATTGGCGGATTGTCTGGGTATGAGAATGGTGGAATTTCATGATAAATACTTGGGATTGCCGGTTCTAATTCGAAAATCGAAGAAAGAAACTTTTGCTTATGTAAAGGATAGATTGTGGAAAAAGCTACAAAGTTGGCAGGGGCCCTGTTAAGCAGTGTGAGTCGTGAATTGTTAATTAAAATGGTAGCTCAAGCATTGCCGATGTATTCCATGCAATGTTTCTTGTTACCCAAATCATTTTGTAAGGAACTGAACATGTTGATTGCTAAGTTTTGGTGAAGCGATGATTCGGGGAAACGGAAAATACGTTGGCTTAATTGGAGATGTTTATGTAAGCCTAAGCAGGAGAGGGGACTTGGTTTTCGAGATCTTTATGCTTTCAATCTTGCTTTATTGGCAAAACAAGCTTGGCGATTTCTGCAGCAACCGGAAGCCCTCGCTTTCCAGGTATTCAAAGCCTGATACTTCCCTAGATCTGAGTTTATGGACGCTCCGGTGAAACCCAACAGTTCATATGTTTGGAAGAGTATTGCAGCGTCAAGGCAGGTAATTCAAAAATGTCATCAATGGCATGTGGGTAATGGGAAGAAGATTCGGATTTGGCAAGATAATTGGGTTCCGAAAGACTCTTATTTTCAGATCTTAACTCTAATACCGAGGTATTGGGATATAGAGACCACGGTGGATGGCCTTTCTGGAGCGACACGAAGCAATGGAATGTTCAGTTGTTGAATAATGTTTTCTTCTCTGAAGAGGTGGATTTAATTTGGAGTATTCCGCTTAGCATCCGGGATATGGAGGATAGGCGAGTATGGCATTACGAACGTAATGGTAAATTCTCAGTACGAAGTGCTTAGCAGGTGGCTAGGAGAATTTCGAATGGTCAAGGAATTTGTGCTATTGGCTCTTCGTCGTCGTCTTTTAGCAATGTGGGGGAGAAGTTCTGGAAGAAGCTCTGGAATGCGAATGTTCCGGGGAAGGTCAAGATTATTGTTTGGCGTGCATGCTTAGATTCTTTACCCACAAGGTTGAATCTCAGTAAAAGGAGAGTGATGGGTGACGAGCAGTGTGTGGTATGAAGAGTGCAAGTTGAATCAACGGAGCATGCGCTTAGAGATTGTAATTTAGCGAGGGCGGTGTGGTTTCAAAGTCTGGGGCTGAGAGTGGACAATGGTGGTGAACAGGTGTCTTTGGTGCAATGGTTGGCTAGTAAAGCGCAACAGGTCCATATAGTGGGTTTCGAGCTTTGTTTGATGTTAGGGTGGGCATTATGGAAGCATAGGAATGAGGTTATATGGAATGGGGCTCAAATGCCACCGCAGGAGATTATTTTGCGAACTGAGGGTTGGATGCATAAGTATTATAAATGGCAGAAGCCAGAGTCTCGGAGGGTACCCAAGGAGGTTCAGAATGAAGGAAACTTGAGGAATGATGGATCAAATGCAATTTTGATGAGGCCTGGAGCCAAGATGGAGCACGGGGAGGCTATGGCGTCGTGATTCGGGGTCGAGCTGGTGAATTCCTGGCAGCTATGGGAGGACCGATTGATCGACCCGTGTCTGCTCTTCACATAAAACTTATTGTAGCACGGTGTGCGGTGAGACTTATCAGGAGGTGTTATCCGGGAGATGTGAATGTTATATTTGAAGGAGATTCTAGTGTGGTGATGGGAGCCATGGCGGGTAAAGGGGAGGATTTTTCAGTGTGGGGCTCTGTTATAAATGATATGAGATTATTTCTCTCTAGGTTGTCGAATTCGGAGTGTTGTCACACACGAAGGGAAGGTAATTCGGCTGCACATCGTCTTGCTCGGATGGGTCTTGGTGTTTCTCAAGAATTGGTGTGGTTCGAGGAACCTCTGGATTTGATTCAAGACATTTTATTTGAGGAAGGATTGTAACTTTTGTTGTTAGTTCATTTGAGGATAGGTTAACTGTTGTGCGGGACACTTTTTTCCTTAGACCGGATTGAAATCCCCAGCAAGGTTTTTATCGAGGCCAATTATGCACACTATCCTCAGTTTGTACATATTTCAAGTTGTTTAATGAATATCGTACTTTCTTCAAAAAAAAAATCCTAATACTTATTTCTTTGCAATTTGACCACTTGTAAGGCATGCACATAAGAAAAAAAGACAAAAATAAAAAAATATGTAAATCATTATTTCTCAATTGGCATTCAAATTTTTTGATATTTAATCATTTAGCTTTCACCTTAAAATAAACTTAGGTGATATCTAAGTTTGATTAAGAAATTAAGGGCCTGTTTGGTATCCTATTTGAAAATTTTTATCATTTCTCAAAACATTTCTTAAGAACATTTCTTGAAAACAATTTTCTTTAAGACTAAATAACTTGATTGGTTTGTGATTTAAAATTTTTAAATATTACGACGAGATAGAGATGATTGAAGGAAAGAGAAAGAAGAGAGAGGATCGGACGAGATAGAGAAGACGAAGAGTGAGGGAAAAAACCGAGAGAATGAGAAGAGTGGATTAGATGAGAAACGAAAAAGGTATAAAAAAATATAAAAAAAAAAAGAAGAGACAAAAAGAAGAAAACAGAGATAGATTTGGAGTGAGAGGGGAGAAGGGAGAGAAAAGAAAGGAGTGAGTTTACATTTTTAAAAACTCTAAAAACTCACTTTTTATGTTTTTAGAGAATAAACTATATTTTTTAGTTAGTCTTGAGTTCAGTTTTTTAAAATAGTCATACCAAACAAGTTTTTAAGGCCTAAAACTTGAAAATTGTTTTTGAGTTTAAAAGGTTGGATTCAAGTAGAGTACCAAACAAGTCCTAAGTTTTTAACTAATTTTTTTAAACTCAGCCGATTCATTAGTGCAAATCGCCAATTTACTCCTAACTATCAATGTCTCTACATTTTTTTTTAACAAATGATATTATCTACACTAAGAGGAAATGGGTGGTTGCTAGTAATAATGTGGTTCAAATTCGTCGAGAATCGAACTTAAAACCTTTCACTTACAAGTAAAGAAAAATATCACTAAATTCTTATAAATAAAGAAAAATACTATTAAACCGTAGTACTAAATGACTCTCTACATTTCTTCTATATCATTTTATGTTCGCTTGGGACACCATGCCATGGGAGGTGCCCTACACCTATGAGATATTTGATCCCACCTGTAGACACTTGGCAACGTATAAACCTATAAGAGCTTGAATTGAACACATTGGTGTTCGAACACTTGTCAAATTTTGAGAGCATGCAAAACTAGAGGCCACAAAAACAAACATCTTTTGAATTAGCTAAAGCGTTTTAAGCATTAGTTAACCACCCACCTAAAAATTCGTTGTTTTAATATAAAAGAAAGAACGTATGAAACGAAATGGAAAAATCATGTTGTTCTAGTAGGTTGATTTGATTGTTTTTGTTCATGCATGTAGCTTTCGCTAGTTTGGTGAGAAAGTAACCGAATAGGATTTTAATGTGACATACAAGTGGGGTGAAACACTAGAACCAACTAGCTCCATCAAAGTTCTAAACATAGAAATTAAAATAGGAAAGGGATCATCTTGGGATCCTTTTCTCCTAATCCACCAAATCAAGGAATCCGTGTCATTGAAATTTGATCCAACGATTGAAATTATTATAACTTTTAAATAGCCCCCTGTTTGTAGCCATTGAATCAAATTTCAATGACACGGATTCCCTAATTTGGTGGATTATGAGGAAGGGATCCGGAGAGGATCCCTTTCCATTAAAATATACATTCAACAATTTAAGAAAGTCTTATCAACAATGCATCCAAAATATTAAATTCCTTTATTTGTGGGAATTAATTTGGTTAATTTTGTGACGGTCTCTAAGTAGCTCAAGTAAGATGGAGTGAGATTTTAACAATATGAAGAGCAGCTCAACACTTTACAAGCGCATGTAATGTTTCTTAATTCTCCGATGGAAGATTCACTATGCCTCTCACATGTGGTGTCATGTAAGTCTAACAAGTTGACAATACATATTTGTTGATGTGAGAGCAAAAGCAAGTGGGCCATCGGGCTTAATACGCGGCTAATCTCCTTTAATACTATGAAATAAGTTGAGATTTTATGCTTAACAATAAGGAGTAGCTCAACTTATTATAAATAGGCATTTTAACCAAAATGGTCCCTGAAATTAACATAACTCCTCACTTTGGTCCCTAATATTTGAAATCGACAGAACTTGTCCTTAAGTTTGTCCGACATCAATCATTTTGGTCATCCTGTGAAAAATTTATGTTAAATAAGGACCAAAATGAAAAAATGCTCTCAATTTAATAAACAATGAGCCAATATAATTTGACAAGAATTGAGAGTTTTTTTTTTATTATTATCATTTCATTATTATTTAATAGAGATTTTTTCACAAAATGACTAAAATGATTGATGGTGAATGAACTCGATAATCAATTCTATCGATTTTAAATCTAAATGACCAAAATGAGAAGTTATGTCAATTTCAGATACCATTTTAGCTAACAAATCTTATAAATAGACGCAAAATTCCTTAATTTTTCAATGTAAATTCACGCTCTCAACATATTAATAGTAATCATCTATGTTATTTTATAGATTACTTTGATAATTTCGTCCCCACCAATTTAAGTGTAAAGAAAAGGTTATATATACGTAATTGGATGTATACCTCTATACTCAATTGATTTACCGGAAAAGGTGGCTTATCTAATGTTTTCTTTTAAGAATTTCTCAAAAACGTTGCTTTCAGTATAAAAAATTTCTCATCCAGATTCCAATAGAGTTCAGAAAATATTTAAATCTAAAGAGAAGGTTTGGGGATTTCTCAAAACAGACAGTTAATTGTGATCATGAATCTTCCATATGCATCATCAAATAGCTAGCTACTACCTAATCGTGTTGCCTCCAATATGACAAGGAATGGACCGAAACCTGACTACGCACTATTAGAGCATCTCCAATAGGGAGATGCAAAATATATTGGAATTGTTGCAATTCTATTGGATTGAGAATGTAATTGTTTAAATTCTAGCGTATTTAGGAGTATCTTTGTATATTCATTTTAGTAGTTTAATTCATATTAAAGTTGTAATCCTAATAGGGTAAGGATTTAACCTTCCCTCCTACTATAAATAAAGGGACATTGGGGTGATACAATACACATCTCAGAATTCCATCTCTCTCTTCTCTCTCTATTGTCGTCGGCCCCTCTCCCTCTCTGAACTGAAGGATCATGGAGGAGGCTTTCTTCTACAACATCAAAGGCTTTCAATTATTTTCTGCTAATCAGGTTCTTCTAAAATAAGTTAAGATATTTGGAAAAAAACCCTTGAAGAATGAAAACATTCCTCATGATGCATGAACCCCCTATATTTATATTTTCCTTCCAATTATATATATTGCATATGTGTTCATATATTTTGTCAATATATATATACTTGTTCATGCAATACGCAATTATGCCATGTGGAATTTGTAAGTCAAAGCATCAAAATTAATTTAGAAGCAATTAGGGTTTTTAACCCTAGATTTCGAGAAAAAAAAAATCTGGGATTTTTGTGGCATAAGCCGCGGCTCACCGTCGTCGTGCCCCGTCGCTAGCCTGTAGCCCAACCGCGTGGAACACCTTGGGATGGTGTCGTTTCGACGCCATGGACCACTAAACAGCAGCCCCGTGGGCTTGTTGCCTCTGCACAGACAACCAGGCTTCGACCTGGGTTAGGTTTTCACGAGCCTCAAGCCCCGAGCCAACCAGCAAGCCTGCGGCTTTGCTGGACCATCCCCTGAAGCCCGGCCCAACCTACCAGCAAGTTTTTGTGCTTGCTGGGCTCATCCCCTTGCCCCGGCCCACCTACAACACCTTTCTTGGCTGCTGGGCTTGTACTATCATGGCCCAACCACAAAGCTAGCTTCGGCTGGGTTTTGCAGCGCCTCAACCCAAAGCCAGCTTCAATTGGGCTTGCTAGAGCTTTGGCCCGAGACCAAATCAAGCCAGCCTTTGTGGCTGGGCTTACCCAGGAACAACCCGTGGCCTGCAGCCATGATTTGGGCTGCCCTATTGCAACTCGTGGGCCCCCTAAGCTCTTTTAGGGCCTTGCCTTGCTCACAGCACCCAAGCCTACCGTCATTAGGCTATGGTTTTTTTAATCCAATGTTATTTTTGGCATTCTTTATAATTTTAACCCGAATGTTATAATTATTTTTGCTTCTACAATCGACCCTGTATGGTCCGATCTATTGAATTAATTAAAGTGACTAGCAATCCATTAATCTGACAGTTAATCCAAAATTATTAGCCTGCAGCTCACTTTTTGGCAATTAACAATTCAATAAATTATTTCGTTTCTTTGAACCGTTGACTATCTTTCGTAGTCTCGAAGCACTCACACTTGGGTTCCTGAAGCAATCCACAAATTCACTACACTTTATTGTATATTGTATTATGTGTTCTTACGGGTACCCCTATATATGAACTGAACGTTCATAACTAAATCGAACTTGTAGTTTCAAATTTAGTGCGTTTGAAACCCCAAATTTTCATTCAAAACTTACCACATGAAACCCGTAGCTTTCATGCTTAAATTAAACCAATACATGTTTATAAAATCCGAATGATCTACCATATATGTCTATGGATTTCCATATGGCTAAACATGTTTTGTTGTACCCTCCATTTTAGGGACATGTCGAACTTGAACAAGCTTGATTTCACCGCTCTGGAAATCTCTGGAAGAAACTACCTGAAGTGGGTTCAAAACATGAAGCTTTATCTTATTGCAAATAGTCTTAGAGCTATTATCGAGGAACTAATAAACGATGAACCCGTTGACGAAGCTCAGAAAGCTACTGCTATGATCTTCATTCACATACACACCAATGATGCACTGCAGACCGAGTACCTCATAGAGGAGGATCTACGTACATACCCTCTGGCTCGCTCTGGTCGATCGCTTCGATCACCAGAAAGACATTTACTTACTTGAAGCAAGACACGACTGGCAGCATTTACACTTCCAAGACTTTAAGTCTGTGAATGAATACGACTCTGAAGTTTGTAAAATCCGATCACTCCTTAAGTTCTGTAACAAAGACTTAACCGAACAGGATCTCTTAGAAAATACCTATTCGACCTTCAATGCCACCAATATTGTCCTGCAACAACAGTATAGGGCATAAAAGTTCACCAAATTTTCGGATTTGATATCTGTTTTACTTCTCGCTGAAAAGCAGAACCAACTTTTGATCAGAAATCATCAAGCTCGACCTACTGGCTCAAACGCCGCGCCTGAAGCGTATGCGACCAATTCTAGCAGCCACAACCGATGGAAATCCCATCGTGGCCGTGGAAATGGACGGCAAGCCCCACCACGAGCCCAAGGTCAACAAAACAGAGGCCTACCCAAATGAGGAAATTTGACCCAGAAACGTCAACCCTTTGCCCTTAAGGCCTCAAACATCAAGAACAATGGAAAAGCTACCGTTCAATCGGCTTCCACTAAACTGGATATGTGTTATCACTGTGGATCAAAGGATCATTGGTCATGCATCTGCCGAGCTAGCCCCGAGGCAATTGCCAAGTATCATTCCCGTCGTGAGTCTAACTTTGCGATTGTAAAACTTCCCGAAGATACTGTGGAGGTTTCAGATTTTCAGGAGGCATCCGCTCCCATGGAAGAATAAAGTTTTATTTTTCTAAGACATGTTAGGGTGTTTTACACCCCTAGTGGCCGAACCCCCCTACATTTTAGTTTTATGGTTTAATTTTCGAACAATTTTTCTAAGTCTTTAGAATTATTTGTTTGGTTTTGGTTTGTTTTGAACTATGGATATTATTTCTCGACTTGATTAATTGAATGAATGGAATTATATTTATGCATGTGACCAATTCAATTAATTTATTTCTAAGTATAACTAGTGGAGAAATTAGTTGTCTGTCTGATAGTGCCACCACGCACACCATATTGCGTGAGAAACTCTATTTTACTAACTTCGTACCTAAAAATGCACCTATGACAACACTTTCATGCCCATCCAACCTGATATTAGGATACGGAAAGGCCCGTATTATGTTGTCCAATGGTACTGAATTAACCATTAAAGAGCAATATATTAAAGAGGCATTCCTTGTATCACTTCTTATGAATATGGCCAGAAGCGTATTCACGAGAAGCTAGAACATCTCCTGAGTGGGTTGTACATAACAACCATGCGTGCCATCGAGACCCATCACATGGTCGGCCCTATGGCTGGGTTCTAGAGCACTTTCCTGTTTTGGCATGATCGAATGGGACACCCCAGACGAGATATAATGCGCCGTATCCTCAAAGTATCACATGGACATCACTTAAAATCTTATCCCGGTCATTCTCTTTGCAAAGCATGCTCCTTGGGGAAGTTGAACATTTAACCTTCCCTTACAAAGATTATTCACGACCACTCTATGTTTCTTCAGATGATTCAAGGGGATATTTGTGGACCTATCCAACCAATATGCCAACCATTTAGATACTTTATGGTGTTGGTTGATGTATCAACGTGATTGTCACATGTCTACTTATTGTCTACACGCAATGCTGCATTTGCGAAACTCCTAGCACAAATTATTAAGCTTAGGGCTCACCACCCTGATTATCCAAGTAAGTTGATTCGACTGGATAATGCTGGAGAGTTTACGTCATAGACTTTTGACAATTATTGCATGTCTGTTAGGATTGAAGTTGAACATCATGTACCCCATGTTCACACCCAAAACGACCTGGCAAAAGCTTTCATAAAGTGCCTTCAAACGATAGCTCAGACTTTGGTTATGCGAACCAACTTGCCGATACCTGCCTTGGGCCATACAATATTGCACGCAGCTATGTTGGTCCGTCTGAGGCCCATCGCTACCCAACCTCATTCACCGTTACAGTTGGTTACTGGATACGAGCCTGATGTCTTGCATGTACATGTGTTTGGGTGTGTAGTCTATGTGCCAATAGCATTACCACTACGTACTAAAATGGGTCCTCAAAGAAAAATGAGAATCTATGTCGGTCATGATTCGTCATCCATTATTCGCTACTTAGAACCCTTGACAGGAGATATATTTACCGCATGTTTTGTGGATTGTCACTTCGATGAGACAGTCTTCTCGTCGTTAGGGGGAGATAAGATCACTAACGTTTCTGTAGAACGCCGCGAATTATCGTGGATTACTCCCACTATGTCTCATTAGATCCCCGTACCCCTCAGTCTAAAACTGAAGTGCGACGTATTCTAGATCTTCAGAGCATCACTCAAAGCATGCCATATGCTTTTACTAATCTAGCAAAGGTAACGAGATCATATATACCCGCTGCAAATGTACCTGCAAGGATGGACGTACTTAACGTAAGCCGTAACATCGCCTTGGAAGGCCAGACCCTCCCTAATGGTGGGGTGGCCCCACCTCCCACATGGCAAGGTACACTAGTGGCTAGCCAATCACCTGCTCCTATTCTTAAGCGTGGCAGGCCCCTTGGTTCAAAGGATTCACAACCCCGGAAGAGGAAAACAGCACAAACTCCTAGTCTGAATCCGACCATTGCTTACTCATCTATTCCAACGCATGAGGTTATTCTAGATTACAGTGATGCCTTAGATAAGACATACCGGCCTCCCAAGAATCGCGAGATTTTGATCCATTACGTAGTATTGGATAAGGTTTGGAATCGGAATTAGATGATTATCGATGATGCATTTGTGTATGCCGTTGCTTTTAACATCATGCTTTGCTATGACATTGAACCACATTCCGTTAATGAATGTTGACGTAGAGCAGATTGGTCAAATTGGAAACAAACAATCCAGGTCGAACTCGATTTGCTCGCGAAATGTAAGGTGTTTGGGCCTGTAACTCATACTCCACCACATGTGAAGCATGTGGGCTACAAGTGGGTTTTCATAAGGAAGCGTAATAAGAAGAATGAAATCGTGCGATACAAAGCATGCCTCGTAGTGCAAGGCTTCTCTCAATGCCCTGTGATTGATTACAAGGAGATGTATTCCCCCATAATGAACGTCATAACGTTCCGTTACTTTATCAGTTTGGTAGTTTCTGAAAAAATGAATATCCAGCTTATAGACGTGGTAACCGCGATACAAAAATGTACATGAAAGTTCCATAATGACTTCCATTAAATGATTCAAATAGTTCTAGACGACGGAACACTCTCTTGATTAGATTAAGGAGGTCACTCTACGGATTGAAATAATCCAGGCAGATGTGGTATAACTGTCTGAGTGAATATTTGACAAGTCAGGGTTATATGAACAATGAACTATGCCCATGCGTGTTCATCAAGAAGTCATATTCTGGATTTGCGATCGTTGCAGTTTATGTCGACGACACAAACCTTATCGAAACTCTAGCAGAGCTTGAGGAAATTACCA
>JAOEHR010000045.1:15346755-15358569 GCA_025448175.1 Aronia arbutifolia
ATAATATGTTCACTAAACCTGCCGTACTCTGCTAATTATAGAAAGTCTGCCTTTGAAACAGGCTGTTTATATATAAATAGACATTTAACGACAGATTGTATGTATACGAGGTTGTATACATATTGCCTTGCTGCAGACAAATATTGTCCATCTCAAAGACAACTTCTCTCTAACTTACTTACCTAATATAGAAACTATCTTACTTCCTAAAACCTTGCTCCACTGTGTATGCTGAGAGTGCCAGATGATACACCGTCCTTGGCGACTAAGATCAGTATTCGGCTTCCTCCAGAAAGCTTTGTATTCCGATGAGTTCATATGTCCAAGAATATGGTTGATGCAATCAACCCTTGCACGAATGCCGCCCTCTGCCTTCTCTCTTCTTTATCCTTTTCACAAGCTTCATCTGGGGGAGATGGATCGGCGCTGCACAGATAAAATGCATCAGTAACCGCACATCAACAGCATCACCAGGATATATTATTCGACAATATTAGTTACTGAAGCCAGTAGAACTTGCAGCTCAGTCATGTCAGCCAGGACTCTGGCTAACAAAGCAAAAGAAGGGCAATGGAAAGTAAAGGGAATAAATTACTATAAATCGATGGTTCGTCACATTTTTGGTTCAACCGAAGGAGCATTAATAACTAGTGCATTGACTCGCTTAACGACAAATATCGAGATAAAATGAAGTGAAAAAAAAATGAAACAATTTAATACTTCACCCTGTTGGAACAGACAGCATGGTTCTATACTGGATGACGCAACGGTTAAAGAGATAACGACAGTTTTGGCGTGACATATAAGTCTATGTCACAAGATAAACCTATGCTAATAACGAAAGGGTTTCCTGTTTCCTATTTTTCTTCATCTCTCCAGCAGAAAACTCACTAACTGCCGTGATGGCATTTTAATTGCCTTTCACTTTTAATTCAAAAGAGGAGTTGGTTGGAAGCAAAGATAGCATAATATTTCAAAAGTACAGAACCCAGGTAACATAAAAAAAGCACTATCTCATAATTCTCAGATGATTAATCAACTAATCAAATATATGCAGTTAAGGGATCAACCAAACATAGAATGATAGCAAACTAATTAGAAAAAGTTCCAAAACCAATAACCAAACAGAGTTAAATGGTGTTCACAGTTCACTAGGAAAGTAAAAGATTCAATAAGAGGTTACTAGACAAATGAAGGCAACTAGAGAAATGAGATAATCGCATATCGTGGATAGCTTAGATCTAACAGAAATAACAATTTAATGGATTCACAAAATTAAAGATCTTCAAGAATTTGAAACTGCCGATGAAAAGCAGATTTAGCTGCAATTAAGCCTTTCATAGATACCAAACTGTAATTAGGGTTGGTAATATGTATACACAACAAATCTTCTGTTTATGGAAAGCATATAAACAGCAGATCTTTCATATTATCGAAACATAGATACGATGTTTCAACAAATTAGTTTCTGCCTTATGAGATCATGATATACCTGGGTTTGCAAAGACCTATTTACGATTATATCATCAGTTCATAACATGGTGCATGTTAAAATAAAAGATTTCTCAAGTTTGCAATCCCTATTAATCTCACGCTCAAACAATCACTAATATGGTATGGTTATACTTTCATAAAAAAGCAAAAGGAATTTACCTTTTCATGCCGGAAGTGATAGGGGAATCGATATCTGAACAAACATCTTCGGGGATACCTGTAGGGTCTGAAAATGATATATTGCAGATAAATGGTGAGAGGAGAGGATCAGGTGCAGTTTCCTGTGCATATGTCCTTCCATGTTTAAGCAGTGCCTTCCCCAGCATTGCTGAACTACCCGTCCACAAACCGGATTTTTGAGATTTTCTCCTGTGCTGAAAGCACACAGATGAATCCTTTAAGGTTCCGACAATGATCAACAGAGCTATCGGCTAAACTCACTATTACGAAGCCTTGATCCAATATAGGTAATAATACCTTGAAGGAGCTTCCATGGTGCACCATAAAATGTCCAATTACATCTTTCCCCAGATTCGCAGCGCACAAAGGACAAACCTGGAATAGCAGGATTAAAGCAGCCATCAGGTTCAAATTCTAGCTGAAACATCTATCAATTTCAAGCAGCATCTTTTTTGTAATCAATATATCAACGTTCTTCATTGGATAGTTCAGTAATGACTCAAGAATCCAATTTTGATAACACTAAATCTCTCTTTTAATCGCACACGACAAAATATTAGGTAAAGAAAAGCACTTACTGCATTTTTAAAGTCAAAGCAGTGTTCTTCCTCCAAGTGGCTGCAAAGCACTGGGACTTCAATATCCACATAACAGAAGGGGCATGGAAAACACGATTTTGTGTCGTCATCTCCTTCAGAATCTTCCAAACCCATATGATTATCTGTTTAATATAGAAGATCGAAGATCGATCAATAGGTGTATAAATCACACAGGGTATAGATATACGTACACGTGTATATGTGCACACACGTGGATTTAGCAAAACAAGTCAAAAGCTTCGAGAAAGTTGATCTCAGTATATAAAATAAAGTACTTGTCGTTTCAATTACATCAACATCCCCAATATTCAGCCGTTTAAACTACGAGATCAAACACACGCAGACAAGCGCGCATGCACACAATTCACATGGACAAGTAAATAACTATATTAGAATGATAGAACCTAACACCCAGCTATTACTCCGGCCCCAAGAAACTACTGAAGTGAACACTTTGCCTCGCATTAGGTGATCAAGTATGGGACATTCATGAAACAAACACCACTTGATTCTTATCGAAAAGACAATAAACAGAGAGCCTAAACAAATATGAAGGCATCTTCTTATCTATACACTGCACAAGCTACAAATGAATTAACCAGTCTCAACAACCATCCAAAAGCAGATTTTTCATCATTCTTGATATGTTTTTCAATCTCAATCGAGCCCTTAAATTTCTCACCTTCACGAATAACACTAGAAGCATCATTCTCAGATTTTCCTTCACCCAAAGCCTCAGACAAAAGGCTTTCTGCTTCCTTCAATATCTGCTCTCAAAGTCTTTCCAGTCCCAATAACGCTAAAGTTCTGATTTTTCTACTTTCCCCTCTGAAATTTTCATGCCGATAATATTCTTCATCTTCACTATAATTTTCCACATCTTCTTCAACCCGAGTATAATTTATCATGCTGATAAATCCCCTTAATCTTTCTTTGTGGTGTTGATTAACCTCCCATTATAATTAAACTTCCTCCACCCTAATTAATCAAAGTAACATCTTGATCTCCATGTGGTCTATACCAAACCCTAAATTCTACAACAAATTCAGGGATGCAAATAATCACACAAATAGGAAAGTTTTTATGAACAAATCTAGGAAACTCGATAAAATTACCTAATCTAGCATCATACAAGATATGGAAAATCTCAGATTCTCCGGACTTTTTATTTCATTAAATGGGATATTTTCCAATATTTCCCCACAAGAAAAATACCCCATATATTTCAGGATAAAACAGTATCCGCTTGAAAGTTCAAGCAAAAATAGTTCATTTAAACAGTGTTTAACAAAACAATTAGTCAAAAACAATGTGCCAATTTCTTTCTTAAATCCAACCAAAGTTCTCAACTTTAATTGCAACCCAGTTCTTGAAATCCCACACGCAAGCCATTGCTTTACTCAAACATCAAAAAGAAGAACCTCAATTGGTGCAAGTTTCGTTAAATTCAAGGACCTCAATGAACGGATTTTTAGTTCAGAGACCCAATCTAAATTACGGTGAAAGTTAGGACCAATTCTAAATTTTACTCGATACAAAATGTCGAAGTAAAAAATAAAATTCAGAAAATTGAAGTACCATAGTGAAGCCTTGCAGCATGAGCAGCAGAGAGGCTCTTTGCGTGAACCCTGGAAGACCACAAGTCAACGTCCATGGTGGTGGTTCAACTCTCCGGCGACCCAAGTCAGCTTTTCCCGGCGAGAACCGGTGGAAACCGCGCCTTTGGGAAATGGGTTGGGACCAAAAGGCTTAAAGTTTCAAGCTTTGAGAGAGATTTTGGGGTGTGAGTGTGGTGATGTTTTGCTTACTCACTCTCCTCTCATATATTGCTCCGATACTGAAAGCTTTCCCTACACACAAAAGATAGTTGATGGATTTCTGACACGTGGCATTTTTATTTATTTATCACACCATTTGCTTTTTTATTTTCTTGAGTTAAATAATTGTACGTTTAATTGTAGTTGTGCTTGTTAATTGTCAATCTTTTTGTCAAAGTGCAGAGAAAACCATGGTTTTAATCTATTTTTTATTTGTTTATTTGAATATTATATTTGCTTTCTGCTGCATTTGACATGTATTAAAGCAGGATTAGTCTAATTAAATGATTAATGAGATTGTTTAATGACTCGTGTGAAATAACCTTTCTGCACATCACATGGAAGCTTTTGGCGGGTCTTGAAAGATGCCATTGATGCTGGTGTTGAACTTCTTTTGGGTTCTTTATCTTAAGTGTGGATGACGTGAGGTAATTTGGTTTGATTTGGATTCTGGTTATTTTATTAAGAAGAAGGAAACAAAAAGGATGAGGCTACAATCTACCGTTTCACCTCTTAGAAAAGAGTGAACTACAATGCTCTGAACTGTTAGAGTTTTTAGATCCAATCTGATGCTTATTTATATGTATTTAATAGACGTTGAACTAGATTTGAAGACTCTAAGTAGCAGGGTATTCAATACTTCAGAGTAATATTGATAGCTTTTTCTAAAAGTATGTTGAATGTTGTAAATTCAATGCAATGTTGCTTTAAACGTGGCTCTTATGACAGTTAATTTTTGGATTTGGGAAAATCACTAATTGAAATAACATTTCCAATATTCATGTTTTCAGTACATGTATGAAAGTGAAGATTTGGAACTCTTAAGACAATAGATTTTGCTTTCAGAGAATATATACTTATGAGAGTGTCTTGATCATCACGTGATCTATCATTCAGTATTCATACATTAATTTTGCAACCTATGATCTAAAGATGCACGTGAAAACATAATTCATTAAGATAGGTAACGACTTTACTTTCTTCTTGAATATAATTTGATCATAATGTATCACCGATTTTATGTCTAGAATATGTTTGATAACAATACAAGCATGTGCCGCCTTGACAATTACATGTTGAGTGTCCAACTTATTACCTCCAAACTTGTCGGGGTTTTCCATCTCGTGCCCTAACCAGAACAAGAAACTAATTAGGTTTTAGGTGATTAACTTTGATAAATAAGATTAACAAAGCAAAAAAGATGGGAAAGCAAATGGGGGTGACAAGACCAAAGGGCCAAGGCAGAGAAAGGCAAGGCATGCAGTAACAAGTTGGACAAAAAGTTGCTTTAGTGAGGAGGAAGGTGCATTCCAACTACAAAAAGGGCCAAACAACAACTGCTCAAAAGCCTGTGGTGGCACAACATCTTCTCTTATAAAACAGATTAAAGAGAGAGCTCAAAGGTTGAAACCCATCAAAGGGGTTTTGTAATTCTTTTATGTTTTTCACTTATAAATAATCATTATTAGAGGCTAATGTTCCATTCGTTTAGTGGTAAACAATGGGATGGTTTGCTTGGCATGAAAGGAACTTACCAAAAGCTAAAAAGACATAAGAAAAAGAACTAAGGTATTATATGGTTGCTCAAACTCGACCGAATTATCTCAGTTGAATTAGACAAGTATCTTGTTACTTTCGTTGAACTTATAAATGCTGAAACTGAGTTATTGAATTGGAAAACAGTCCATCATAGTGTGTCATCCAAGTGTCGTTTAAAAGGATTGGATGAATTAGGATTGACTTATACTCGATTCTATCCTAGTCCAATCCCAGTCACCAAACAAGCATAATGGCATCACAACATATATGAGTGGATCCCAATTGGCATTTTGGGTGATTTGGGCTACTCAAAAGAACTAATGTTCGGGCTGAACTCATATTTGCTTTGATCAATGTTAGGAAGGACTTAGCCTAAAGTTTGAGATATTATGAAGAGCGTCCACTATTAGACAGGCCCTAAGGTGTTCATGATAGGGAAAGCTAGCTAGGAAATCTTTTGATGAAGATCAAAGCCCCATTTAAACATATTTTTAGGCAGATAACATGCTGTCAATGGATTTTTTTTAGGGACTAGTAGACAATCCATGAGGGAGAATTCATGGCCTTTTTGGATTTATGTCTGATAATTTGTTAACACCAAGCTTGCATAAAGAGATAATCTTTTACATAGACCAATGAAGATATAGATATGTCAATTGTCCCTTGATCTGCTGCCTCCATGTTCAAACTTTTACGATATCAAAAAGAGTGGGACTGACAAAAGGTTAAGCTAAATACCTTTATGAGAGAGCCATATATTGGTGGGGAATGGGAATGAGAATGTTGTTGAAGAATACAAGAATTCTTCTTCGGAAGACAGACAACACTATATGTGAGTTATACTGTGTGGTTTCACATCTGCTATGTCGTTCAGATGATAAGATACAAGTTTGAGGATAATATCTGTGTGATTGATAGTACGCCGATAACCCATTTCTCTGAAATCTTGACAATTACAATAATATTTCTCCCAGGTTTTATGACATAATGATTCCTCCTCAGTCCTCATTCCTTGTAATAACCTAGCTATGGCCCAGGGCCAAATTGACTCTCTCATTACCATCATTGAGCTAATAAAAAGGTAAAGAAAGATGAATGATTATAGTACTCAAGAAAACTTAGATTGTGTTTTAAGCTGAGAAGAAGATCTGATGATAGACACACACACACACATAGCTGGAATATATATACCCACCTATGGATCAGTATAATACACACATGACACAAAACATCAGTTATAGAAAGAAAATGAAAATGTTATCATATATATATATATATATATATGTGGATCACAGTAATGCTCTCAATTGGTGTGTTTGGTGTAGAACCGAAATTCAGTAGTTGGTCAAAGTTTCTGAAGGAGATCGAGACAGCACCAACCATTATGGTAAATCAGCATATAATGGCAGACATTATATATCCCCAAAATGTAGGAGAGCAAATCGTTATATATTATGGTGTTTCGTGTCAATGAAACAATGTTAACGTCACATGGAGAAAAACTTAAAGCCTTCTCCAAATGCAAAGAATCATCAGATGAAAAACTGAACGATGCATGGCAAAGCTTAGCTGTTCTCATATATACATGTGCGTGTGGGTGTATAAATATATAAGCACTGAAAGCATATTCAAAATAATATACAGCTCTATAATTAATGGCTCTGGTAATGCAGATGGAGATGAATGTCTTCAAAATTGACAAATTAAAACATATATATATATATATATATATATATATATAATCTCTATGAGTACTGGATACTAAAAAATCATATATTCACGCTTTCAAAACACATACTACAATTACAATACAAGTCTTACAAGCATCAAGGTAATGAGAACATGACAGCAACATGATGTATTTGCTGCATCCATATACTCAAAAAACAGAAATATATAATTAAGAACTAAAACTGAAAAAAGATAAAAAAAAAATACATAAAGGAGATTAAAAGGAAATAAAAGTGATCAATCGGACCAGGAGAGCTTCATTCCCCCGTTAATGGATGCTATATATCCCTCATCAGTGTATCATTCTTGGGTTGGACTTGGAGAGACCCCAAAGTTCTTTAAATGGCAGTTCCAAGAAACACCATGTATATCTCTTGAAATTGAAACTGAGGAGAAACCCTAGTTTGCTTCCACTGCACTGGACCGCCATATATTTCAGAAACAATTCCCACATCGTGATCATAAGAGAGAAGATATGCAGCTGAGGGAGTGAGAGAGGGAAAGCAGCAGAGTTAGAGTAACTCACATAATACGGTAACATGGTACAGATATATATAGCTTTATATTGCACAGAGAGAGAGGGGTGAAATATTGTGAAGCACGCATAGTGTGGACTGTGGAAGTGTGGAGACCTAATCTTATATTCCCGCATGCCGGATTTCTCTCTTTAATGAACAGTGCTAGAGGGCACGTTTCCACAGGGAAAAAGGAACACCCAACAAAAAGGGAGACGACACACTCACACAGTGGACTGTGGAGGCAAATGTGTATGTGTGTGTTCAATTTTTAGGGTTTACATTTTTGTGAAGGCAAAGCAAAGTAGCAAACTTAAAGCATGATATATCGGTGCCCCAAAGGTGGGGCTAGTTAGCACCTTAACCCTTGAAAAAGGGTCTTTATCTATGTATAATGCATGGTGTTTTAATTTTTGGCTCTTCTCTCTTTTATCTTTTGGTCGGCTCGTATCCAAAAGGGCTATAATTTTCTTTTTGGTTGCCTTTCATATGCTTTTGTGTATGGTTTGATTTAGATTTACTTTGTTATTTTCAAAACCTTATGAGATTAAGTTACAAATATCAGAAATTTACGTAGTTGGATCAAGCTGGTTTCACCATCTAAACTTGATTAACACGCATTTAGACCAAAACTAATAATGCCTCATCATGTGCAAATTGATCGTTAACATCCATCTTCTTTCCCAACCTACACTATATCAATATAAGAATTTTTTTGATGATGGGTTAACTGCATTTTATTAAGTGTAACTATATTGTCGATATTGACAAATATAACAATTTTATAGTTCATAAGTAGGAATGACAACGGTTCGGTTTGGTGACGGAAATGCTATATTTATCTCCATAACTACGAAAATTAAACATATTCATAACCGTCAATTAATCATCAGGTATTATCCATAACCATGCCCACTGGGTAACGGATTCCTCATCGGTTAACGGTTATACCCATCGGTTAACGGTTATACCCATCTTCGTCAATACAAAAAATATATTCGTTCAATTGACGCATGATAATTTAGTAAATATTAATTTGGTCATTAAATATTTGATGTATAAAATGATTTAATGAATGGATGTTGTGGAACATAAAAATTAAAGTTAAACATTTATAATGTGGGTTGATATTTGATATCTCCCATAAGTACTATTGGTCTGGATTCTCATAGATTTTGATTCATATCAAAACTTTTTAACTTGTCCACAAAATGCAACTCACACAGTGCAACTTTTGTATTCTCAAGGTAATGGATTCAGTGATAATAAATAAATAAATATATATATATATTATATAATACAATTACATTATATATAATTACTATTATATTGTATATAATTATATTTTATATAATTCGGTTCAGATTCGAGGACGGATTGACACGCCCCGATCCCGATGTTCTAGGGACATCGGGATGGCCACATGCTGGTCGACACCCAAAGGTGGCGCAAGCCATTTATTGAATGCATATGCTGAGAACATGTAAAATATGCGTATAAATTTCGTTTATGAAATGTAGCAAAATAATAGGATGTGACTATTCATTTATGCATGAAGATAGTGATATAAATAATATTCGCCAACAATGAATATAATGATAATGCATGACATGTTCAGAGCATACATCTAATTCATAGTACAAGCGGAAGATAAAATAGATAGGTGCTATTACAGTAGAAGTCAAAGCAGAGAGGATGACACGGTATCACTGGTAGGGGATGCCTCGTATCTCGGATCGTATTCCTTGTTCCTATGTCATGAGGCTGCTCCGGAATGCTGTGGATGTCAATGGGCAGAAAACTGGGTACTCTGACTACCACTACTGCCATAACTCTGAGTATTCAAGTTACTTCCTCCACCGTAACCTAAACCCAAAGCATAACTCTATGCTGGGTTCGCCGAAGGGCAAACATAGGCATAGTGCCCTGTACCACTACACCTGTGACACATGGAAGTGTTCACAACACAATCTCTCATATGACGTATACCACACGCGCACAAGCTGCAATCGATGGGGTATAGTGACAGAAAGATCGTCTCGCTGACTCACTACCTGAGCCGTCACTAGATGATCCCGAACCCTGGCCGTGTCGCTTAAATGAGTGAGAGTGTCTAGGGTTGAAGGGGTTAGAAGAAGTAGAAAACTCTTTCATACTTCGGGATCGGAATTCTCGACCCCTCTGATTCTGATTCTGAGGTCAGTTCTGACTCCGAGGCTTGTTTTGACTCTGAGGCTGATCCTGATTAAGATTGTCCCATCTCGACTGTTCGATCCTCAAGCACGTCTCGTTCATCTCCTCATAGGATCTATGCCTCTGTGCAGCCACAAGTTGGCTATAGTCTGGGTTCAAGGCAATCTGTAGTTAAATCATCATTTCCCTCTAGTTCCTATAAGTCCCTTCATGATGTCTCAACATACGTCGAAAAATGCTGTCACACTCTGAAATGCTCAGATCGCCCTGGCGAAACTCTAAGAACTCTTGCCTCTTTCTCAACTGATAATTGGGGCTCAAGAAATGCGCGCTGAAGAGTCTCCTAAATGTGGCCCAAGTCAAGAACCAGGTGGACGAGAGCTCTTCGTTGACTTTCACCAAAACCTCACATCCCCTTGAAGGTAGTAACCCGTTATATTCGCCCATTCAGTCAGTGGACATTTCATGCTTTCTAGAGTATCCTCCATTTTCTCCAACCAATCATTAACCTCCTGACATGCTCCAACTACTCTAAGATCCGTAACACTGTGACTATGAGCAATCTCCATGTATGTACGGCTCGGTCTGCTACTACCAGGAAAGGCATTCCGTAACGCGGAGGTTAACTGTTGAATTCCTCCCATTACACCCGAACGATGTCGTCGAGGTACATTCCCACCAGCAGGGTCCATGATTCTGATAAGAGACAAACAGGATTTAGAAAGACGGAAGATTATGGATACAAGAAAGTTTATGATTACCAAATGGAAGAATGAAGTCCTAAGTATGCTCTAATTTGACTTTGACTGTCAACGGTCAATGTTGACTTTTTTACTTTTTCGGGTTTTCGTCCGGGACCCCTCTAAGGCTAATTTTGACGTCCTGGACCCGTTTCCGACGTCCGTTTCTTGAAATTCAATCGTTTGAATAGAGTTTTATTAATTGTACCCTTTATGTGCTTATGTGCAATTATTAGCAGGGATTCCGTCATTCCTATTTCGTACGGCTCTACAACGACGGAGTATCTGTGAGTGGACTCCTTCTAAAATGCATGTTTTAATAGTAGAAATGCATACATGAAAAGTATGATTTAATAATTACATTTTATGAAACGTTTTATGAGTAAATTAGATTTACACTTATGATATATGATGCTTTACTGCGAATATTTGGGAATACCATATTTTATCAAAATGATGTTCATTGTAGTATATATGATGGATGACTATATATTATTTACGAACATGCTTTTACACACTTCTTTATAGTATATATGATGAATGACTATATGCTATGAAGATGATTTTGAGATATATGTACTTATGTTTGGAAAGACTATATTTAATGTTTTGTGCGCATCTAGTGGTCACTATTCTACCTACGGGTGATGTTACTTATATTGCCTTCGGGCGAGCATGTGTAGGGCACTATTCTGTGCATATGAATAAGATACTTATATTGCCTTCGGGCAGGCGTGTGTAGGGCACTGTTCTATGTATATGGGAGATACTGATATTGATACCACTAGTTAGCATATTATATACGAGATATGTTTATGAAAGGTTTTATGGCATGCTAGGGTTTTCGGAGAAACCTATTACATATTATGCTATTAGTTTTCATAAAACTTTGGGGGTTAGTATGTTGATAATTGTTTCAGTATTATATATATATATATATATCAACTTGGTCCACTCATGTTTGTTTTGCGCCCCCTCAGAACTTAAAATCAAGGCGTATAATCCC
>JAOEHR010000045.1:16741682-16761678 GCA_025448175.1 Aronia arbutifolia
AAGACCTCATGCTAATTTGAGGTGAGTATGTACATATAAGGCATAAATGATCCACTACCCCGGGCGATGTGGGATCTTACATTCTTGCTCCTGTTTGATTTGGGTTTAGGTATGGATAATAGACAGTCAAAATTAACAGGACGCGTAAGTATTTAGATATGAATAATAGACATCCAATATTAACAGGAGGCGTAAGAATTTAGATATGAATAATAGCAAAAATCCTTTCCATTTTAAATTGAGAATTTTAACGAAAAGCTTATGGTACTGTTCACTTTAACGAAAAATCATATTTTTACACTAAAAAATCAATCATGATACTATTCACTTTATCCTTTATTTTGTCTTTATCGTTAGTTTTCAAACCCTTTTCATTAGTTTTTCATTTTAAATTCTAATCACCGATGAGTGAAAAGGTCAAAGTTACTGTTTCAACACTTTTCCACTACTTGACACAAAAGTTAATTTTGGTATTAACTGTAGATTAAGACCATCTTTTCATAATAAAAAATTGAAAAAAATAAAAAAATAAAAAAAACATGGTAGGCCTCTCATCTTTGTGCACCAAACGTGCAATTCATGATTCAATGGCTTTCGAGTTTGGTTGGTAACCTCATCTATAAATTGTCATCTTATAATATAAAAAAGATAGAGATAAAATTACCATTATTTAAAGTTACAATGTCTGTTCTAACAAAAATAAAGTTTACAAGTTTTTATATTCGTTTAGAAATGCTTTTAAAATAGTTGTAAACGTTTTAATAAAAATATTTTTGAAATGAATTCTTTATAAACACACAAGTAAATTATATAAAAACATTTGAAGTGCTTCCTGCAAGAAGCTCACATAATTAGTTTTTTTTTTATTTTTTTGCAAAAAACACTTAAAATGATTTTACATTCCAAAAATATTTTGTTTAAAAACACTTTCAATAATTTAAAACCATATCCAAATCCGGCGTTTAGTATTTAAAGTTGCAATTTTACAAAGTGCTTCGAAGTACGTGGGATGAAATTCTCAGCGGTTTTGTTTAAAAGTTCGAAGGTTTTAGGTGAATGAAAAGCATTTTTCAGGGTTTTTTTTTAAGTATTTAACATAATAAAGAGAGAAAGTATAAAAGTCTGTGACTGTTACTGGCTGCTGCCACTCTTTGCACTCTTTAGCGGTTCATCTTCTCTGTCCCTGCCTGCGTGTTTGGTGGCCAGAAGGAGGGTCCTTCTCATTTGCGGTTCCCTATCGAATTTCTTATCCAAGTCAAGTTCTTGCAACTGGGTATATTGCTTTATTTCTCTGAAAATTCTCACTTTTTGTTCTATCTTTCAAGGTTCATTTCTCTCTTTTGAGGCCAACAAAGTTCTTTTTTTTTAAGGCAAGAGAAAAAGGTTGGTTTTTTCTTGTGGGTTTTCAATGGCTCCTGATCTCTGACTGTTTTTTGCAGAGATATAAGGTAAAGAGTAGGCAGTTTTGGAGAGGAAGGGAAAGATGGGGGAGAAGCCTGAAGTATTGGATGCTGTGCTGAAGGAAACTGTTGATTTGGTATATAGATCTGAGAAATTTGAAGCCTTTTTTGGTTTGTTTATCTGGGTTTTTGGTTTTGTTTACTGGGTTTTTACCTTTCGTACGAACTCTGTGAGTGCAGGAAAATATACCCATTGAAGAGGTGTTTGAGAATCTGAGATGTAGCAAAGAGGGTCTCAGCAGTGAGGCTGCTGAGGAAAGACTCACCATTTTTGGGCACAACAAGCTTGAAGAAAAGCATGTTTGTTTTTCATGCTTACAGCCCTTTTTTCTTATTATTTTGTGTTTTTGAAGCTTACCCTTCTATGCTCATACAATTCCATGTTCTGGGTTTGTTTCAAACTTTCAGGAGAGCAAATTTTTGAAGTTTTTGGGTTTTATGTGGAATCCTCTCTCATGGGTTATGGAAGCTGCTGCTATAATGGCCATTGCTCTTGCAAATGGAGGGGTAACGGCTTGGCTCTTTTGGTCGCTGTTGTTCTTTCTTTGACACTGCTTGTGCTTTTGAGTTCTTATCTTTTAGTTGATTTGTACCATGATTTTCTGTGTGCAGGGTAAGCCACCGGATTGGCAAGATTTTGTGGGTATTATGACCCTGCTCGTCATCAATTCCACCATCAGTTTCATTGAGGAAAACAATGCCGGTAATGCTGCAGCAGCACTCATGGCTCGTTTGGCTCCAAAAGCCAAGGTATCAGATTGGAAACTTGTTGTCTTTAGTTTTTATAAAGGTTGTAGGAGTACGCGTTATATTATGGAATTGAGTAATCCATAAATTTCACCGTAGTATAGTATCTATTCTGGATGCAGTGCAATCTGATGTGATTGTGTGCGCACAACTGTTAGTTTTCTGTTGTGATATATGTTTCAATTTCTTTGCCGGTTTCATTTCTGACAAAAAGAAATGTTTGAAAGGTCCTTCGAGATGGAAGGTGGAATGAACAAGATGCTTCGGTTCTAGTTCCTGGTGATATAATTAGTATTAAGCTTGGTGACATTGTTCCAGCTGATGCTCGTCTACTTGAAGGGGATCCTTTGAAAATTGACCAGGTTTGATCTGCAATTATAGCTGTCTTGTTTATCATGTTGAAGTTGGCAATAATATGTAATGGCGAGTCTTGGAAAAATTTGGCTGTTTCTGAAGTTTCCATTTTGGGCTTGCAGTCTGCACTTACAGGTGAATCCCTTGCCGTGACGAAAAGCCCTGGGGATGGTGTGTATTCTGGTTCTACTTGCAAACAAGGAGAGATTGATGCAGTGGTCATTGCCACCGGTGTCCATACCTTCTTTGGAAAAGCTGCTCACCTTGTTGATAGCACGAATCAAGTGGGCCATTTCCAAAAGGCAGGGAGACTAGTTTTTTTGGCTTTCTTTTATTTTGGGCTTTGTAGGCTGTGACTTTATTGATTCTGATTTCATTTCATTTTTTTAGGTCTTGACTGCAATTGGGAATTTCTGCATATGTTCCATTGCTGTGGGGATGGTAATAGAGATAATTGTCATGTACCCGATTCAAGACCGAAAATATCGTCCTGGAATTGATAACCTTCTTGTGCTTCTCATTGGTGGAATTCCAATTGCCATGCCGACAGTTCTGTCTGTGACAATGGCCATTGGGTCTCATAGATTATCACAGCAGGTTGGCTTGATTCCTTGTTATGCTACAGCACTATGTGGTATAAGGTGTTTTGGAACGTGATTAGTTTTGTTAATAATGATTGCAGGGAGCTATTACAAAGAGAATGACAGCAATTGAAGAGATGGCAGGCATGGATGTTCTTTGCAGTGACAAGACTGGAACTCTGACATTGAATAAGCTTACTGTTGACAAAAATCTTATCGAGGTTGCTTCTTTGTTATAAAATATTTTTTTTCCTCTATGAAAAAAATCCTTGTTTAAATGCGTGATTGACCTTTAAACTTGTAGGTTTTTGCAAAAGGAGTGGATCCAGATGCTGTTGTGTTGATGGCAGCTCGAGCCTCCAGACTGGAGAATCAAGATGCAATAGATACTGCTATAGTTGGGATGCTTGCTGATCCTAAGGAGGTGATTACATCTTTATATTGGATTGTGCCCGTATCCAAACATAGCTCTGAAGTTCTTTAGGCGTGTTTTACTACATATTTTGAAGTTGAGTAGTTTCTGAAATATATTTGTTATACATATATTATTATCTTTTAAAAATCCCATTTCTTTTGATTTTTGTGAAAAGGCACGTGCTGGAATTCAAGAAATACACTTCCTTCCTTTCAATCCTACTGATAAACGAACTGCATTGACTTATCTAGATCGTGATGGTAAAATGCATAGAGTTAGCAAAGGTGCACCAGAGCAGGTAAATTGCCTTCCACTTTATGTCGTTGTCCTCCCTTTGTTTTCAAGATTAAATACTAATTCCCAGACGCATTTTTTTTTAGATTTTGAATCTTGCACGCAATAAGTCAGACATCGAGCGCAGAGTTCATGCTGTTATTGATAAGTTTGCTGAGCGAGGTTTGCGATCTCTTGCTGTAGCATACCAGGTAACTGAATTTCTAATCTTTATCTTGGGCTTGTGTTGTAGTTTAAAATTTTATTCTTATTTAAAGTCATTTCATTTGTTTTATGCAGGAAGTTCCAGAAGGAAGGAAAGAGAGTGCTGGAGCCCCGTGGCAATTTGTTGGTGTAATGCCACTCTTTGACCCACCTAGACATGACAGTGCAGAGACAATAAGGAGGGCGTTAAATCTTGGAGTGAATGTGAAGATGATTACTGGTATGTTTCTTTATAGTAGCCTTGGTAGGTTAAATTAGTATTGTTTCTTCTTGTTGGATATCTGAAGAAGCATTAATAAATCTTTGCTGAATCTTTGACAAATCATGAGCAATCCAAGTGGTTGTTTTCACTTTTCAGTTAACATACTTTGGTCCTGATTTAGTTATGCCTTGATATTCTGCGTAAAGTTGGACCATCCTTGGGGTGATATGTCATGGATGCTGCAGCATGTGCACACTTATGATATTTGGTTATGGTGAAGCTGTTGTATTAACAGGTTAATGTGTTTGTGTTGTTTTAAGAGACATAGGTGTTGAAAGAAATGGGTAGAAGTTTGTTCTGTTATTTTTCATTAATAGTGTTATTAACCGGAGTCTCTAATACTGCAAGTACGTAATTAGTTGTGTTTCCTGCTACCCTACCTCCGAGTTCAATAGAAAAAAGTAATGATATTTAGTTCTTTGTTTATGTTTCCGTCTTGCTCAAAGTTGTATTTTGTCAGGGGATCAACTGGCGATTGGAAAGGAAACTGGACGTCGCTTGGGGATGGGAACCAATATGTACCCTTCATCTGCTTTGCTAGGACAGGACAAGGATGAGTCAATTGTTGCTTTACCGATTGACGAGCTGATAGAAAAAGCTGATGGCTTTGCTGGGGTTTTCCCAGGTATGCTCTTTCCTCACCATTTTTGGGGAAAGCTCACGCACGTACCATAGTATATGCTTGAGAAAATGTTTTCAGATTTTACTATTGGCTGCTAGAACATGGTTTCAATTATCCAACTTAGAGTGACTGGGTTAATTTTGTTTTTGGTACAGAGCACAAATACGAGATTGTGAAACGCTTGCAAGCTAGGAAACATATCTGCGGAATGACTGGTGATGGAGTCAATGATGCTCCTGCCCTCAAAAAAGCTGATATTGGTATAGCTGTTGCTGATGCAACAGATGCTGCTCGCAGTGCTTCTGATATTGTGCTTACTGAACCTGGCCTTAGTGTCATCATTAGTGCTGTTTTGACCAGTCGGGCAATCTTCCAGAGGATGAAAAATTACACAGTAAGCTTCTAAAATGGCATATTATTCTTGTGATTAAGAGTCATAGTCCACCTCAGCAGTGAACTATATAAGTAACAAATTCTTGTTTATGGTTGGCAGATATATGCTGTTTCCATCACAATTCGTATTGTGGTAAGTTAATGGTTCTTTGGTTTGAATTGTTTGATTCATGTAGATGGCATCTTGCATAAAATTTTGAATTAAATTTCTTTTAGAGCATTCAATAGTATGGCCTCACTTTTCTGATTCTTTTTCATGACAGCTTGGTTTCATGTTGCTGGCTCTCCTATGGAAGTTTGACTTTCCACCTTTCATGGTGCTTATTATTGCGATCCTCAATGATGGTTTGTTCTTTCTTTTCCCTGTTCAAAATCTCTCTCTCTCTCTCTCTCTCTCTCTCTCTCTCTCTCTCTGTACGCATTTGTATAATTTTTGTTTTAGTTGAGTCCTGTTTTGTTGTCTCCTCGTTAGCACCATCTTTTATTGATATTTGGTCAATGTTGTTGCTGAAAACACATGCACTCTTCTATAGCCGTTAAGTGTTTTCTTCCGCAGAATTTACTAACAGAATGACCTTTTAGGTACGATCATGACAATATCAAAGGACAGAGTTAAACCGTCTCCTCTGCCAGATAGCTGGAAGCTGGCTGAGATTTTTGCAACTGGAATTGTGCTCGGAGGCTACTTGGCAATAATGACTGTGATATTCTTTTGGGCAGCATACAAAACAGACTTCTTCCCAGTAAGATTCTGTCTTGTTCGAGCATAAAATGCTCTGATTGTTGCTGATGTATCACTTGTAGTCATAAAATGTGCATTCGTGGGGCTAATTTGCTTATTCTGCTGCTACTTGTCATCTCTTGTTAACGGTTAATTAATATCCAGCCACTAATTGTTTCAGAGAACATTTGGGGTATCANNNCTTGAGGAAACAGCTAATGATGACTTTCGGAAGCTTGCCTCTGCTATATATCTACAAGTGAGCATTATTAGCCAGGCCCTCATATTTGTTACACGGTCTCGAAGTTGGTCGTTTATTGAGCGACCTGGATTGTTGCTTATGGTGGCCTTTATAATAGCTCAGCTGGTGAGCCACTTTTCCCAGTCATCTCGTTTTATATTCATTTTGATTGATTTTGAGGGGAAACTGAATTTCTTACCTTCTATTTTGAGCAGATAGCCACCTTGATTGCGGTCTATGCAAATTGGAGTTTTGCTGAAATTGAGGGGATCGGATGGGGTTGGGCCGGGGTGATATGGCTTTATAATATCGTCACATATATCCCTCTGGATATCATAAAATTCATGATACGCTATGCTCTGAGCGGGAAGGCGTGGGATCTACTGATTGAACAGAGGGTACGTTATTGACACTGGATTGCTTACCCAGTTTTACTTGATCAGGGATTTTCTTGTTAACTGTTTATTGAGGGGTTCTTTGGTTTTTTTTTGGTTTTCTAGGTTGCTTTCACAAGGCAAAAGGACTTTGGAAAGGAACAACGTGAGCTTCAATGGGCACACGCACAAAGGACATTGCACGGGTTGCAGCCACCGGACACCAAGATGTTTACAGAACGAACACATTTCACAGAACTCAATCAGATCGCCGAAGAGGCCAAAAGAAGAGCTGAGATTGCAAGGTGAGCTGCAAACTTTCTTTTCAGCTTGAGATTTTAGTCTCTTTATGTTGCGTTGGTTCTCTAACCGAGACTCCTGCCTTCTTGTAGGTTGAGGGAACTCACTACACTGAAAGGTCACGTAGAATCCGTGGTGAGATTGAAGGGCCTCGACATCGACACAATTCAGCAATCATACACAGTTTAAGACAGATATTACGTATTTACCTAGTTATATACTGTATAAGATGGTTGTGTGCTGAGAGTAAAGACGCGTACTCGGCATGTTGTGAGTAACCTCGCAGTAGACAGTCGTTTTAAATTTGCTATTCTGCTTTTCGGTTTTTGGCATGTAAAATCAGTGCTGCAGTCAGCTGTTTTTTTTCCTCTTTCTTCACTCTTAACCCTCTTCCTTGTGATTAAGAGAGGACGGAAATAAACTTTTCTCCATTAATCAGAACCGTTCATTCGATGTTTCGGTAGCCCCACAAGTTACCTAGCTTTGTAGTTTGTTCTACCCAGGTTTTATGATTAGGTTAACACAAATCGGTCTCTTGAAATGCGTCAAGAGCTTGTTTACTTACCTGGAATAAGAAAAATGTCAATTATAGTAAAAATTATCGAGTAACATAATCAATCCTAGTTATGCACATATTAGATGAAGGATTGTAATGTGGATGGCACATGTTTTTTGACTACATGTGTTAGAAAACTCCAGGAAGTCGTGGATTAGAATAATTTCGATTTTTTTTATACCCATTCCAAGTAAGTAAATGTGCTATTATAAAATTGACGATGGTTTTATTTTTCACTTGTGTAATTTAGAAATCTGGTAGAAATATACGTTCTCATCTAGGTTTGCATCAAAACTAATGAAAATGGCTTAAAAACTTTGAAGTTTAACGATAAGGACAAAATAAAGGGTAAAGTGAATAGTACCAAATTTGACTTTTTAGTGTAAAAATGTGGTTTTTCATTAAAGTGAATAGTACCGTGGGCTTTTCGTTAAAACTCCCTAGAAAATTCCAGGAAGTCGTGGATTAGAATAATTTCGATTTTTTTATACCCATTCCAAGTAAGTAAATGTGCTATTATAAAATTGACCATGGTTTTATTTTGCACTTGTGTAATTTAGAAATCTGGTATAAATATACGTTCTCATCTAGGTTTGGATCAAATCTCATGTTCATGTGATTTCTGCACTACTTCAACTTGAAGGGCATTATTGTCCCCATCACCTTTGTACTTGTACCACTTTGCACACACTAAAAAGTATCCCAAACTAATGGCTCCAAGAGCAGCATCAAGTAATAGTAGTAATCCAGCCTCCCCTTGTTGAGATCTTCCGGCAGCCAATTCCCGGTTGCAGCCCCCTCAGTAGTCCGGTGAACTATGACGATTAACGCACTACTCAAGTAACTAGAACCAGCCAGTCCACAAAAGTAGATAGACCCTGCAATGCTTCTCATGTTTTCAGGGAATTGCTTGTAGTAGAACTCGACTTGGCCAACGGAGGTGAACGCTTCAGCAAGCCCGGTTAGTGTGAGCTGAGGGACCAGCCAAAAGCCGGACATGGATGAAAGGTCACCCCTTGTCTGGATTCCTGGAATTGGTTTTGTTATCGCTATAGTCCTTCGGTGTCCTTCTACAAATCCAGCTACTAGCATGGCGATCACAGAGAGAAAAATGCCGATTCCAATTCTTTGCAGCAATGTGATGCTGCCTTCTTTTCCCGTGAGCCTTTGGAGGAACGGGACAAGAAGGCGGTCGTAGATTGGTATCCATATGCTCATGGCCAGCATCAGGAAGACTGTAGGATGCAGCCGGGATTTGGAAGCTGGTTTTTCCTAGGCGTCGATTGGATTGAAGGGCTTGGAAGACAACAAAGGTTTGCTGCTGGACTATGGGAATATGGAATACGAGGGCTGCTGCCCATATTGGCAACACTCTCAGCAGGCATTTCACTTCTTCCACTTGCTGCATGCTGCAAAGTCTCCACGGATCAGCTGCTGATCCATCCGGGTTCATTTCGTCTTCGGGCGTAAGGATTGCTGCCTTGTCAAGGCATCTGAGAAGTGACAATAAGATTCTTAAGAACTTACCTACACCTGGGATACTACCTCGTGGATTTCACATTTGAAATCCTTCGAGTCAAACTCAAAGCCTTCAAAGAGTTTATGGACCGCCAACTAAAACCGCCTCTTCGAATTGATTCAAAGAGTTTCCAATTTGAAATCGAAGAACGTGCTCAAAACCGAAACCCCTAGAAGGCAATCAAAGAACATGATAAAAATGTATGTATATTCAGAAATTCGTTGTGCATGCGCATGACTTCCGTTCTTTAATTTGTTCCAGATATGTGCATTATCTTTAAGTTTGTATTTTAATCCAATCACCCGTTGCTAAGAAAAGTTAACAGTGAGCGATTGACATAGAATAACACCACAATGTCATTCCAGGTGTAGATAAGTTTTTTTCTTTCACAAAGAAGGCATATAAAGTGCATGAAGTTAAAACTAATTCACCTGAATTGATTTGTGTAAGGAAGCTTGGAGTTGATTGAATTGGGAGGCATGTACACATACATGGAGAGCCATGGCTGCTCTGGCTCTTTAGCCTTCAAGTGCCTTTTCGCAAAGGAAACCGCCACGACCTGTGCTACACTCTTCATTGGACTACCAGAGGCTTTCACTTTCACGTACATTTTTGATCCCATGAAGAAGAGAACACATGATATCAACATTAAAATGGCTGGAATACCAAACCCTAGACCCCAACTTACATTTGACTGGACATATACAATGAGGGTCAATGCTATCACCTGTGCGAAAGTGAAGGTGAACATGTACCAGTTGAAGAAGCTGTTGATTCCTCGTTTTCCGGACTCCGTTTTCGGGTCGAATTGGTCTGCCCCAAATGCCAAGTTACATGGCCTGATGCCTGCAGCTCCTACTGTTAGCATCCCAAAACCAGTTAGTAAAAATGCCATTTGACCAACTGTTGGCCCTTTACACGTTCCTCTCTCTTCTTGTTTGCACTGAGGAGGATGCAAGTTCTTGAATACTGCAGTAAAGTCTATCAGCAGCAGTCCCTAGATAAAGCAGCAAATTAATCATAGGAAGATATATACATTTTGGAGCTAATGAGTTAAAAGGGGTCATGATGAGGTAAGAAACTTTGGAAGTGAAAATGAATCAAAGCTTATTTTTCGAGGAAATATGAACAAAAAAAAAATTAGTGACGAACTTTTAATCAAATATATAATCGGATGGACGTTAAACAATCAATAAAGAGACACTAAAATATGGTTTAGAAACGGCTTATTGCTTAATTATGTGCATGTTTTTGGAATTTTCGTATGTTGAACATTGAAAATGAACCAAAGTAGCAAATAATAGTTTTGTAAGTACCATAAAAGAAGTGATATCCGAATATCTCAGCATTTTATAATGATTAAGATAATTATGTGTTGGAAATGAAAGCTCCAAGCGTTAAGATACATTTGGAGCCAAATAGTCATAAAGGTAAGAAACCTTGAATTAAAAATTAATCAAAGCTTAATTTTTGAGAAAATATGCACTATTATAATAGAACCGCTACAAACGTTTAATATAACTAGAATCAGATGGACGCTAAATAGACAATAAAGAGGTACTCAACGTTGGTTTATAATATACTATTTAATGTCTATTTGTGCATATTTCCCTAATATTTGTGGGTTGGACAACGAAAACGAATCAAAGTAACAAATGGTAGTTTTGTAAGTACCATAAAAGAAACGATCGACGAAAATCCCAACGTCTTGTAACGACCGAAATAAGTGTCGGTAACGAAAGCTCCGAGCAAGGTTGCAAAGTTGGTGGTGCCACTGAAGATAGTAATAAGAGTTGCAGCTGTAATTCTCTTCAGGTTGAATACACTAGTAAGATAGACCAAGAGGTTGGCCAAGGTCCCAATGGCTCCTAGCTTCTCAAATGTTTCATTTCCTGGAATTTTATGCAGATGGATTGCTAAAAAATAAGTGAAAAAAATTAAGATAAATTCATGATTAAACAGAAGAGAAAGGGAAATTAATCTGATGGGAAGAGCATGAAACAAAAGGAAAGCAAAAAGTTGCACTCACCTATGACAAATGGCATTGCTTTCCATCCTCTGTATATAATTGGTTCTTCACCTGTAGAACCTCTCTTATTCTTCTCCAGGCTATCTCTCTCATTGTTTTCCATGATTGCTCTCATGTTTTAAGAAAAAAGGAATCAAAACGAACTATATAATGGGAGAAGAAAACTTGACCACGTCATTCACATAGCACTTCTTATCATATTAAGAGATTTCTCACCGTATTAAGAGATTTAGTGTATTTGGTCTCATCTGACACTACGTTAGTCTCATTCGAGCTAGACCTACACTAGTCGAGCAGCTCTACCACATGTCGCCGAGCTACCTATCACGACTAGTTTGTATTTTACCAGATTAATCGATTGAGTAGGTGTCCTATCTTTACATATGCTTTCTGAGATTTGTTGGACCAACAAGTCGTTATGGTTGACTCTAAGTCCACTAGCTAATCTATATATGGTATGGTTAAATCGAATATTAGTCTCAAAATTAAATCTTGAACGAAAGAAACTTCTATAAATATCATACACAATCTATATGTAATGCTGGATTGTTGCTACATCTAATCCCTTAATTTTTCTTCCTATGTTGTTGAAATCGGTTAACTTTGAATAAAGAATATTTCGATGCCAAACTTTTATTTTCACATGCGATAGGTTAAATTGGCCTAATTTTGGTGGATGAGGATTGGATTTGGAGGATCGAACTCGAGTACAAAAGAGGAGACATTATTGCTCTAATGAACCGACCTAATTACATATTAAAAAAATTCAAGTTTGGAGAACAAATGAAAATTTGTAGATGATATGCGTACAAAAATGTAATTATCTAAGGACAAATAGACGTCTTAAGAAGATATAGTAAATCCCCTCAAAAAGGAAAATAGAAGATGTAGTAGGAGAAGGCTCATTCCAGTGGTTTCATACTCATCCTTGGCTTCAACCCCATCGTGTACCATTGCAGGAAAAAAGTAGAACCCAACAAGATTCTACAAAGTCAGGAAAAGAAAAAAAAGAAAGCTTAGTTGAGGAAAAGTTGCTTACGTTTTGATGAATGCATACATTGGAATTCCTACAATTTCAATGACAAAAGGTAAGGAAATTTTATGAACACCTCCCAAAACCAATATCTTATTTTTTATTTTTAGTCATTCCTTCCACGGTAATTACGGGTTCGTGTGATAGTTTCTTCATAATTTTTTCAGTGTGTTCTTAGTGTAACACTGCATGCAATCACTTAGTATTACGATCTAGTGGTATTTTTCTTCACTTGTAAGTGCGAGGTCTTAGGTTCGATTCTCGCCAAAGGCAAATTTGAACCACATTATTGCTTGCCCATTGTGAGGCTTAGCGCACTCCCTCATCCTCTAAGTTTAGATAATATCGTTTATTAAAAAAAAAAACACTGAATGCAGACCTCTACAGGTAAGCCCGACCTCTATGAGAGGCTGCCGCATACCGTAGCTGTATGCTAGAATTTCTCGACAAGGATTGTTGGCACATGAGGCACTTGTTAACCTTCAGAAATGTAGTGAGAGAGAGAGAGAGAGTACTCGTGAGGTTTTGGAGAGAGAAGTAGAGAATGGAAAACTTCAGTGTATTAATTTCTTAGCAATTAAGCAAGTACATTCAATAGTATTTATACACTTCTCAATACTTCTAACAACCTAACTAACTAACTGACTCTTTAATCTTCATACAAGTGGCATAATCTCAGCCACATAACCTATCTCTAAAATCCTCCCTCAATCGCATGATTGGAAGATCCGAGCATGAGATTGGTACAATGAACACGAAACAATGGAGCACTTAGTCATTTGGTTAAAATATCAGCAAACTGCTCATTTGAGGACACAAACTGCACCAGAAGCTTGTTTGTGGCTACTCTCTCTCGAACAAAATGCACATCAACCTCGATGTGTTTGGTCCGTTGATGTTGTACTGGATTGAAAGACATTGAAAGACAATGCTATAGCTGAAAGGTTATCACAAAACAACACAGGAGGTGCATATATGGGAAATTGAAGAAAGGTAAGAATTTGTTGAGTTCAATCAAGCTCTACTGCTGTAGAAGACAAAGCTCGATACTTAGCCTCAGTTGAGGATCTTGATACAGTTTGTTGCTTCTTAGAAGACCAGGAAATTGGGTTATTCCGTAAGAACACAACCAATTCGGATGTAAAATGTCGATAATTAGGATCACCTGCCCAATCTGCATCACTAAAAGCATGTAATGCCAAATCTCCTCGTGAGTAAGAAATACCAACATCCATGGTTCCTTTCAAATATCTCAAAATTCTCTTCACTGCAATGAAATGAGAAACCATGGGATTCTACATGAACTGGCACACATGATGCACAGAAAAAGCAATATCGAGCCTTGTGAATGTAAGATACTGTAAGGCACCAACCACACTTTTATATAATGTTAGATTAGAATAGGGCTCACCATCATCCTTTAGTAACTTGTTGTAGGGGAGGCAGGGTGTATCACAAGCCTTGGATTCAATCATTTCTGTTTAAACAAGTAACTCTTGGACATACTTTTGTTGTGACAGAAACAAGTCATTGGTAGTGTTAGAAATCTGAATCCCCAAAAAGAAGTGAAGAGGACCTAAGTCCTTGATATCAAATTCAGAAGTTAAATCAGTGATCACTTGTTGTATCTTAGTAGTTGCACTCTTTGTGATGATAATATCATCAACATATAACAATAATATCACAATATTGGATCCAACAATTTTCACAAATAAGGAAGAATCAGAGTAAGTGTTGTGAAATTCCAATTTAGGCAGAAAAGTAGTAAACCTATCATTCCATGCCCTTGGGGCCTGCTTCAATCCATAGAGAGATTTGTGCAACTTACACACTAATAAGGGATTATGTGGATCTTCAATGCTAGGTGGCTGAGCCATGTACACTTCCACTTAGAGAATGCCATGTAGGAAGGCATTCTTGACATCAAGTTGCTTAAGGGACCAATTAAAGTGTGCAACAAGTGCTAGAAAAATCCTCACTGTGATGGGTTTAACAACAAGACTAAAGATGTCACTATAATCAATACCAGGTTCTTGACCGAATCCTTTAGCAACCAATCTGGCTTTATGCCTTGCTATTGACCCATCTGAATGTCTTTTTATTTTGAAGACCCATTTGCACCCCCCACTAGGTTCTTATTGATAAGGTAATGGAACCAAACTCCATGTACCTTGACCATGTAATGCAATAATTTCCTCCTGCATGGCTTGAAACCAAACTGAACTCGTAAGAGCTGATTTGTATGTTGAGGGTTCACAAAGAGACAAATCAACATCCTTAGAAGCAGCAAGTGTAGAAAAAAACACATTTTTCTTACTGATACCACTCTTACTCGTAGTCTGCATAGGATGGAGATTGAGTGGTGGTATGGAATGAACCACTTGAAGTGTATCAGGACTATGGTCAAGTACCATAGGGATATGATTGTCAAAAACTGTACCAGTAATGGACTCAGGAGGCTGCTGTGTATCTAAGGATAGTAATGGTGATGAAGATATGTGTGGAGAAAATGCAACAGATGATGAATGGAGTGATGACTGAGTATGACTTGGAAAAGGAGACAGTGAAGAAGGTAATGAATTTGTATTAGTGTTATGGGATAGTATAGTGACTACATTCTGTGATGTAACTATAAGGGGAAAAGGTTGAACATCAAAATTCACAGAACATGATGATTTGGGATTAGTATGTGCCAATAAATCTTTGTAAGGGAATTCCTGTTCACTGAACACAACATGCCTAGAAATAAAGAACCTGTGCTGAGAAATTGCATAACAAATGAACCCCTTATATCTGGATGCATAACCTAAAAATATACATTTTTTTGTCTTGGGTTGAAGTTTGGTAGTGTTGTATGGTTTGAGAAGAGGGTAACAAGCACATCCAAAAGTTCTTAAATGTTGAATCACTGGAACTGCAACATACAAGGCTTAAAATGGAGATTTATTAGATAAAATGGGAGTAGGCGTCCTATTAATAAGGTAAATGGCAGTTTGACATGCAAAAGACCAAAACTTAGGAGGCATTTGAGCTATTTGGAGTAGTGTAACTGCGGTTTCAATGACATGTCTGTGTTTTCATTCAGCCATGCCATTTTGTTTTGGAGTGTAAGAGCATGATTTTTGATGTGAGATGCCTTTTTGTAGAAGAAATGACAGAAGGGATTTACTTATGTACTCACCACCACCATCACTTTGCAATATTCTTATTTTTGCTAAAAATTAAGTGAGAACATAAGCATAGAAACCAATAAAAGTAGCACAAAGATATGATTTATTGATCAAAGGGAAGATCCAAGAAAACTTGGTACATTCATCAATAAAGGTAACATAATACCTATATCCATCCACAGATACACAAGGTGCATGACCCTAAAGATCACTGTGCACCACTTCAAAAGGAATGACATATTTATTGACACTTGGTGAAAAGGGAAGTTTATAGAATTTACCCTCTAGACAACTTTGACACATTACAGAACTAGAGTTTTTAGTAAATGCAATATTGAATTTATGCAGCATGAGAGACACAACAGAATTAGAAGGATGTTCTAGTCTATTGTGCCATGTAATGGAGTTAACAAGCTGACCAAGAAAGGCTTTATTGGAAACCATGCCTTGAGAAGCTGAAGGACAAGCATTGGCAATGGAAGAGATTTGGTAAAGTCCATTACTGCACAGTCCTTTGTAAAGTATCCTCTTTGTGGCATTGTCCTAGATCCAAAAACAGAAGGCATCAAATATAAGCCAACAAATATTATCCAAGCAAATTTTGTGCACTCATAAAAGATTCTGTGATAATTGGGGCACATATAATACATAATTCAGTTTGATAGGATGTATGAGGGCTTAATAACAGTGTTACCAATGTGTGATACATGCAAACCTTCACCATTTGCAATCTGAATGACTTCATTGGTGGGATAAGGAGAAGCCAGAGATAAGCTTGAGAGATCAGCAATCATATGATTTGTTGCGCCTGAATCCGTGATCCACACTTATGAAGTAGATGGGGAAGCATGTGAAGGATTTGGTTGTGATACCATAGTATGGTAGGCATGCAATGGAGCCTGTGATTGAGACTATTGTCCAATGAATTGTGATTGAGCCCTTTGTTGTGAATATGCATCAACCGGAGAGTATTGATACCCTTGCTGTGAATACGAAGACATCGGGGAGTAAGTCGAATTAGCTCCAGCACCAATATAATTGGGACCCTTCTCATTGTCTCATTGTAGAAACAAAACCAGGTATTGTGATTGAATCTCCCACAAATTTGACATATTGGCTTCTCAGGTGGAGTAGAAGGAATATGTTGTTGTGTATTTGAAAATTGACCAAGTATACCAGGACTTGAAGTTTGAATGACATGTGTTTGAGTAGGCATGTACTGTCTAGGTGAAAAACTTCTTGGATGTTGATTAAATTTGCCCTTGCCCTTTTTCTTATTGGCATTAAACTGCTTGAATCCACCAAAGAAAAAACTGGATTGATTAGACCCTCTATGAGTTGGAGTATTGATAATCATGGCTGTCATAAATGGTGCATTGACAGTGGACTCAAGAATGGCTTCTTCAGCAAGCAATTGAGTCCAAAATTCCTTCAAAGAAATGACATTTTCACGCCCCTTTATCATAGTCCGAAATGTATTGTACTCTGCTGGTAAACCATTTAATGCAAGTATAACAAAGTCTTCATCAAGAAAGTAAACCCCAGCAACAGAAAGATAATCTCTTGCTTCCTTTATCTTCTGTAAGTACTGAGTGATAGAATCATAGCCTTTTTTGATTGTTTGCAGATTTGATTTCATCTGAAAAATGCTGGTCTTAGAGACAGTTGAAAACTGTTCTTTTAATCGAATCCAAAGATCCCTAGAACTGGTACTCCCAATAGCATAGGACATAGCCATATGACTTAAAGATGCAGTGAGTAATTGCATCAGGGCTTTATCATGCATTATCCAAACTAAATACTCGTCATTAACAGAGGAAGACGATGAATTTCAAAAATTTATATCAGATTCTCCAGACTGAGAGGTGGATCGAGCATGACTGGGATGCGAGCCATCAACAAACCCTAGGATTCCAGTACTTTCAAGCAGTAATTTCATTTGAAAATGCTAATTGAGATAGTTCGAATCATCTAGTTTAACATTCACATATGTGGAAATCGATGAAACCAATGCAGTTATCGGTGCTTGAAGGAGTTGTAATTAAGAAGCAGTTACCATTGTTGCTGTAGTACGAGTGAAAGACTTCTGTAATTTGGTAGAAATATCTCTGAGGACACGCACCAAACACCTGGAGTGCATAAATTGTAGAAGGCGAAGTCGCAACCGGAATCACAGTTGCAGAGCCTTAGGGACGAAGAAAACCCTAGATTAGAGAGTAGACGAAGTGAATTCGATCAAGAACCACAAACAAGAAGCAAGAAGATCAATGAAGACGATCGATAGAAGAATCAGAGCGGCAAAAGACTCGGATCGAGGTCAAGCGTGAGTTTTCATGGCGATTGATACCATGTTAACCTTAAAAAATGTAGTGAGAGAAAGAGAGTACTCGAGAGGCTTTAGTAGAGAATGGAAAACTTCAGTGTATTAATTTCTTAGCAATTAAGCAAGTACATTCAATAGTATTTATACACTTCTCAATACTTCTAACAACCTAACTAACTAATTGACTTCTAATCTTCGTACAAATGGCATAATCTTAGCCACACAACTTATCTCTATCAGCACCTACTCACTGTCACTGATCATGAAACCCCAAGAGTACTTAGACCCTGTAGTCGTGACACTTCGGTGTTTCACTAGTCTTCTGTTTTGTTGGGTGCAAGCAATTGTCTGCAACCCTAATTTCAATTTATTGTACTTGTTTCCAACCCTATAACCCTAATTGCAAATGATAGTAATAAAATAGAAGGGAAGCTAGCTGCAATTGTACCATCATGATTGGAAATTAATGTCTTGATTTACATTGCAAAACATCTATCAATGCATTAAATCACTATTTTTGGCGATGATCTTGTTGACCCTAAAAACTATTACGTGACTTGCAGATCGAGTACAAAGAGGTAACTACGTCATTTTCATTCAACAACTTAGAATATATTGGCCATTGCGTGCAAAAGGGGGTACAAACAGATCTACTATTTAATTCTTGAGTTGATTGAACATGATAAATATCTGCGAAAAAAATAAATGAAAGTTTCATCTTTGTTCTTTTGAGTCCACATCTATCCTGGGGTGCAGTACTAGTCGTGCATGTTGATTTGAAAATTCTGATCCCAACCAAAAAATTCCAATTTGAAAATTTTCTAAATCCGAATATTTCGAAATAATAAAGATGGAAACTGACTGTATCTAGAGATTACGAAAATTTCAAATTTCTATCTTATCCAGTAATTCAAGCTTATTATGATTTGATAAGTCATTAGTGCAGACTGCAAAGCATATTCAATGCATAAAGATGAGAAGGTAGCGGGAAACACCAAACAATATTGGAATTGTGCGGATTTTTTTAATTGAAAAAATAGTTTGAAACTAGTGAACTGTCAATTTAGTCTCTGAATCATCACCTCAATCTTAGTGAAAATTAGGTTCCTAAACTATTTTTTTTCAGAAAAATCAGTCATTGAATTATAAAAATCTACCAATCACATCCCTAATATTATATTCGAAGCTACTATATTCAAATTTCCGTCAATTTAAGTCACGTTACGTGCATGTGATACACATTGGAAGGTAGATTGATAATTTTATCATAAAGAAATAGTGCATTGAGTTGCCTTTGGAGCGTAAATTATACATTAAATTCGCAAGCTGTATGAAATGTTAAAGGCTTATAGGCGAGAAAATGACGGTATTGCACTCTCAAGTGTGTCAAATGACCTAAAGTGAAAAATTGGATAAAATAACTTTGATTATAATAGTAGGGATGAAATTAGCAATTTGTAATGAATTTAGAGACTTATTTTACTAAAAAAATAATTCAGGGACCTAATTTTTACTGAGGTGATAGTTCATGGACTAAATCGGCACTTTACAATTTTTTTTATTCAACAATATATTTATACTAAGAGGCTGAAGGAATAAATTAGCTGCAAACTTGCGATTACGGGATTTAAACTAAAAACTTTTCACTTATAGTGAAGAATAATACTATATATTGTAATATTAAGTGACTTAAAACCACAAAATTTTCATTGGAATTGGAGAGCTTGTTTCCGATCCGATTCTCTTCTATTCATTTAATTGGAAATATTAGAAAGAAAATTGTTTCTTTCAACAAATTCTAATATTATCAGAATAGAAAAGCAGTGGGATAAATATTTAAACCAAATTTTGTAAAACAAGTGATGTGAACGTTGATGATTAGATATTACTTAAGTATTAATTAACGTGTTTATTTTATATTGATGACACATCATTTTATTTACAAATTTAGTTTAAAAATTTGGTGCATGTAGTATTACCCTTTTATTTTGTTGTTCATATCCTATATGTTTGTTAGTAGTTACGTATAAGATACTTTTAGGTTCCGTTAGGAAAATGATTTTAGGAGGGCAAAATCATTTTTGTGAGTTCATGTAATCACTTACGTACAAGCACATAGTAGATATTTCTTTCCAAAAATAATTCTAACGACGACGCTTCTAGAGTCGTTTTCGAATAGGCCTTTAATGCTATAATATTTAATTATGCGTCTTAATTATCAGAAAGTGCCTCACAATATGCCCGTATTTGATCATCATATTGCTGGAGAATGCATCCCACATCAATCGTACGCAAAATGCTACTCATATAAAAATTTCCACCTTTAATATTACCGAGATCAATAAAATTTAGGAAATTTTAATGAAAAACTCTCGATATTGTTCACTTTAACGAAAAA
>JAOEHR010000045.1:16761778-16771985 GCA_025448175.1 Aronia arbutifolia
C
Source organism: Aronia arbutifolia (assembly GCA_025448175.1). Lineage (NCBI taxonomy): Eukaryota > Viridiplantae > Streptophyta > Magnoliopsida > Rosales > Rosaceae > Aronia > Aronia arbutifolia. Next base: position 16,761,780 of record JAOEHR010000045.1, read on the forward strand.
ATATTTTTACACTAAAAAGTCAATCCTGGTACTATTCACTTTACCCTTTATTTTGTCATTCTCATTAAAACTCAAGTTTTCAAGTCATTTTCATTAGTTTTTTTTTAAATTTAACGCCTAATAATAAGCGGTTATTTTGATGATGAACAGTGCTGACCATACAAAATTTGTCACCTACCACTTCAATTTGTCATTCTCATTAAAACTCAAGTTTTCAAGTTATTTTCATTAGTTTTTCTTAAAATTTAACGCCTAATAATAAACGGTTATTTTGATGATGAACAGTGCTGACCATACCAAATTTGTCACCTACCACTTCAACTAATTCTAGATTCTGAACTTTAATGATAATCATATCATATATTTTGATGTAGATGTTGAATACTCCATATCCCTTCGATTTTCTAAAACCATAAGGATGAGTGATATGGGTCAACTGTTGCGTCATGCAATATGGTTTCCCTTTCTTTTGTTAGCCAGATACTTACAAATTATATATATGTATATTTGTAGCTTGAATTATTAGTCCATATTTCCCACTTGTGGTATATGTGCACTGGATGATCGGCATTGAGCTTTCATTTTCTTCACAAATGGAGTTGCTCTCTTGGTTTGCGTTTTGGACTTGGAGATGGAGACAGCTTAATTATTTGATCTCTTTGTAATTCTGATCAACCTCATTATACCAAAACAGTAAACACGTGTTGCAATTGTACAATTTTCTTTTGGTATAATGTAAATTTTTTTTTGCGTCCAACTGAATTTATGTTTCTTTAAAATAACCGTACATAAGAGGAGTAAAGTAAAATTGTAACAGAAAAAAATTATATACTCGTTTCTTGCACGATTTCCCTAATCGATACCACGATTTTGTAGCTAGCTGGCTACGTTTGATCTTAGTCTATCAAACAAGATGTTTCTCAGATTGCATATTCTCCATCCCAATTTCAGAGGCACTGCCACCACTTCCTTTGTACTTAAACCACCTAGCAAGTACTACGAAATAGACAAGATTCAAAACCTCCAATACAACCACCACATAATAAAAGTAATCCAATCTCCCCTTGTTAAGATCTTCAGGCAGCCAATCACTGGTATGGTGAACTATCGACACCAAAAAACTACTCAGGTAATTGGACATTGCCATCCCTACAAACAAAAACGAACCCCCAATGCTTCTCATGTTTTCTGGGAATTGCTTGTAGTAAAACTCCACTTGGGCAATCACTGTGAAAGCCTCAGAAAGTCCGATTAGTGACAACTGAGGAATGAACCAAAATCCGGACATCGAAGAAATTGCACCCCTTCTTCCCTCTATTCCAATGGGATTAGAGAGAGCCAAGCTTCTTCTCTTCTCTTCAACTAGGCCAGACACTAGCATGGTTATTATAGCAAGAACCATGCCAATGCCCATCTTTTGTAGTACTGTGATGCCCCCTTCTTTTCCTGTAATTTTTCTCAATTTTGGGACTATGAGTCTGTCATAGATTGGTATCCAGATTGTGAGGGCAAGCATGGTGAATATTGTGTAAGTTGCAGCGGGGATCTTGAAGCTGGTGTTGCCAAGGCGCCTGTTGGATTGCAGTGCTTGGAAGACTGTATAAGTTTGTTGTTGCACCAGGGTAACATAGTATATAACTTGTGAGATCCAAATGGGAACCACTCTCACCAAGCACTTAATTTCTTCCACTTGCTGCATGCTGCAAAGTCCCCATGGATTTGCTGCTGACCCATCCGGGTTGATTTTGTCTTCATTGGTCATGATTGCAGCTTTGTCAAGGATTCTGGAAAATTAGTAGTGTTAACTTTTTGGTTAGTCGACAACAAATATGTCAATTATTGAATTGGTTTGTCCAACTATGGGGTTGATCCAGATAAAGCCTTTATGATGAGGCTGATGCTGATTCAATTATTTTATCAAATAATTATGTCTTATCTTGGTTGATAGGCCGAGTTGTAAAGGAAATGATTGATTGCTACAGATATCAATCTACAATACGTAAGGGATTGTTGATATTATCAAATACAAAGTGAATATCAACAATGTATCTGGTACTGTAAATTCACAAACATTAATCAGTCTTTTCACGAGTGGAAATTCACAAACTTTACTAAAATGTTCTTGGGAAATTTCAAGTAAAAATTAAAAGGGAACAAGACATTCTAATCAAGAGGAAATCTAAAGCAACTAGTTAGTCATTATAGTCAAGTTACCTGAATTGATCAGTGTAAGGAATCTTGGAGTTGATAGAGCTTTTCGGGACGTAGTTAAAAAGTGAAATCCATGGTTGCTCCGGTAATTGCAGTCCTCTCTTCTTGACTGCAGCAACTGTGACCCTCACTGCAGTTGTGAATGGACTACCATCTGGTTTCACTATCACATAAATTTTTGTACCCATGAAGAATAGTGCACATGACAAGAACATGAGAAATGCAGGAATTCCCAACCCCCAAGCCCAGCTCACGTTGGATTGCACGTAGACGATGATTGTCAAAGAAACCATCATGGCAAAAGTGAAGGTGAAGTAGTACCAGTTGAAAAAGCTGTTGGTAGCCTTCTTCCCTGATTCAGTATTGGGATCAAATTGGTCTGCACCAAAGGCTAAGTTGCAAGGCCTAATGCCACCAGCTCCGACAACTAGTAGACCGAGTCCGCTTAGTAGAAATGCCATTTGCCATGGTGTTGGACCAATGCATGGGCCACTTATTCCATCTGCTTCACAGCTTGGAGGATGCAGCTTTGCAACCGCCGCTGTTAGGGTTAGTACCAGCATCCCCTACAGAAAATAATCCGTTGCGACGAAAAAACAGTCAGACATAGTTCTAGTTGCAATTTTTTCATGTAATGGAAATTAGTGCAACCAGAAATATACCAAGAAAGAAGCAACTGAAGCAAATCCGAGGGTTTTGTATCGGCCAAAATAGGTGTCACTGAGGAAGGCTCCCGGCAAGGTGGCAAAGTTGGTGGTGCCATTGAAGACATTGACAAGAGTTGTAGCTGTGATGCTTTTCATGTTGAACACTGTGGTCAGATAGACCAAAAGGTTCGTTGAAGTTCCTATAGTTCCCAGCTTCTCAAAGGTTTCATTTCCTGCAATTTAATTTTTACATATTGAGCACTTAGGAAAAAAAATCTTCAACAAAACAAAAAATCTTTAAGCCGAATTTTCACTACTATTTCTCATACCTATAACAAAGGGCATGGCTTTGATGCCACGGTACTTGATCTCGGACTCATCTTTTGTAACAGCCTCCTCGTAATTCTTCGCCATTCTACTTGCAACTTTAAGCACTTTCTCTCCCTCCTCTCTTTGTACAGCTACTGGCCGTCACTACTACAATTTGGGTTCAGGCAACGGTTTTTCTCCGTTGCCTATTTTATTTGTATAAAACCCGAAGTATTGGCTGGTGATAACTATCTTTAGAGAACGGCTAAATTTGCTAAATAAATTGATAGATTTCTGAATGAGCTTCCACATATTTAAGCTCTCCTTCTTCATAGGAGGAGGATGAGTCATCACTCTACCCTCTCTCAATTATTATATTTGTCAGGTTCTGACATTTTTGAGGCCGGTTAGCAAGTGGACCATGGATGCATTATGGAGTAGCCAATCTTGACTCTGCTGCCGCATGTGAGAAGATGTTAAGATTGTCTACAAGTGATCCGAGTCATTCAGTTAAAATGGTCTAGGCTTAAAAATTCGGCCTTCGTGAAAGGGCATGTGAGTCAAGATCGTTTCACATCGGAGAGAACAAATTAACCTTGCAAAAGCTTATAACTAATAAAGAGTTGAGTCACTTACCTTATTACCAATTAATTTTTGAGGTGAGACCTTAACTTATTTAAGCAAGTATTATTTGTAAGGGCGATGACGTTGAGAATTTGAACTCTCTTATGGTGTGCTTGATTTCCAGCATTCGTTTTCCTTTGTCGGCTCATGTGAACGCGTCCTTACAGATTAATGTGTGAATTCTCAACCAAGCTCATTGCAGGAAGAAGCCAAACTCAGGTCACTCTCAGTCACACTCTTGTCAATTTGGATGATTTTTTTGTAAGTTCAATGAAGTAGAAAAGCATAGAGAGAGAGAAGATTTATGTTTCCACGAGGAAAATAATACGCGTTACGAAAAGGTTTTGCAATTTTTAACTCGATCTCTTTGACAACAGATTTTTACTTAAACCTTACGAAAAAAGATGAGTCGACTTTCATTGTAGCTGGTGTTGAATGTAATAATTACGTGTACATAGGATTTGTTTCCTACAACGACTTATTTTCTTTTTTAATTAGGTTATATGACTTATTACACTCTTTTCTTACAAGTTTCTTTACCGAAGGAAAGAATAATACATACTAGAAATTCAGGGGCAGATTCATTAAGAGGCAAGGGCGGCCAGCTGACCCTACGAACTTTGTTGAATTTTCATGGTTGATTTGAGTGCTGCTCATTTCAATGTTGGAAATGTCCTTCATGCATACCCCTCCAACTGCTTGGTAAAATCCCTCATAGAGGAGTTGTTCTTTCTTATTAATTTTTTAAAATATTATTTGATCAAAAAGACGTCTTTTTAAGTTAGGTTACTTTATATAAAAAATAAAACAAACAATCATTAGTTGAAAAAAACAAAGAAAAAAAAAATTAGACATGTAGGCTGCAGCAAACCCCAAATTCAATTTCAAGCCCAATTCTCAAATCCCAATCCCACCAAATTAACTCAATTGCTAACACCGAAACTCTTACCACCCTACTCCGGCTATCATTCCGACAACAATGATGAATTCAGAAATTGTTTGCGGAGGGACAACATTTAAAAGGATAAAAGGTCCCCAAAAATATAGACAACAAATCTTTTTCAGATAGTAGACAATATTAATATCATTCTGTTGACTTTAAAAACTACTAAGCCTACGTGGCGCGCATACCGAGTAACTAATGAGCTAACTACGTCCTTCGGTTATGTGCGGGGCATGCCAACTAGATGGCCTAGCTCGGCCGGGGAGTAAAATGTGTTGATGTCGTGTTGGGCGCGCTGCTGACTTCTTGATCTTGCGATTGCGGCTTAGGAAGGAACACGTCTTGGCCTTCAGGTTCTAGAGCCTGAATACAAGGCTACTAGTTTTTGCGAAGTTCAATATCAGATTCGGCTTTCAATGTGCCGAATGTAGTAACCTGGTAACACCTCACTTCGTCGAGAAGGTTGATGAGATGACCTCTACCAACAAGGACTCGAAAATCCTTGTCGACTGAGACTTGGATAGGTAATCAGTCGACTTTGAAGAAGTGTTGTTTATTCAAACTGAAGGTGCCTCCGCGATCGGCTGACTCTATGGCAACAGTGTTGTTTATTCAAACTGAAGATGTCACTGGTTGCCTTCACAATGTTGCTTATCCAAACTGTAGATGTGTTGGCGGGAAAAAAGAAAATAAAAATTTCAAGGTTATTGAGAGGTTTCGCATAGAGCGAGAGTTTGCGCATGACAGTTTACGTGTTGAATTGGAGGGGCTCTTCACGTTGCACAACCTCATGTATTTATAGCACTATTTGCTTGCGTTTCTCGTGGAACATCCGTAGCTGGCCACAACTTGAATCTCCTGAAGATAAGCAGTTGATACAAATAAAACTCTTGATAGTGAATCTCCTGAAGATAAGCAGTTGATACAAATAAAACTCTTGATAGCCATCCCATTCGTTAATTAACCACTTGACAATAACCCATCCTCATTGGCCATTGGCTGTTGGATTTGATGGAATCAGACCAATTTGCATGCACATGAAACTCTTTCTATAGCATCATGAGGAACCATGCAATGTTAGTGCTCATATTTGCGTCCAAGTGCATGCATCGCCATAGTTTAAACACTTTAGCCCATGCCGTGCTCATCCCTGAAGAATATGCTAATTATTAGCATATATTTCTGTGCTAATAATTATCCCAATCTAGAATATGACACTCCATTATTTTTGGTGATCATCAGGTACCACTATTATCCAAAATAACCTATATGCATGGTTGACCGGCTCCAAACACACGTGGGGGACATTCCCTGTTGATTTCATCTTGGCATCCCACGCATACATGAAGACCATGCATCTTGACAATTCTAATCAAACCCATCATGCTGCTTCAATTTGATAACAAGAATCCCAAGTCCATTTGAACTGTACTGCTTGCTTGGAGATATAATTTGCATCTTATTATCCCGTATAAGAGAATATCAAGATAATTTGTTATTAAAAGATCATAAAATATCCTTTAATAATAACAAAATTATCTTCACTTTTCCATCCGATGGTGTGGAGCTACGCTCACTCAACGGTCTTGATTGCACAAGCCAATGATGTAAATTTGGGTCCAAACACGTTCATAATGCAAAATTAGAAGAGGAAAAGAGAGAATTAGACAAATAAAATAAAATAAATGAATTATTTACTCATAATGATACTTAGAAATCCACAAAATCCATTCCAGCAACAAAACAATCATAAAATCCCAAACCGCTCTAGCCACATCCAGACCAACAACCACGAATTCAAACCATGAACGCAGATCCGATGGCCAACGCGGCGACGACGGCGACCAAGGCAGAGATAAACGAGGGGAAGGGATGTGGCTAGGGAGACTTGGAGCGGGTCCAATGCAGGTTCTTTCAGAGTACTCAGATAAACAAATTCTCACTCCTCTTTGCGTCTGTGTAGCTTCGCGACGACCACCTAAACCGCATCTTTCAAATTCCAAAGTAAGTTCTTCATAGCTTATTCAAATTAAATTTCTAATTGTTTTAGTGAATTGGTTTAAAAATTGTTTCTTTTATGAATAATTCGATTTGATTATTAATGTGGATCATTTATGATTTTTAATTAGATTGATTGATATGTGTGTTTTAGACTTTTTGTTTATAAATAGACGAAATTTTTTATTTAGACTATGGAATGAGTTGAGTTTTGTGTGAGGAGTTGGTTTGTATGAGTTTATAAGTATGTGTATTTGCTACTTACATTAGCTTTGGTTTCACCAGTTGCTACTGTTTCAGCGAATGGAGCCTTTTTCCCTATGAATATTGTGGAAGTCCATTATGTAACTAAATGGAAAGTTAATGGTTGAGTAATAGTATGACGATTTATTTGAGAACAATGTTCGTTTTCCATTGATAATGAAGTTATAATGCAACGTTTTCAAAATATGAAAACGTGTTGTGGACAGTTGTAACTTGTATTATTATTTGTTCTATAAAGTATAAATGATTGGACAATAGTTTAATTTTTTAAGTTATTATATGTCTAAAAACTGTTTTTAATTTTTACATATGACCCTCTGAATAATTTATCTTGAACCCACAACTGCATAAAATCCCTCGATTTTAAGAGGTGTGAGAATAAGTGCTCTACTACTCAAACTACGATAGCTGTCAACAACCGAGGGATTCTACAATTTCTACTACGAAGATATGGTCATTTGATAGAATTTTTCGAAAAAGGATCCTCCGGATCCTTTTCCTGGAATCCTAAGGATTCCGTGATTGTGATCATTCATCGTACATCGTGCGATCAGTTTTTGTTAGGTACTATTTATATTTAATTTTAAAATTTAAATTTTAAAATGATTTCTGACCGTACGATGTACGACGAACGGTCACGATCATAGAATCCCTAGGATCCTCAAGAAAATGACGAATTTTTCACCTCAGGTGCTGATTTTTCTCTTTCTCAATGAGTGTCCATGTCATGATACACGTGTAGTTGACTCATGATTTGGAATGAGGATCCTCTTCAAATCCTCTTTGTGAGGGTCTTAGAGATCCTCAAATCAAATCGTGTCTATTTATCGTATAATGTGCAGTCAGAAATTATTTTAAATATTTTTATTTAAAATTAAACATGAACAGTACCTGACAAAAATTGATTGTAAAATACACGATAAACAGACACAATTTGAGAATTTCCGAGATCTTCACAAACAGAATCCGGGAAGTATCGCCGTTCCATGATTTGTATCTTTCCTTTTGTTTGGATTTTTGCTTTATCGAAAAATTTTCTCACTTGAAATTTACCACCAACAAAGAATTAAATCCATGCATATTTCAACTTTAAGTCCCTTTCAAGGTCAGCTCTTACTGCAGAAATTTCCAGGTGCTTAGCATTTTAAGAAATTAACCGGCCATATTCCACTCTGAATTAGTAAATCATCCAACGACAAACGATTGGCAGTTTGATGTTTCCATTTTCTAAAATCCAATAAACATGTTTTTTTTATGCAACCAATTGAAAGGGACACAATAAGAAGCATGCATATATATTCAATACACGCTTATCTGAAGCCTTGAAACTTCTATCCCCCCCACCCCCACTTGAATATAATAACAAATTAAGTTTGTGAAGCGTGGGCTATCCGTGTTAGAAATCAAATAATCCATCATTGAAATGAAAGGATGAAATTGGTTTTTGACTGCACTAGCCACAAGTGTGTGGTTTCCGTTACATCTTTGCAACTGGACATGAGCTAGACACGTATGAGGTGTTCGTACTACTATTTGTCTTGATTGACATTTTTATCTTGAACTTTGTTTTGAGTGTTAAATAAACAAATGAATTGCATGTTAAATACGTGAAGGTTTTTGAGTGTGACGATGAATCTATCACGTGATGTTAATAATTAATTCACATGTTATAATATAAATGAACGATATGATTGATATTTCATGAACTATATAGTTTTAATACATAAGTATACGTGTTGTAGCATTAGAGTATTGATGACAACATGAGACAGTGTGCGACAATTGATTGTATCAAAGAAAAAAGAATGAGGGCCAAGTAATGTCATGTGTCTCCAACCCTCCCTAGTCAGCTCTCTCTAGTACTGTCTAATTTTATGTATAAACTTTCAAAAACAGAATAGCATCAATAAATTATTCCATTTCCATGTACGAAATTCTTAACAAACAAAATAGCACAAATAACATAATAATATATGTCCATCTCCATCTATGCATGAGTTCCCAACCCCTTCTCCTCATCCGTCGATTCACGTTCCACCAGGTCTCTTGAGCCACTCGGATTCTCCGGCTGCATCTCCCTTCTCCCTTTTGCAAACCTTCCAACCGTTACGTAATGTCGAGCAAAGAAATTGAAATACGCAAGGTTAGCAACTCCGAGGCCAGCAATGATGTAGTAGTAGTAGTCCAGCTTATTCTTGTTAAGGTCATGACCGCCGAGCCACGGCGTTTCCCCCTTCTTTTGGGTTGCCTTGTGGACTATATTGACTATCAAAGAGCCTAGGTAACTCGAAACCGATAAGCTGAGGAAGAAGACTGCCCCGGCAATAGTCCTCATACTCTCCGGCATTTGCATCGTGAAAAACTCCATTATGGAAACAGCGGCAAAGGCCTCAGTCAACCCTGATAAGACAAACTGTGGCAAGAGTAGGCCAAAGCTCATGGGTGAAACGAATGATCCGTGTTTCAGAGCAGTTTTCCGACGGTGCTCTTCAACGATCCCAGATACCAACATGGACAGAATGGACAGCACAATGCCAGTGTTGATCCTCTGTTGCATCGTCAATCTTTTGTCCCTACCGCTCCTTCTTCGGGCCAGCGGGAGGTAAATTTGCTCGTAGATGAAGATCCACGTTGCGAGTGCAAGCATGGCTATGATATTCATCCATCCAGGTGCGAATTTGAAATGCGATACTATGGATCTGTCCGTTTGCAATATTTGTAAGACCCCGAATGTGTTATGTTGGTCCATGCACATGAAAGTCCCAATTGCTGTAACCCAAACTGGAAGAATTGCCACTAAGCACTTCAGTTGCTCAACTTGTTGGAGGCTACACAGCCTCCAACTGCTCTTAGGCTTGCCTTGATTGTCCAATTCATTCGGGTTAGTAATTATAGCAGCTCTGTCAAGGAACCTGAAGCGATTAGTGTGAGGGAGCTTCAAGATCGTATATGGCTGATCGGATGCGTTGTTTAGTGGAGGATCATAAAATGAGTGCTTGGAAGCCAGTGAAACCGTAACTCTTGATTTTCGACAGGCAGCTGTGATGACCTTGGCTATGTCCGAAAAAATGCTCCCTTGAGGCTTCAAGTAAATGTAAGTGTGGCGGCCAAACAAGAAAATGGTGATAGAGGCAGCAAGGCAGGCAGTGGGAATGGCAAACCCTATGACCCAACTGATATTGGTCTGGATGTACACAACTCCGGTGAGGG
>JAOEHR010000045.1:19617206-19628141 GCA_025448175.1 Aronia arbutifolia
ATGTACGATGAACGAACATGATTACACGATCCCCGGGATTCTTCGGAAAAGGAACAAAACTTTGCGTAACAATATATGAGAAATTCTAAAAAGACTCTCTCAAAGTAAGACTCTCTATGGACATGGGTAAATCAAGCTCAATACCTCTGTTGCATGCGATGAATGATTGAGTTAAATACTACTAATTAAATACTGAAGAATAAAAACTCGACATCCACAATTAGTGTTAAAAATTAACAATCATAAGAGCATTAGCACAATTTAGTTCAGTTTTGTGCTAGAAAGGCATGTCTATACTGACTTGAGTCAAGTGGGGGGATACAGTGGAGCTAGTATAAGTATTGGCCAGTTAGTTTATTTATTTACTGGGAACGGGAGATTAAAGTTATAAATGGGGAGGGTGGGAGAACAACTTACATAATATTGACATGAGAAATGCTAAGGAAATTCTCAAAAGTGTGACTTTCCGTGGATTCTCCACTACCTTATGTTTTTGGCATAATTCTCCACCTACATTATAAGAAGTTGTGCAAAACATATGTATGCAAGTTAGTTGTGTATATGTGAAATTTTTTTAAGCACATCAATGTCATAGATACATTGCAGAATTTAATTGTTCGCTGAAGAATCCAAGAGAATTCAGGATTGATATGACTCATATCAGCCACTTAACATGTACTGGTAATTATACATTGATGAATTCATGTTCTCTTAATCACCTAGTAACCAAGTATATCAGCCACTTAACATGTATTGTTAATCTCAACTTCTAATTATATAAAATTTATAAGTGAGTGACCGAATGTTTTGATCACTAAGTGGCCAAAGAGAACATTTCTCTACATTGTTGTATAGTAATATGAAGAGTCGTTTTGAGTGCATGTGCATCCTCTACTAAACTTCTAAATCTAACCATAGGAAACACTTTTAAAGAAAAGAAAAAAAGTAAAAAGATAGTCTATTGGGATGTTGAGTGGAGTGTTGCAATCACAATAACTCTAGGGGTGTGCTATCTACACACCCTTGTTACTTCCTACATGCCCCTCTCAATTTTCAGTTGTCGGATCGAATAAATTGAAGAAGATTAAAGGATAAAAGTTAACAAGGGGGTGTGTGAGAAGTAAAAATGAGTGTGTGGATACCACACCCCTAACTTTAACAGTACTGCATAATTGAACAAGTTTGTGTAAAAGTATCCAAGTAGAAATAAATATCTGATCGGTCTCAATCGACATTTATATATAAGAACAATTGCTAGGCTTTAGTTAAATTGTACTTAGGCTTTGCACTGAATATAAATACTCTTCTTATAAATTAGAGATTTAAAATATCGCGTGATAAAAAGAAACAAATTAATTAAGCCTATAAAGTATTGAAACTAATATTCGATGTGGAGTGCTTGTAGATTGCATTCTAACTATGTGTGTCTTGAGTTTTGAGTCAAACGTGAACTTGCATAAACCAAGATCAAATGAACACATAAAACAAACTCAAACAGCACAGAATTTCTGCGGTTCAATCAAATCCTATCTACTTTAATGGATGAGAGAGAAAAGTGAGGTCGAGAGAGCTTGGAATATAAACAATTTTTGTTTTTAAATAATGCCCTTATTTGTCAGAGAAGATTGTCTTAGATAGGATTATTTACTGTGATGAGGCATTTTAAAGAAATAAATTGATGTTTATTTTGTTCAAATTAAAGGTAATTTTCAACTTGAACAAAATATGAAAGTTGTCATCCATTTCTTTTTTCAATATAGTGCATAATTTTATCCATGCCAATCCTCTGCAAAAAACAAGCTTATATACAAAGTTACGGACACTATATGTGTAGGTATATATATATATATATATATATATATATATATATATATATACCTACACATGTAGATCGACCTTGATATAGATGAGGGACTTGCAAAATCATTAGATACAATACACTTGAGAGGACTTTATTTGATGAGTCTTTAAATGCGTAATTTTGAAAGTCATTTGTTTAGCGTATTTGTAGTGTTTTAGTATTATTTGTAGCGTATTTTTTTCCTCTTTTTTTCCTCTCTTCCCTTCACAGATTCTCTTCCCCCCCTCCTCCGGCGGCCATTTTGTGGGTTGCCATGGTCATGGCTTTGGTGCCTCCCGCCCAAATTTGGTCCCTTGCCTCCTCCCGAGGTCTTTTCCTTGATTGGAGGCATGTTTCGTCTTTTTGGGTTGGATTTGTGGTTGTTGGTGGGTCGGATCCACCTTCATCTGCCTAATTTCATGGTGGTGACACTCTCGTGTGGCTGCTCTACCTCTAGTGCCCAGATTTGTGGCAGATCTGCTTCTTGTCTCGTGGATGCTACGATTCTTGCTTGTGTGGTGAAGTTGCAGGTGGTCTTCCTTGGTGTGTCTTTGTCCTCCACTGAGATTAGGGGACCGGTGGATTCTATTCTCAGAGTAGTGTAGATTTTTTTGTGCCGCGTTTGGCGGTGTTTGTGGTCTGGCTTATGAGTGCCGGCCTGATTTGGTTTCGTCTTTCAGCGGTGACTTTTGTGGTCTCGTTCTTCTACGATGCCTTATTGTGGTCTCACTTGTGATGACTCTATGTGACCTCGCCCTTATGCGATGATCTATGTGTTTTCCAGTTGTTAATTTGTTGCTTATATCGTGTTCTTGTGACAAATTTGTATTGGAGACATATTATTGAGTAGGACAGTGCTTGTGGTGCCGTTTAGGGCTTTTATTGTTATTTGTTTACTTGCGCAAATTTACTTCAGATCAATTTCTTGATCACTGGAGCTTATGTACCCAATTGGCTACCCTTGTAATTTTCTGTGAAGTTCAATGAAATACCACCATATTGTTGCTTGTCAAAAAAAATAGTGACTGACAATCCTTGGATGCTCAAAAAAAAAAGTAGTATTAGCTTCTATATTTTTCTTAGGACTTTGAATGTCTCTCGTCGGAACATACCCCAAAATTAAAATTGAAATTACATATCCGGCTGGCCTGTTGTTTTGCCGAAACGGTCCATGGCTAGCTATCTAATTATCATTAGATGGTGGACCTGTTTCCTAAGAAAGGGTGGCTGAGGGAGCTTCTAAGAAAGGTAAGATTGTAAGAAGCAGGGCAACATTCAGTTGTAGGTCTCAGCACGTAATTTCCAACACCAGCTTTCCTCCTGCTGCTGCCCTTGTCATGATCAATGACCTCAAGATGAAGTACGTACCTTGCTACCAATCGTAAGCTACAAGAACCTGAAGATGAATCAGTATTGCGTGAGAGATCTGACGGGATTCAGTGCATGTGAGTTGGTATAGTTTTTGAAGTTTATGATAAAGATCTACACATTGAAAGTGATATCTAATGTGATTTTCATTAGTCAAGCGTGTAATTATATGAGTAGCTTGAGCTGTTCAATGCATATGGAATGTCTAATCTATAGCTAGAGGTGCCTTTTTTTCTGTATTAATTAAGAACTGGAAAGTGACACTCTTTATATGTGATTTTCTCAAGAGTAAAATGGAGGAGTAGAAAATAATAGAGGATAATTGAAGAATAATTACTAATTTTGAAGAACAAAGTATCGTTTAATTTAAGGGAAGTGTTATTGGCACTCCAAAATTCTCATTCTACACTCCTTACAAGTGTATATTTTTTTTTCCAAATATAGAAAGCTTGGAATGCCAATAACAATTCCATAATTTAATTTATAAAAACAAATTAATGTGTAGGGTTGGGTTTTGGGTGACCACCCTGACCAGTAGTGTTGACCAAATATACAAGGTTCATTGTGTGCATCTCGGTTTTTGGAAAGTGAATGTGTATTGTCTCAGTAGGTAGAAATAGAAGCTAGCTAATCATTCCATTTGCAAAATATGGATGTCGTTAGTTAACTATGGAAACCAAATCTCCTTGATTTCTGTTGTGTTAAAGGATGTTTAATTAGTCAATTTTGTTACTTATTATATGAAAAAGCAAAGTCCTCATCAACAGTACCTGTTTTGCTTTACCTAAACTTGTCTGGTGCGTTGAGGGAAAATTTGATAAAAGTTTAACATTATTTGTGAACATTTTGGTAACAAATCCATGAATTTACCATCTTATTATAATTTATTAAAAACAGCCTTAAATTTACATATGCATTGACAATTGTCGACCAACTAAAAAGTGCTCTGAAAGCAGATTGTGCTTTATTGCAGTTACAAAAAACAATTATGATTATGCACTTTGGTGCAAGTTCGATTCTCTTTCTTCTAACAACTAACTATTTAACCCATTCACACTTCCACTAAAGAAAAGTGCTATGAAAAATTTCAGTATTAATTATGTATTCCATCCAAAGAAGTGAAGAGTACAAACTCATCATGTTAATCTACTATATATTAGATCCACTGCTTGCCGACATTGTTACTACATACATGTTTGTTTTTAGGAAAGGGATCCTCTCCGGATCCCTTCCTCTTAATCTACCAAATCAGGGAATCCGTACTATTGAAATTTGATCCAACGACTTAAGTTATTATAACTTTTAAAGTGGGCCCCTGTTTGTAGTCGTTGAATCAAATTTCAACGGCACGGATCCCCTGATTTGGTGGATTAGGAGAAAGGGATCCGGAGAGGATCTCTTTCCTTGTTTTTAAAGATATGTACTGTTTACTTACCTGATTGGATGCAAAAATCGAAAGATTAAGGAATCATTTGGAAATGTTTTTAAAATGGTTATAAGTGTTTTTTTTTTTTTGTGAAAACATTTTTGAAACTAATATTAGTAAAAATGCAAGTGAATCATGGTGCTTCTTGCAAGAAGCACTTTCAGTCATTTGAAATCCAAAAACAATTTTCTAAAAAACACTTTCAGTTATTTTAAAAACATTTTTAAACGAGCCCTAATGCTAGCTACTTAAATGCTTGGCAAAAAAACTTGGTAATCAGAACCGACAGAACCTCACTTCTTCTGTTCATACACCAATGTAATATTTATGCAGGCATGAATGATTTGACTCTACCCTCTCACTACATGGGCAGACAGTAATGAGTATGAATCCCGGAACAATAAGAAGTTTAATAATTATAGTAGTAGCAACTGCCAAATATATATATTTCATACTCAACGTTCATTTCCAATTCCATACCAAAGAAATACGAGTTTATAACCAGTTAGGCAAGTTGCCTATTGCTGTCGAGAGACGAGAGGTATAAAAAATTTATATATTTGAGTTGGAATTTTTGTGGATTCTAAACGGACAGAGAGATAATCTGGCCTACGACTAAGGGAATATCTACCTTACAACTAAAGATGAGACAACAATTTTTTTTTAATGGAAGGCTTCAACTCTATTTTTTGTTTTCAAAGGAATATATCAAATTTCATCCTTGGGGGTTATTTCAATTTCCATACTAAATGGATTTAACCCATTAGTTACTCTCGAGCTATTAAAATTTCATATTATTGAGTAGGAAATTTTGTTGGTTCTTAATAACCGACGGAGAGAATTTGTAATTAGAGATATATCGGTGAGACAATAAATTAGCTCGAATGGGAAGGCTTCAACATTACTACTTGTCACTGGAATAATGCCAAATACTGTTGCCTAATGTTATGATTAGCAACGATCGATGAGAATACTTATTTCGAATTAGAAAAAGAAAAGAGTAATGCTAGGTAAACTAAATTTGTATATTAAATTTACAAATTAAATGATATGTCACGAATAAGAAATAATCACATTAATCAACATTTAAGTAATAATCAAATCATTAGCTTTCAGTCATTTAGTTTATAAAATTTAGTCTACACATTTTGTCTCCCTAGCATTACCCAAAAGAAAAACATACTTACAAGCACAAGTAGAGGATAAGTATTTGGTTTAAGAATGCTGATGAATGAGTGTTTGAGTAACAAATATTATTAGGGTAGTGTTATCCATACATCTATTTTTACTTCTCACAAACTTCTTTCAATTTTTGGCTGTCAAATCGAATAAATTGAAGAAGATCAACGCCAAACAATTAACAAGAGTGCTTAGAAGATAAAAAAGAGTGTGTGAAAACACTGTTCTATTATTATTCCACGACAAGGTGTTGAATATATATTTGTCCAAGACTCTAAGCTTAATTGCATCGGAAACAAAGGATGCATGGTTCAAATTTTGACATTAATTTATGCGTATGGAAATAAGTGAAATTTAACTAAACTAATTTGAAGCATTAAATGCATTAAATCTCTCACCTTTTCAATGTGATACACTTGCCTCAGCTGAGATAGTTTAATTACTAGTTAATTAATTAGTTAAATTATTTAAGACATGGGGGCATATATAGGGCCTTGTAACTCGTTAGTGTAGCAGTCGAGGACATGTTAAAATCTAAATCTGGTGAATGCATTAAAGAGATGAGCATTAGAAAAATGAATTAGTAGGGAGAAATTGATCATGATTAGTTTTTATATATGTTTAGTGAGTTGATTTGGCCTAGGTTTCTGGAATTGATGAAGATGTGTACAAGTCAATGAAGGGAGGGTGTGGTGAAGGCTCGAAGGTCATGTGGGATGACATAATACACGCAAAATGCTGGACAAAATTGTTGGAGGATTAGAAGGGAATATTTTGGAGGATGAAAAGGAATATAAGAAAACTAACAAAGGTATGTGGAATTAGGGTTTACGATGACAACCATATGAAAGCAAACAAACAACACTTTAGAGGGTCCGCAAAATAAAAACTTTAAGGTCAAAGGGTCCACCTAATTAATCAATATTTCTTGACTATTACTACACCCACCCAGTTCTATCATTCATTCATTCATTTGCCAAGATACATACCCTATCTGATCAATATTTTTTGTCAATTCAGACTAGCGTTACGTGATGTTATAATTTTGCTCTAATTATGAAATATGTATTTGATTTTTTAAATATATTCTAATTTAAAACATATCGATTTTATCATCTACTCGTCTTATAACATGTAAAGAAACAAATTACGTGACAAGTAGAACAATGACCCTGCTTAGAATTATTGGAACTTCAATTCTTGTGATATCACTGCCACGTGCCATAGAGATGAACTAACAAAAATCATAACACGTTTTAAAGTGATAAATGAAATGAAAGGGAATTATTGAGAAAGGGTCAGGTCATGGATGGATGTACACATGATGATAGGATATATACTATATACCACAGAATATGTGCATGTTGCGTTACTTTCTGCAGCTCTATTTGGGCTTGTTTTATGCTGTTTTGCAGCTTTCTTTTGGTTGGATGCAATTTTTCTTCCACAAAAGGAGAAACAATTAAAAGAGCTTCTGTTTTTTGATATAACCCTAAAACGATCAATTTTGTGTAATTATCTCAATTTGGGGGCTAATCATCATTTAGCTTTCCACATATGTTGCAGTAACGAAATCACCAATTGAATGATTTGGGTACTCTGATTAAGATAATCATGCTTGTAAACATCGTATTGAGTATCTTCACTTAAAGGTTCTAGATATGGAAAAAAATGTATGTAAACTAAATAACATGGAATTGGTGATTGAATTATTATTAACTGATAATTAACGTGCTTTATTTGTTAGCACAACTAAATATGTAATTCTTTTGTTTTACATATACAAGAGATTTTTTTTTTTTCACAAAATGATATTCGAATTTAACTACTTAAATCTAAAATGAAAAGGATTTGAACTTGGATCTAAGGGTGCGGGTGTGAGGATGAAAAGATGTCTTACATTGAAAGATTACCAAACTTTTCATGTGTATATAAGAAGATGGCCATTACCAATTGGTTTAATGGTAAAACCTCAACTCGTTCAACTAGTATATTGCTCCTAACAAACTAGTCTAAACAATAATGAGGTCCGAGGAACACAAAACTGATCACAATAGGGTTTAGGGTAAGATATATATTAAGACACGTAGACATTTACTATTGCACCAGACAAAGGTAAAAGGAAATTAAGAAAAACAAAGCATATAGATGTATACTACACGTACACTGTGGGTCAATGTATGACTGTCAGCAATATATAGTATATACAACGATGAATGGATGTGGCTGGCGAGGTCGATTAATCGACTAATAATTCATACGGCATTGCATGTGTAGCAGAGAGAGAGAGAGAGAAAGGAGTATAGGAAGGGAGGGTTTGTAGCGAAGAGGATGGGGGAAAAAGAATTCTAGATTATCTCTCCCTCTTTCTCTCTCTCTCTCTGTTACACTGTCCCCTCTTAACTTTTAACCCGTCGTCTCCGGGGAAGATAAAAATACCAAAGAATTTTAGAAACCAATAATTAAGAAAATTTGCTAAAAACTTTGCTGCATTTTTGCGTGCTGAGTTTATATATTGACTAAAGCAGAGTGAGAGGGACAGGCTTTGTTGGAGTGTCATTTTCCTATATATACTCTCGAGGCATTAGAAACTCAGACCCACATCTTCTTTCTCCTTCCCAATATCCCTTCCCCATTTTATTTTATTTTATTTTATTTTCTACTACTAATTATTATATATTTGGCAAAATACCAAACCCCCCCTCTCTCTCTCTCTCTCTCTCTCTCCTGAGGATGTCTGTTTCTTGAGCACGAGAAACTGTTTCTTGAGCAAGAGAAAAGTCTTCCTTTTTTTCATTCAGCCTTTCTTTCTTTACAGCACACTCTCACTTTCTTTCTTTCTATCTCCCTTTTCCAATTTTCTTTTGAAAGGCTTTACTTTCTTAAGTTGTCCTCCACACTCCTCCTAGGCTGCAAAACCATCAGCACTACTTCTCTACTAAATTATATATCTATATATGAGTGTGTTTTTAGTTTTGGAGCAAGAAGATGGATGAAATTACCACTTCTCACAATCACATCTGGATTAGCTATGAGTGTGTGGTTTAGTTTCTGAAATCTATCAGGAGAAGAAGTGTGTTTTTTCAACTTTGTTTTCAGAACCCAAAACTGCTGGGTTTGTAGCCGTAGATTTAGATACTGCTAGAAGCTGGGAATATATATATAAAAGGGTTTAAAATATGCTTCACGAAAAAGGGCTTTCATCAGAAGCAGCTGCAGGCGGCAGAAGCTGCTTATCTTTGAATCCGATTCCTGATCTTTCACTCCACATAAGCCCTCCTGCAGACACAAACACAAATAGTGCTCCATCCTCCATTTGCACCGACCGAGCAACGCCCGATCACGACTCCGCCAGCTGCTTCAACATATGGCAAAGAGACACCGACGAGGACGATACCAACGGCGGCGCCCTAACCAACAAATCCCACAGCGACAGCTGTATAAGGGCCAGCTACACCAGTTCTTGCCCAGTAGCCGCTGATGCCGACACTGAGCTCTCCCTCGCCAATCCCTCGGCCTCAGAGGCCGAAAGCACATGGAAGAAGAACTATTTCGGCGGCAGAGATGTTTACCATGACAAAGGGAAGAATGGTAGTAATAGTGTAAGTAGTAACAATAAGATTCCGTTGCTTGAGAGACTCAACCCCATCAAGGGGATTCCTGTTTACAGTACTAGTAGTACTAATTGCTCGTTTCCGCCTACGTTTTCGCCTAATCCTGTGTACCAAACGGTGCCGTATCTGTCTAATTCCTTCAGACCGGCAGCACCTGCTGGGAATTGTAGTGGCATGGGCATGGGAATTGGAATGGGATTGGGAGGGTTTAACGGGATAACAATGGACAGTTTAAGCCTGGGAGTAGGAGGAGTGCAACCACAACAGCAGCAGCATCAACGGCAACACTATTTTCCGTCCTATAATTTGAATCCTCATTACCCACAGCAGCATCATTGTGTAGGGGGAGGTGGGAATTACAACGCCGACTTGTCGTCCAATGGTTTCATCATGAGATCTAGGTTTACGCCTCCAAAGCTCATAGGGCAGAATATCAACAAGAGGAACATGAGAGCTCCCAGGATGCGATGGACTACTTCTCTTCACGCCCGTTTTGTTCATGCTGTCGAGCTCCTTGGTGGTCATGAAAGTAAGCCCCTCCTACTCTCTCTCTTACTCTCAGGGGCGGACGCAAGTTAGGGCGAGGGTGGGCAGCGGCCGGAAAATCTCGCCACTGCTCACCCTACATAGTTGCGTAATATTATTAATTTCTGTATTTCTTTCTTTTTAATTAGTTTGAACTGAATTATATGTACATAATTTTCCCTGGGAACTCTTGAATATATATGTAGTTAATTCTAAATTATTTTATAATTTTGTGTATATATAGGGGCTACTCCAAAGTCCGTGTTGGAGCTCATGGATGTGAAGGATCTCACACTTGCTCATGTTAAGAGCCATTTGCAGGTACATCTAGCTTCATCTCATCACTTCTTCGATTACATTGGAGAGTTTAGAAGCCGGACCTATGCTACTCTTAATCATCGCTACCCACCTCACCCTACGCTAAATCAGTGACTTTTTTGTTATGTTATTTTCTAAAGAAAAAAGAAAAAAATGTTAGCACTCTGAAATGTTTGATGCATTGACCACATTAAGATTTCAGATTCAAACCCTATACTTTTCTTTAAATTTCTCCCTTTTAATTTTTTCTGTCGACTTTCACTGCGTACGATTTTTTCTATGTGTTGTGTGTGTTTGTTTATGTGTTTGGGGGAGGGGGCGAGACTGGACACTGGATAGATTTTTCAGTATGATCATTACACGAGGTGGTACATTACGTGTTCTTATATAAATTGTGAATTATGTGTGTTAAAAGGTTAATAACTTAAAAATTAAAATTTTTCACCACTTGCATAAGAACACGTGATATACTATCTGTGTTCCCGTCACAGTTAAAAATTTCTCTGGACACTAGACATTTTGGCTATCCAAGTGGCACGATAGCCAAGGGACACGCAGCAGCACCAGTACTGGTACTGTGATGAATTAGTGATCCATGAATAAATGGATGAATGAACAGTGGAAAATGATTATCTCATCTCGTAATCTCTTTCCTCTTTCATTCC
>JAOEHR010000045.1:20026663-20037344 GCA_025448175.1 Aronia arbutifolia
GTTGGGTGCAATACACATTTTAGAGAGAGAGGTTCAAAACCCTACAGAGACAGGAGGTAGAGTTGGTGGTCTCCGGTCCGGTGGAATCAAAATGGCGCGGACCTCGTCATCGAAGAAGCGGAAACACGAAGATGATGGAGGGGCAGAGGCAGAGGCAGAACCTGAGGTGGCGCAGCGGAAGAGGCTCAAAGCCCTCGCCTTCTCCAACAACCAGCTCTCAGAGATCCCTGCAAAGGCCCGCGCCCTTCTCACACCTTCAAACGGTGTGCTTAAGCAGCATGGCAAGGACATTGTGAAGAAATCTCAGCGGAAGAACAAGTTCCTCTTCTCCTTCCCTGGCCTCCTTGCCCCCATTGGAGGTGGTAAGATCGGCGACCTCAAGGATTTGGACACCAAGAACCCCGTCCTCTACCTCCAATTCCCTCAGGTCGGTCGGTGACCTCTACTACTTTCATCCCCAATTTTCTCTCTCTCACTTGTCTCAGTTGTTTCTGTTTCCACTTTTCAGGGTCAGATGAAGTTGTTTGGGACTCTTGTGTTCCCCAAGAACAGGTATCTGACAATGCAGTTCCCCAAGGGTGGAAAGAGTGTCATGTGTGAGGACTACTTCGATAATATGGTTGGTGCCTTTTTATAACTCTGTACAAGTACAACTTTGTTTACCGCATTGATTTTCAAGTTGCTGCTTTGGTATATATATATGCATATATATCATTTTGGTCGTAGGCTTGGTTGATGACAAGTGCAACTGCTCTAAAATATCATATGAATTTGACCAAGGAGGATTGAACTGCTCGCATGGTTTTCAATGTAATCATTTCAATTCTTTCAATTTTCTAGAAATAAGAAGAAAAAAAAGAGGGTTAATGGGAGTTGATAGTTTCATATCAACCATTTGTTGGTAGAGAATGAGGCAGAAGAATTGCAAAGCTGATATGCTTGAAAACTTGTATTCTAAACGTTGTAACTCCTAAGGCAAATGTGTACATAATGATTTTAGAGTTATTGTCTTATACAACTTCCACCTGGAATCTTCTTGTTTTTAATTCCTTTAAGGACCCCTTTCCAACAAATTTCCTCTCCTTTGATTTGGAGAACAAAATGTTTCTAAGCTTCTCAGTTCTCAGGATTTCCCATGCGCCACTACCCGTTATATACACTTATATTATTGTTTGTCTAAGGTCGGGTGCTTTTTGTATGAAACTGAGGTTCTGAAAGCATGTTTTACACATCAATATCAGGCTTATCAGCAGTAGCTTTTCATGTCCCAGATTGTATTTTCCGATGCTTGGTGGATTGGGACAAAAGACGAGAATCCCGAGGAAGCCCAACTTGATTTTCCTAAGGAATTGACCGAGGTTGGTTTCTGTTCACATAGGTTATACATGTTGTAGGATGTGCATATCATTGTTTTCTGATGATCTACTCTCGGAATTTGTTGGTTTCAGGGACAACACGCTGAGTTCGACTTTCAAGGTGGCACAGGTTCAACATCTGCTAAAAAGCAAAGTGATAGTAAAACTGAAACTACATATGTTGAAGAGTATTCCCCACATAACAAGGTTGAAGATAATTTATCAGATGAGGAAAACAATGAATTAATGAAGGCAACACCAGTTCGACATTCAGCAAGAACTGCAGGAAAAAAATTCAAGTACTGGCATTGCCTTTTATTGTACTCATTAGATATTCATATTCTCATAAAGAAATCAGCAGTTGCATAAATTAAATACATGCAAAACAAAGTGTGCAACCTATGATACATATATAGGTATACATATTTGTACAGGAAAACAGACACGCAGACATACCTTATATATTCTGAGGCCATCTCTGAAGGATAGTAATGAAACCAACATTTTATTTTTCATTTGAGCAACATGTCCATATTTTCCTTTCTAATTAACATTCCTCTGTGTAGTATAGTTTTATCATTCCAAGGAAAAAAGAAAACAATCAAACATGTTGCAAATAGTTACAAGGGGCCTTTATGTCCAATGTCCTTTCACATGTAGCTTGTGGAAGACATGAATGCATTCATTTCTTTTCAGCTGATGGTCTATCATGGAATGATGTGTAGTCTCTATGAATACTGTGTAAACTATTAGACAATTGTCTTCATGATATTTTGTGATACCGTCAGTTACATACTTACGTAGCATAGATAATTAACCATTTTGATATGTTTTCTTTTTACTGAATATTAATAAAAGAAATGAGTACCTACTGCCCTGTGATGTGCCCATATCTTGCTTCAACTCTTGTTCTTTCACTTTGTTCAGGTTTGGAGAAGCTTCTTCTGGAGATGATTCTGTTGAAAGTGATACCTGCTCAGCTGAAGGAGAAGATAAAAAAGTTGGAAGACTTGATTCTTCGTCCGGGAAGCACAATAGTGGAAATATCCTAGTTTTTACTGTCTTAATTTTGTAAACTCCAGCATTTTAATTATATATATCGTAATTTGAACTTAGGTTTACCACGCTCCTTGTATCAAACTTTCATCTCAGCTTGCTATATTTCAACTGCCTTAACTGGTAGATACAGACTGACAATCTCAGCTTTGGAGATGCAGACATTGATAATGAGGATCCTATGAAAGGAGCTCAAACTCCCAAACAAAATGAAGATTCCTCTCTGTCCGAAGCTAAATCAAAGAAAGAGTCACATTCTGCCTTTGCTGGGACTACATCTAAAGAGGACTCTCATAGCAATCATGGTTCGCTCATTCAGACTACTATATCTACATTGTTTAAGAAAGTGGAGAGGAAGGTAAGCTTTTTTTTTTTTTTCTTTTATTCGTAGGATTATGATTTGCGAGTACTTGTTATGTAGCTAGGGTATGTTTCAGAACTACCACGAAGCATGTAACTGAAAACCAAAATGAAACAGCTAATCAGAGTGGACTCGATGATTCTTGGCATGTCAAAAAGAGAACATTGCATCATGCATTGCCATTTTCTTTCCCTTTTATCAGAATTTTCCTTCTATTCCCTTTATCAGAATTTTCCTTCTTTTTCCTCTTAATGCTTACAATGCTCTGAAAATTTTCAATGTGTTGCAGAAAGTGGACTCCAGCATGCAAAGTCAAGTACAGCTTCCCTCTTCTCAGGTTCATAAAACACCAAAAGGCCCAAGGAAACCTGCATCTCCCAAAGGTTGTTAATTCTTCCAAATTATGCTTATTATGAAAATATTGGGATTTGAGTACTCAGAATAGTGAGTGATGTTGATGTTTTCCAGATTCTGGCCAGAAGCTGCACCAAACTGATTCAAGGAAGAAGGTTAATCTGGTTACGTTTTGTTCTTAATGCTCCTTCCCCCTTCTCCCTGCCCTTTCAAACTACAATTCTAGCTGATTTTATCCTTGTCTTGGCCATGACTGCTTTGCATCGGAGTGTTGTAGTTGACATAGTTTGTTGTTGTTGCAGGATGCAGGACCCAGGAAAAAGGCAAAAACTGCCAAGGAAAAGGATGCGGGTCTCTCTCTTTCTCTCTCTCTCTCTCTCTGTGTGCCTATTATGGTAGCTAATAAATATAAACTTGTCAGTATACTCGAGGAGATAAATTATTTGATGAAGAGGTGATTACATGTTTATGAGGTGATTACATGTTTATGAACTTATCAGTATGCTTAGGAGTTAGAAGGATGAAGATTCATATAACCATTTTAGTCAAGTTTGGTAAGAGTGGTATAGATTACAGTTTAGTCTACTGATTGCGTGTTTATGAACTTGTGAAATGCGGAGTTCTTGACATCCTATCTGGGAATAGTAACTGTTTGTTATCTGATGAAGAGGCGCATGATCTTTTTCCGTCTTTTATTGCTCAATTAACTTTTAGTGATGGTGGGGTTGTTGAATGCTGCCCAAAACTACAACTTCACTTTGTTCAGTGCTGCATACAGGAGTAATTGTTTTCATTAGTTGGGAGTTCTCATGATAATGTGAGCGGTGATAAGGGTAGAGTTAAACAGCTGTTGTTTCCTTCAGGCCTCTCTGCTCACATCTTCATCATTGTTTGCTCGTTAGCAACACTATGTCAGATTAGAGTGGCATCGGATGTGATATGGTTTTGATTGTATAATTTGATCTAGTTTATTAAATATTTATGGAATTGTAACCTTTTTTTATTTATTATTATTATACTTCTCCTGGATAGTTACCTTTTTCTATTTTTATTATTTGTTTGAAAATTCTTCTTCATAACAGTTTCTCTTATGCATGCATCTACATGTGGGAAAGTTAGCACTTATAAGTGACGTCTGTGTTTCTGTAGGAGGCAAAAGCCTGGCAAAGAAGAAAAAAAATGAGGTAGGTTTGTTTTCTGGGGTGATTCTTTTTGTACTATGGCCATTATTGTTTCCCTTTTATTTTGTGAGGATTTTTAGTTAATAATTGTTATCAAAGCTTTTACTCTAAATTAAAATGTATTTCTCAGTGTAAAAATAAGATTGTGTATTTTTGTGCTTCCCTTTGAGATGGGGGGGGAGGTGGAAAGATTGAAAAGAAGAGGGAAGTGGTTTATCAGAGGGCGTCTCTAGCCTTATTCTTGCTGTCATGATGAGGTGGATAGTGCTCTTATAATGCAATCTAACCAGCCAGAAAGGAGTTTTTTAGAGCATTATCTTATCTTATATAGAAGTATGTTTGATGTGCTTTAATTTGGTAAAATATATTATATATTTTGGGGGCCTGTTTAGTATCCAACTTAAAAAACTTTGCTCCCTTTTGTATAAGCTGGGCAAGGGCCTGGGTCACTTAAACATTACGATCTTTTTCAAAAACATGATTATCCAATTACAATACTAGAGATTTGCTCTCTTAACTTGTTAATGCTTGATTACCTTTTATGTGGTAAGATTGTTGTTGAAGTAATTATTACGTTCTACTTTCTTAAGTGTTGAGGTGTGCATAAACATGTAGGTTGAAGAGGATGATATTGAAGAAAGCACCTCACAATCGCAGGTAATTCTTACTTTATTCAAAATTTTAAATATAGTGTCATGGATATGGATTTTTTAATTTTTTGGTGCAATTCATTGAAATTAAGATGTGTGATTGGTGATGGCATATCTGGTGCCTTGGTATTTTGGGCGCTGATCATTGAAATTGCCATGTTTTGTTTTAAACTGATGATGATTTTGGATGCAGTGCTCTAGTAATAGCATTTCCTTGTTGACTGGAAGTAAACCTTAATTACTGTGGAAAATAATGATTTCTTGAGTTTATGCTTTGTGTAGGATACGGATCTTAGTGATGAAGATTGGGCTGCTTGAGGTCAGTGGTCTCACAAATTGACACATTGCCATGTATTGCAATTTTCACTCACATCAAACATTATTATTTTGATGTAGCGTCGTGACATTTAAGTAAAGTGTTCTTGATGATTTGGATAGGCCTTGCCTTGTCTTGTATTGAAGAAAGTTGAAGCATTGGTTTCTGGACGTGGGTCCAATTCCGAGTTGTGGTTCGGGAACTAAAATTAAGGGATCATTGCTCCATGTAATCATAAGTTGAGCATTGAAGTAAAGAAAACTATATAAGGCATTTGAAAGCTGTTTTTACCATTTACTGAGCTACAAATATATTAAGTATAAAAAAAAAAAATATATATATATATATATATATGCACATTTACCAGTTGACAAGAATTGTCGCAGCGGCACCATATACGTGGTCCACCAACCAGGATTAAGTTTTTAGATAATTGGGAGATGATATTTGATTGTTCCATAAGCAAATTCGATGCAACCCTTCCTTCCACCTTCCAAAGACTCGTACAGATGATTCATATATATACATACACATATATGATATCATGCATAGGGGGGGGGGGAGGCTGGGGATGGGGATGGCGATGAACTTAATTAGTGAGCTTTACCAGCTATGAATGCGTCAACTCTAGTGTTTTGCGAGCTTGACAAAAACTTCATGCAAATTGGCGGCTGAACCCTGGCAAGAGCGAGTATTGAAGCTGGCAAAGTCCAAGTGCCGTCCCCGCAAATCAAACCAGAAGCTACGGCAGGGACAAAAGCGTCTGCCTTGGCTTTGTTTACCCTTCCCCACAAATACACTATCAAGCTCCCAATGCACATGTCGATCGCAAAATACGACCCTATATAGAAAGGGATTGCCATTGCCATTGGTAGTGGAACAAAGCGTCCCCTCTTTTTACCAAGGCAATCCTTGAGCACGTTTATGGCAATGGCCGCCCCAAAGAAGACGCCACAAAGCAAGAGGCAGTTCTTGGGTAGAGATTTTACACCTTCTACCCCCAAGATAGCCATGTTACGGAACACAACAGCAAAGGGAGCTGGATACGCACTTTCAGGTATTCCAAGGTCACTAAAGGCCTTGTAGAAGAGCCAAAACACACAAGGAGAAACTACACAACCCATTGCTGTCCCAACGACTTGGCTCACAAACATGGACCGAGGGGAAGCCAAGGTTAGGTAGCCGGTCTTGAAATCCTGGGTTAGATCGGAGGCTGTCGACACAATGTTCATCATAACTCCACATGCTGCTAGTCCAGCAAGAACACCACCATGTGCAGAACCGGCCCATGCCCCAATCGCGAAGATGGCCACCTTACCGTAAGTGGATGCCAGGGACCAGTCAGTGAGGCCACAACCGTATGCATTACAGAAAGCCAACGTGGGTGCAAAGAGGTAGATAACCAATATATGGTACCACTTGAGTTGGGGAATTATGTGCGGCACGGTAGCAATTGAGATTGCAGCAAACACAACATACCCTCCAACAGCTATCCACGCTGAGATTTGGTCCTTAAGAAACAGCTGGGCCCGCCGCTGGTCATCATATGATAGCTCAGAGCTCACATCTGGAGAGCCATGATGTTTCTTAACAGGGAGGATGCCACTCGCATCTTTGCTTCGGAGTTGAGATTGCAAAGCAATGAGGGTTCGACTTAGCACCTTCGCGAAGTTGTATAGCCCATCACCAAGGATCAGGGCAATGGCAATGAAGACCTATTTAAACAAGTACATGATAAGTTCCATTGACACACATCCTTACATATATGCATTGGAAGAATATTATTATTAATCAAGGTTTTTTCTTGAGCTGGAAAACTGATCACCTTGTAACCTTGAAGGCCATTCATGCTTTTTGGGCTCAGCTCTTTATCGTACCAATCACCACTCCTGGTTTCTATGAGAGGCCACATTAATCCCCAGGAAAGAATGCCTCCAAGAAGAACTGATATGTTCACAATGTAGGGGCAAATCATCCCCACTCCAACATATGTTGCCGAGAAATCAAAGAAGAACCTGCGAATTCAATTCCAATTCAGGAGCACGTATGATTAATAACCAGAACCGAACATTTATTCATATCATCGCACGCAAATAAGAAAACCAATTAAGGATGGGGCAGGGGTGGCATATAAGTATTACTTATTCTGATATGCTTTAAGGCCGAGTGAAGGGAAGCTTGCAAATCCACAATTGTCTCCAGCAGTATAGAACCACTGAAAGAAACCCCACAAAAAACTGAAGGAGAAGAACTTGCCCAACTCCCTTACTTGTTTCCTAATTAAAAGAGTAGAACAGAGTCATTAGAATTTAGAGAGACAACTTTCACCTCATGTTATGTTGATTTTGAAGACGTATATATTAGTCATAAAATGTACGGGTGTGTATATAGGAATGAGTTTGATGGTGCCTTACTTGGCTAGCTTGACTCCTTCGGGAGTGTGGAAACTGTTGATAAGGTGAGCAGTTGCAGTGCCACTTGGATATGTCAATTTGAAGTCTATGATCATGATCTGAAATTACCAACCATATATGTCAATGAACATGTATACATTAAACTTTGATATACACCGCCCGGCAATGCACTTTTCTCTATTTGCGAACTATACATAATGGATTCTATCTTATGATAGGAAATGGAATGCATTGAGTGGGTGGGTGTGCGTGCGCATGTGTGTGTGTGTGTCC
This sequence comes from Aronia arbutifolia, assembly GCA_025448175.1. Taxonomy (NCBI): domain Eukaryota; kingdom Viridiplantae; phylum Streptophyta; class Magnoliopsida; order Rosales; family Rosaceae; genus Aronia; species Aronia arbutifolia. The sequence goes on from JAOEHR010000045.1 coordinate 20,034,624, forward strand.
AGTAGCTAGTGTACCTTTCGGAGAGGCACGACTGAGAAGAGGCCCAGAAAGCTAACAACAAAGAGAAAGCCAATGATCCAGAGTAATCCTGGATCTTTTGTGTCACTGCTGTCTTTGGATTGCTGGGCAATGCGTTCACTCATTCCAAACAGATAGCTCCCAAACCCTCCTGTGGTCAGTTTGTACATAACATATCAATACATAATCAAACGGAAGGAATTTAACACTAGGAATATATAGCAGGATGCATCCTAGTACGCAACACAGCCACACAATCCATGACTCCTCTGTGTCCAACCTTTCTGGCCACAGCAAAGTTGTGGCATCTCTTAATACTGGCAGCACACTGAATTCAACAATGGAAGATTTTCAGTCCTCTAGCTCGCAGTGATGGATCCAGTTTTAACAGTGGCTTATTAGCTAGCTCTTCATTATTTTTTAGAAGAAACGATATAATATTATTAAAAAGATAAGATCTACAAGACTTGGGGTGTGGCGTCAAATATAGGTAAACAATCTCCATGACCAATCTCAACATAAGAGCTGACATGGTTTGGAGAGAATAACGCACAGCCAACAAACCCTTGATACAGCCACCAGTATAAAGAACAACTAGCTGATCTGTTTGAAAAGCTTCGCCTGTGTATCCTCATGGGGTTGAGTTGCCTAACCTTTGACAACTAATCAGATTCCCCCTTTTTCTTGATCTCTTCTGGTAAAAAAGGTCTTACTATTTAACTACATATACATCAAATAGTAGTCAAGTAAACTTGTGACGGCCTAACTGCTTAATCCCCGAAAGAAAGAAAAAAACAAATGAAACAAATACTTGTACTCTGTATATATATTAGTGATGTATTTATGTCATGAACATGGTTGTCTGGTTCGTTTTAATAATTTTCCTGTTTCCTAATAGAAAAAAACACTCAGTTCTTCCAAGAAGATTAGCCAGCATGACAGTCACAGAAGCAAATATATAATTGAAAATCAACAAAGTAATGGAAGTATTAGTTTAAGATGTTGGGCACGGTAGTTTCCCTCGGTCTCATCTCATCCTTAAGATGGACGGACGGATGGATGGATGGCAGAGGGGATCTAGTTCTGAATTGAATATTAATCTGATGACAGAATTAACTAGCAAATTAAGAATAATGAAAGAATAGCGCACCGCTGAAGGCGATCCCGGAGGAGGCAACGACGCAGGTCTGGATGACGGTGTTCTCCTGCCTGGTGAAGGGCTGGTTGAGGAGGCCGCACCTGTCGAGGAACTTGGTCCAAGTCCTGACAAAGAAGAAGCCCAAGAGACCCGCAGAGACGTTGAGAGAGGGGATAATACCGGTGGTGAGGTTGAGCTTCATGACGATGACGCTGAAGAGGATGCTGAGGACGAAGCTTATGAAGAAGGCTCTGAACGTGAGCTGCTCCCGCCATGACGGCACTGGTTGGTTCTCGAACAACTTCTCCACCGACAGTAATTCTTCCTTTGCCGTGTCATCGTCACCGTCTTCCACCACCACGTACTTGTTCTTCTTCCTGTTCGTTGTCGTAGTCTGGTGCTGGGAATCCAGCTCCGCATCTCCTGATGATGGTGATGAATTTATGTTATGATGATGACGATCGTTATCATCATCTTCAAGTTGATACGGCCTCTGAGTGTCTAGACCCCCCATCTTACTACTAATACTATTGTACAATTGTTATGTATTGGAATCCTGCCTGCCTGCCTGTGGTGGTAGTAGTACTAGTAGTGCGGAATATATAATACTACTGACTACTGAGAGAGTCCATGAAAGGAGGAGCCTGCAATTTAAAAAGAAATAAAGGACTGAAATTTGATGATATTCAAAGAAAAGTTAAAAAGGAGGAGTAAAAAACAGCGTAAAGGACAGGGAATGGTTTTTCCAAGGACACGAAAGAGACATGAATACGTCTGTGACTAAGTGTGTGTATGTGTGTGGCCTGCGGAGTGCGGACGAAATAGAAATGTTGAAATATACAAATTAAGCTACAGTCTCACTTGACAGGTGGAAGAGTGACAGGCTCGGCGTGCAGCGAGAGTGACACCATCATTCGGATTTTTCTACTTGGGCTCATCTACTTCCGTTCTTTCCTTTCACATATTATCTTTTATCTTATTATTTTTATAAAAAAATTAATATAAGATGTTGACGTGGTTAAATTGTAACCGTTAGGAGATGAGAGAATCATTCTCTGGGAAAGAAACTACGAGGCTTCACTTTTAGTAGGTAACCAAGGGAGAGGATTCTCTCCAGATTCACTTTGTGAGATCCATATTCTAACAGTTCATCGTATATTGTGCGGTTAATATTCGTCAGATACTATTTATATTTAATTTTAAATAAAAAAGTCAAATGATTTCTGACCGTACGATACACGATGAATGTCTAATATGTGAGAATCTCTAGAATCTCCACAAAATGGATCCGGATGGAATCCAATTCCGGGAACCAGGGGTTAATGGCCAACTCAGGTCAACTAATATATACTAATCATTCGTATCCTGAATACATTGAAACCAAATCTTCTGCACCCAAAATGAGTGTGGCCTCTCTGTGGCCCCAATAAGTGTCTGACACGTATTCAATATCTTAACTTTTCTTAATTTTGTTGTAATGAATTTAATATGTGTCAAATACTTATTGAGGCCACACCTATTTTGAGTGCAGAAGATTTGATCTCGAATACATCATACATTAATAC
>JAOEHR010000045.1:20126169-20145368 GCA_025448175.1 Aronia arbutifolia
TTGAATCATGAAAACCCAATATATAGAGGTTGGCTTCACTCTTAACGCTAGGAGTTGAGGAGTGCCTGCGTAAATTGAACATGTAGAGTGACGAACCACACCAGTTAAAAACCATCAAAGACACTTCAAATAATTGAAAAATGAGTGTAGAAACCCAGTAAATGAAGAAAAAAAAGGAACAATTTAAAGTGCGTGAATATTCCATGAACATCTTCTTATGAATTGTGAAGAAACAAACTATCAGATCAGAAAAGATAATTAAGAGGGAGAAAATTTACTGTGTGAAGACAGGTGTAATTTGAAATTGAGAGGCAATAAAAACAATTTTCTCAACGTTGTAGTTGATAAAATTTTAGAAATTTGAAACGTAATTATAGCAAGCTTCCATGATTTAATATTTTAAACGATATCTTCATCGATATCAAGATCAAGATATTTATCGACATTTCTCCAAATTTGGATTGGCTAAAATGTCTATCAAAACCAAAACTTAAATCCTTGATGGTGGTTGGTGGTGGCAACGGTGAAAACGGTATGCAGTGGCGGCGATAGGTGTTGTGCGGTGGTAGTGGGCACTCATTATTTAGTTGTTTTGTATTTTTTTGGTTTATAAGCTCTTACTCATGAAAATTTGGAAATGCCGATTATTTACATCGAATTTAAACTTGAGAATTGAAGGTGCTAAATTCCAAGATTATTTTCACACAAAAATTTTAAATTTCTATGTTTATAAATCCAAATAAGGGACTTTGAGAAGTCTAGTGATTTTTATTTTTTTTTTGGATTAACAAACTTATCAAAAGTTAGGTGCCAATAAATGGAACATTTTTTTGTTGGAAATACTAATTAAACACACCCTTTTTTTTTTTGGAGTTTTAACGAAAAGCCCGCGGTACTGTTCATTTTAACGAAAAACCACATTTTTACACTAAAAAGGTCAATCTTGGTTCTATTCACTTTATCCTTTATTTTGTCCTTATCGTTAAAACTCAAAGTTTTCAAGCCCTTTTAATTAGTTTTTTTTTTTTTTCCTTCTACATATCCCTTCTTAATCTTGTTTGTTTGGTTTATTCAATTCAATGTATTAGTTTTTTCCTTCTCTATCCTCAATACCGGTTTGGATACCTTATGATAGACAATTGAATGATCCAAACTTAGCAAAATGCGAGTTGATGTGCACTATCTTGCGTTCTAGTTTCCAATTCAAAGTATAACACATTGTTTGGATTAGAAAATTTAAGATTATTAATGAATTTTAAAACGACGGAAATTGAAATGACAAAATTTTATTGTTTAGAATTTGTTAATTTTCTTGTTTGTCCAACCTAAAAGAATAATGGAATTTGAATACATACTTTGATATTTTTAAACTCTCATTCATAAAAATTTAAAAATGATATATATTTACATGAAATTTAAACTTGGGAATTGAGGGTCCCAAATTCCAAGTTTTTTTTCCATGTGGAAATTCTGAATTCTAAATTTTTATGTTTATGAATCTAAACAAGGAAATTGGTGTATGTCAATTTATAAATTCTGACTTTTATCAAAATTTCAAGTTCAATTGGTGTAAGGTTAAACTTTATGTTCCTTCAGCTTTGAGGTTTTTGTCCTACTTTTTAGTGTTTACAAATGTTTATAAGGAACTAATATCCACACACCTTTTTTCTTCTCCCGTGAAAACCTGTTTACTTAAATAAACAAAAATGTGTAGAAGAAAAAAACATGTGCAGAAATCAATTTCCGGCTCAATGTTAATATAACCATACACAATCAAACTGGAAAACTTTTCTTGGTGGTCTATCGAATTCGGCATTCTTGTTATATTGACTATAATTTTTCATCAACATAGGTTGAGTTTGCACAAACTAAATTTATTTTTAGGGTTTTTATCACAAATGATCCCTGAAATTGACCCTCACCATCAAGATGGTCCTTGAAAATAAAAATCAATCAATGTAGTCCCTGAAAATAGGTGTCGCAAATCAATGTGGTTATTCCGTCACAATTCTGTTAAAAATTCCGTTAAGTGCTGATGTGGTACATAAATGGGTCTCATAAGTCCTCTTTCTCACAAATGGTCATTGAAATTGACCCGCGACATCAAAATGGTCCCTGAAATTGACCTGCGACATCAAAATGATCCCTAAAATTGAAAATCGATCAATGAAGTCTCGTAAGTAAGTGTCCCAAATCAATGTAGTAATTTCGTCACAATTCTGTCAAAAATTATGTTATGTGCTGATGTGACACAAATGGATCACACAAGTCTAATTAAATTTAAAAAAATTACAACTAAGTTTAATAATTTAGTAGTTAATTATAAGTTGTGAACCCAAAAACCCAGTCCTATAATCACCTTCGATCCCAGTCTACATTCCTTTACCTCCTTCATTGTCTATTCTCTAAAAAAAATCTCAATACATCCATCTTTACACACTTCGACACACTTCACCTGGATTGAGATCACCTTTGGTGACGGCATGACTGATTGGCAACGACTTCTGAGACATCAACGTTAACATTTAGGCGATCAACATCCTCACAACCTTAATCTTGAAGAGCTTGATTGGCGCTTCCCTGGTGGTCTGGTGACTCAAAGAACGGCGATGTCTGCCTTGAGATAATGAGGTTATAACCGAAGTGCGTATATTGTTGATTGGAATTGATTGGAAACTAGTTCCAAACCCCTCTTAGGCCTTGGTTAAGCCTTGTGCCTTTGAGAATTTATGGAAGGGATCTCTCTTTGGAGTAGGTCCTAGTATAAGAAAAAAAAAATTCATTGTGCAAAATTGTGGCAAAAGGATCATATTGAATTTACAGAACAAAAATTTTTGCAAAATTGTGGCAGAAGGATCATATTAATTTGTGACTCCTATTTTCAAGGACTACATCCATCGATTTTCAATTTTAGGAACCATCTTGATGGTATGGGTCAATTTCAAGGACCATCTTGATGGTGTGAGTCAATTTCAAGAACCATTTATGATAAAAACCCGTAAATCTTGTAGGGCCCATTTATGTGCCACATCAGCACTTAACGAAAGGATTGTGACGAAAGAACCACATTGACTTGCAACACCTATTTTAAGGGATTACATTGATTGATTTTCAATTTCTAAGACCATCTTGACGGTAAGAGTCAATTTCAGGGACCATTTGTGAAAAAAACCCTTATTTTTATAATGTACTTGGCTACCAAGTCATAAAAAGGTAACAAATTGTAAGATTTTTGCTAATAATTCTGCTTGATTACATCAGTGTTTCAGAAAATGATATGATTAGGAAACACTTTTGAAACCTATTATGCATGAACATAACAAAACAGAATCTCATCCTTGTATACCTAATATGCCACAACATTTATTTGGTAGGTCACACTTCATCGAGTCTACAACCGCTCTGATTTTCATGCTGAATCAGTGGATGACAGGCTTGAGGGGATAAGCTCTCATCTTCGACCACTCAACAGTAGAATCAAGATCTGCATCTAATTCCCCAACAATGCTTCTGCAACAATTGGAAGATAGTGACAACTTAGAAGGGAAGTACATACATATATTTGTAGAAACTCATTCGGTCATTCCAAATTACTTCCCTCAACCCATTGGAAACTTTCGTAAATAGAATAAAAGTTTTTGACACTTACATGTTGTCACCTCTGATTATATATAACCCCAACACGAGTTGCTGAACACCCTCCTGTCGGTCAGAAATACAAGAAATTTTTTTGGGTCAAGTTGATGATTCCATAGCAAACCCGAAAACTGACTGGGAAAGACAGATAAGTAGGAAAAAGGTTGTGCCACCAATTAAGAAATACAAGTTCACCCAGTGCCAGTGGGACAATAAAACGAATGTATGTTTTGTATATGCTGATTTGGAAATCATATGTAAACCCGAATGAGCACGATATGTAGCAGTAGAGATGAAACACAGAAGTATTATTCAACACTTAAGATCCTCAACGTCATGAGGAAAATAACAAATGCTCAAAATTGGGAAAAATCAGAAATACTTCCGCCTGCCAGAAAGTAGATTCCACATCCCTTTCCTTCTGTCCAATTACAAAAAAGAGTAAACAAAGATGACGCTAGAAGGGGGAAGCTTGTAACAGTGAAGATGCAAACCTTTGTAGAGAAAACACGTTCATGAGATTCATCGAGAATGATATTAGTAGACTGGTCAAAGCCTTTCAAGACTCCCTGAAATAAAAACAAAAAAATTGTTCACAATAAACCGATTCGATTAATAAGATGTAAAAGGTATATTTGAATATTGATAAGGCGCAGAAGGTGTATTTTCGTGTTAGTGTGTAATATACCACAATATTCCGTCCATCATTTGTGATAACTGAAATTGTTTCTGCACATAGAAATGTTGTTAAAGAGAGAAAGTTGAACTGCTCACAGCATATATACTGCATTAACGGTGCACAAACTTGGGCTATAGGATAGAAGGATTAACTGTATTCATGCATAAGAATCAAAAGCATCGATATTTGAAAAATAATAAAGGAGAGTGAAGGATTTCATACGATCAACGAGTGAGTCAAGACCAGGGCCACTCGACATATTTCTGAGTTTTCTGTGCAAGACTTGTAATGAACAAGTTTAACTGCAAGAGAGAGAGAGATTTCAGAATCAGTAACACCCATCTAAGGGAAACAAAATCCATAAAAACCACCAAGAAATTTTTAAAGTTGGAGCCTGGAGACATTCATTGTAGCCTTATATGGGTAAAGGTATATAAAGGGTATATTAGTGTTACAGATAATCCCAAAGATCAAACCTGACACCTCCAACCCCAACCAGTCTTTACCAAGACATAATCTTTCCTTTTTTCAATAACAAAAAGCCGTAATTAACATACAATACAAAACCAGCCACCACATCACAGCAATTGAGCTGAGTGTGCCGTTGTAAAAAAACAAAATCTTTCTTTCAATAGCAAAAGCCGTAAACCCTGTACACAACAAAACTAATCTTTTCCTGATTTCAAGTTAATACTTTCCAAAAACTAAAGCATAAGCTTGTCCCTCCTAGAAATCGACAATTCTCAAAATCACCATTCCTATCAGTAAAGAATGAACCTGTAAAACACCCCGAAGCGCTGAAGTGTTAAGCCTTCTGCATTTCGCTTGAAAAACAAATAAATAAAATTGATACCAATTATTACAGTCGCAACCCCTAGTAGTAATACATGTTCAAGCTTGAATCACAAAGGCCAAATTACTGCAATAACTTTTATCCGAAAGAAGACATACCTTTGAACTGCAAAAGATTAAACTGACTGATGTTGCTGATGTCGGATACAAGAGGGAAAGTTGAATGAAAATTGAAGAACCCAAAAACCTAAAAGCTTAAATACCTGGGGTTGGTTAGGATCACACTTTGTGTTACTGGGCCTGGAAGGCTGGAATGGGCCTTTAGACTCCTAACTTTAATGTTTCTATTTAAGAAAACCCGGCAAGGCCATTTGGACCTGGCAGTGGTACGGCCTTAAATAAATATTGATGATGTTAGAGTAACCCTCTATTTAAAATATTTTTTGTAGATCAATTTGATCAGATGTGGCAGTTGACGGATGATATTATTAAATCACTGAAGAAAAGGTTCAACCATGGCATATCATGTAATTAACAAAATATAATTTAAATAAATAGTATCTTTAGCATTTTTACCAAGTAAATAACAACAAAGAGCTTACCGGCAAAAGTAAAATGTTAACACCCCCCACCTTCTCCCTTCTTGGTAACAATAACTGAATAATTAAGTTAATACATATTCTTATTCCGACCATTATGTCGTATGAACTACGAAGTGTGACAAAAAGAAAGATATGAACTATGAAGTTACATGTAAATTTAAATGAGTTGAAGCTGTTCATGGTATGACAACAACATAAATTTTCCGTGTGCCCAAAATACGGGATAGTACATCACATATCATTATACTGTTGAAGGAAATATTATTTTTCACGTGTTTATCAAATTGTATAATAACATGTGGCGTATTGGACTATGTTCCGAATACACGGTAAAATCTCTCATAATAACAGTGTTGTTTAAGAAACAGGGACCCACCGACAGCATAATCTATTACCGAGCTGAGCTGGAATAAGAATCTTGACATTCCCTTGCTCCTAACGATGTTAATATAATATATTAACATATAAAGTTAATATATTGTTGGTGCAACTGCATTGCATCACTTCCCACGGCCTTTGACATTCCCTTGCTACTAACGATGTTAATATAATATACCGGTATATTTGTCGATTTATCTTCTTAACTTATATAGAGCTGATAATTTCTCTCCTAAACTTTAATTTTAATTGATTACCCCCTTGAACTTTTATAATTAGCTAATTTCCCACTTAAACTATAATTTTAACCGATTACTCCCCTTGAATTTTTATAAATAGTCAGTTTCCCCTTGTTGTTAGATTTTAAAAAATTTTCATCCAAATTTTCGTCAATCTTTATCACTGAAACAATACATGACAACTGTATGAGGGCAAAAAGGATGAAAAATTGAATGAATTTTTTTTTAAAATCTAATGCCAAGGGGGAGCTATTTATAAAAGTTCAAGGGGGTAATTGGCTAAAATTCAAGTTCAAGGGGAAATTGGCTAATTAAAAAAGTTCAAGGGGGTAATCGGCTAAAATGAAAGTTCATGAGGAAAATTGGCAGCTGCATACAAATTCAGGAGGCAAATCAACAAACACCTCATAATATACCTTTCATTGCATATTGTAGTCTCATATATGGATCTTTGCCTACAATTAAACTTGGGAAAATGGGATATATTGTTGGTGCAACTGCAGTGCATTACTTCCCACGGCCTTTGACATTCCCTTGCTCCTCGAGATGTTAATATAATATACCTTTCATTGCATGTTGTGTCTCATATATGGGTCTTTGCCTACAATTAAGCATGGGAAAATGGGGGCTAATGGTTCACAAACTAGTCTAACATTAGCTGTCACGTTGTTTATATAATGGATATCTTTGCAACCAATGCCTTGCCCTCTTCGTCAAACTATCAAAAAAATTAATAAAATAACGAGGATATGACGTCCAAGCAGGCTAGACACAACCTCCTTGACATGATTATGTCTTACTTTCTCGATCGCCATTAATCAATCCAATGATCCATCTTCTTCATCGTCCTCCTAGTCGTCGTGATGAATCTGCGTAAACCTAAAAGCGCACTAATTGTTATTGTGATGCTGATTTTATACAGAGAGAATCCATTAACATCAGCTGTGAATTTTGTTACATCTTCTTCAGAAGTTGATGAATACTACCCAGAAGAAAGAGACGCGCTGTTGAAGCTGAGAGATTCCGTAAGCTCGAACTCCAATTTGCATGGGAACTGGAGCGGTCCGCCGTGCATCAACAACAGCAGCAGATGGGCTGGTATTGCTTGTTCAAAGGGGCACGTTGTTCACATTGCCCTCCAAGGAATCCAGCTGGCAGGTTTTCTTCCACCCGCATTTCTACATAACATAACTTTGTTGAGCAAACTTACCCTTTCAAACAATACTCTCTCCGGCCCTCTTCCAAATCTCTCAAATCTGGTTTACTTGGAAGATGTGCTTCTGTCTTACAATTACTTCTGGGGTTCAATTCCCTTGGAGTATACTGAATTGCCTAACCTCAGAGTGCTTGAGTTGCAAGACAACTTTTTGGATGGCAAAATTCCACCTTTTGGCCAGCCCACGCTGAGAGGATTCAATGTTTCTTATAATCATCTCGTGGGTCCAATTCCTCAAACGGGTGTGCTGCAAAAATTCCCAATAAGCTCCTACTCTCATAACTCAAATCTTTGTGGAATTCCTTTGGAGACACCATGTCCACTAGTTCCACCTCCATCTCCATCTCCGGCCGTCATTGCGCCATCTCCTTCCTCAAATATTATTCCACCCAAGAACAAGAACAATCTCGAAGTGTGGAGTGTTGCTGTGATTGCCACTGCAGCTGCGCTCGTTCCATTTATCGTCATATTTGTTTTCTTATGTTATTGCGGGAAGATGCAAACAAAAGAAGCGGCAAAGGAGGAACAGGCAGGTATATATGTACCACTTAACCAACACCTTATAATGTTCTGTGATACTACCCTATATGTGTGTGTGAGTATATATAACGATTATTGGTATCTAATGCACATTAGTTGATTAAAACCTTAATGAAATGGAATTTATCACATGAAACTGAACTGATGAACTGCTTTTCACAACTATATATATGTATGTATGTATCTATAGTACTAGTAGCTCTGCATTAAGTTAAATTTTTCTGTCTTTTGTCCCGAGCAATAGGAGATGGTTCGTCAGGGTGGGTAGAAAAGAAAATGCCACATTTGGAGAGGTTGGGGGATCCTGAAAGGAGGGTTGAGTTAGATTCTTTTGACAAGGAGATGCCAGCAGCTTTTGACCTGGATGATTTACTAAGGGCATCTGCACAAGTGTTAGGCAAGGGGAAACTTGGCTCTACATACAAAGTAGCACTAGAATCGGGTCTTGTTGTCATCGTGAAGAGACTTAAAAACATGAATGAGTTGAGCAAAAAGGAATTTACCCAGCAGATGCAATTGCTAGGAAATATGAGGCATGAAAACCTTATACAGATTCTCTCTTTTTACTATTCCAAGGAGGAGAAGCTGGTCATCTCTAAGTTTGTCTCTGGCGGCCGCACTTTGTTTCAACTCTTACATGGTCAGTTTTTAACTTTTTATTCTTTCCCATGAAAATCACAATTATTTAAGCATCATCTGGTTGCTTATAATTATAACTTAATTGTGAAACTGAGTTATGTTAACTTGATTCATGCATGCACGTGTGCGTGTCTATATATATATATATATATATATATAATTGCTAGAGGACAGAGGAGTAGGAAGAGTACCTTTGGATTGGGCAACAAGACTGTCCATAATCAAAGACATAGCACAGGGTCTCACATTCCTTCACCAATCCTTGCCTTCCCAAAAGGTCCCTCATGCCAACCTCAATTCGTCTAATGTACTCGTCATCCAACGAAGAAACAGCCAAATCTACGATTTGAAGCTTACAGATTTCGGATTCTTACCACTCCTGCCCTCGCGAAAGTCCTCCGAGGATTTAGCCATCAGCAAGTCACCAGAGTTTGCTCAAGGGAAGAAGTTGTCACAGAAAGCCGATGTCTATTGCTTTGGTATAATCCTACTGGAGGTTGTTACTGGCAGGATCCCGGGTGAAGTTTCTCCGGGAAATGATGAAACCTTCGATGATCTTTCTGATTGGGTTAGAATGGTGGTGAACAGTGATTGGTCTACTGATATTCTGGATGTAGAGATACTGGCGGCAAAGGATGACCACGATGACATGTTGAAGCTGACACAGATTGCGCTAGACTGTACAGACATGACACCAGAGAAGAGGCCTAAGATGGTTCAAGTATTGAAAAGAATACAAGAGATTAATTCACTCAAGATCCACGAAATGACATGCAGAGAATAATGAATGTATTATTTGATTTTCATAGCTATTACTATTCCAATCTTAAAGATTTTGAAAGAGTTACGCTCTGCTGCATCAAGTGTGTTCCATCCAAATGTGTAACAACTATAACAAACCACAACATAAATGAATCGAGTCCTGTACACTACACTAGCTAATTAAGGCGGACAAGTTTGAGCTTTTCGATTATTTATTCGTACCTTTAATGGTTTCAATTCTAGCAATTACACAGCCTATTTATTTTGCAAATGAATTTTCTTAACACTTGTCTCACGTTTTAACTTTTTTTTTCTTCAGAAGAAGTACGATATTCATTTATTTGGAATAAGTCGTACAAAACAAAAGAAATGTTAGGACCCGTCCATAATTTTTCACGTTTCGTCTTTAGTGGTCTTAATTTGTGAGCCACTGGGACCCACAATGAAATTTGGTCCCCTTGCTTTCCCCCCTTTGTCCCGTGACACCTCCCCTTCCCCTTTCTTTTCTGTCATTTCTCTCTCCCTCTCTAACTCTCACTTCTCTCTACACTCTCTCCTTCTCTTCCTCTCGGCCCTCTCTGGAACAACCCTCCCCGAGGGCTTTTCACACAAATAAACAACACAATAACGACAACAACAACCCCACCATCACCCCTGTGAACTTATAATTGAATGAGGACCCTCCAAACCCTTCCAACTCGCTACATAGTGTTCACCACTATTCACCGAGTTTTCCGACTAGTTCTCACCTTCTTCGGTGAAGGTAAGCCTCAAAACTTGTCCAAAACTTGTAGATTGTGTCTTGGTGTGTGTTTGGAAGTAGTTTTGAGAAGTTTTGGTGATGTTTGGATGTAGGAAACTCAAGGGGAAAGCTTCCCCAGTTTTTTGGCGAGGATTTCACTTTTGATCCATTTTTTCAGCCAAACCATGACGAGTTAGCCATTGAGAAAGGTACCATTCTCTTTGTCTCATCGAGAAGTATGATTTTTATTTTTGAATCATTCAATTTCGTTGAGTATTGAAGAAGTTATGAGCGTTTAAAGTTTACCTAGTTTTCTTGTGGACCAGTCACCTTCCAGGCCATTTTCCAGCCATCTCCACCAACCATTGGGCTTCCAAATGGTATAATCTTATTCTACACTTTCCTGTCTTCATTTTGATATATTATGGGTCAAATTTGATTAAGAAAAAATGAAGTTACAAAGCTTTGAAATTTGCCTAAACTTTCGGCCAAAAATTCCAGTTTCCGATGAGCTCCGGCGGCTTGACTCGACTTGGCTCGGCTATGCTCGGATGAGTCAGCCATTGACTTCTCGGTCAGCGTTGACCGTTGACTTGTCAACGTTGGCTTTTGGTTGACTTTTTTTGGGTTTCGGCCGGAACCACTTCTAGACTAATTTCGACGTCCTGATTTCCAAATCCGCGCTCAATTTTCCCAAATTCAATTGTTTTTGTAGAGTTTTACTAATTGGTCTTTTTATATGCTTAGGTGCGTTTGTTAGTGGCAACCGTGTCCTCTCTAGTTCGAACGACTCTTCAGTGACGGAGTATCTGTGAGTGGACCCCTTCCAAAATGCATGTTTTTATTACTAGAAATGCATACATGAAAAACATGATTTTATGACTACGTTTTATGAAACGTTTATTGAGTTATCGGATTTACGCTTTATGAAATATCATGCTTTATCGAATTTATGTCCTTTGAAATATTTATGAATATATATATTTATGAACATGGTTTATGATGATGATTTGAGCTAGAACGCTCCTATAGATTTATGATATGATGTTTGAGCTATTGAGCTCCGATGGTATATATTTTGGAAAGATTATGTTTATGATTTTCTGTGCTTACTTAGCGGATATTCACACAATGTGCCTTTGGGCGGGCGATGTAGTGCCTTCGGGGGATGATGTATGTGCCTTCGGGCGATTATGATACCACTACTAAGCACACTATATATAATATATATGTTTTACGAAGGTTTTATGGCATGCTAGAGTTTTCGGAAAACCTACTACTTATTATGCTATATGAGTTTTCTAAAATTTGGGGGTTAGTATGTTCGAAGAGTAATGGCTTTAGTATTACTTATATATAAACATGATCCACTCATTTTTGCTCCCCCTTCAGAACCTAGGAATAAGGCATACAATCCAAGCTACGAGGCATTCTCATATCAGTGAAATTGTGTCGTTCTCTCTGCGTAGGATATCTCTTGTAATCGCACTTTCTAATATCCCTTCCGCTTGTATTTCGAATTAGTAATATGCTCTGAACATGTTCATGCATTATCACTTTTTAAATGTTGACAGTTGAATATTCTCATTTGGTTAGTGACTTGTACCTTATTACTATTATTTATTTAAGGTTTGTATTTTGATATTACATTGTGTTGTTATGCACGAAAATTATATGCATGTTTTACATGTTCTCGGCATATGCATTCATGAAATGGCTTGTGTCACCCTCGGGTGTCGGCCAACACATGGCCATCCCGTTGTCATTCGGACACCGAGATTGGGGCGTGTCAGATTGGTATCAGAGCTTAGTTAATTCAGAGCATACTTAGGATTTTCTTTTACTGTAGTAGTTCGGCTTTGATATCATTTGGATGTCAGTGCTTCTGTATTTGGTTTCTTTCAGCGCAGCTGTGCAAACCTTATTCTGTTTAAAGTACAAAAATTCGTGTTGGGATTATGCCTCAAAGGTGACGAAATGGAATGATTGACGACTTTCAATAACGGACCGATACTTTGCAACTTGCATTCCCTAGGAATGACGGGCAGAGTCGGATTTACATTGAAGTGACGTGAAATAGAAAAATCTCAGTGAGAGGAAGTCTGGTTAAGACCAGCTGAAGATCTGAAACGAGGATGATACTCTGCAACTTGCGTTCCCTAGGAATGGAGGGCATAGTCGTATCTATATGGAGATTGCTAAAAACATTTGAAGTTCGTGTGGAGAAAGTGAGTGTTAGTTTGGTTGGACCGAATCAATGTCGCATCATTTGCGTTCCCTAGGAATGGAGGGCATAGTCGCATCATTTGTATGCGAAGTTTAGCAAGTGTTAGTTTGGTTGGACCGAATCAATGTCCTCGAGCTTGTTGTTTATGCTGAGGGAATTCGTGTGGACCCTCAAAAGATTTCTCGGTGATTGCATTTCCTAAGAAGTGGACGAATGCTCCAGCGACATTCATGAACTTAACCGACCAGTTATTCCACCCATATTTTGACAGATTCGTGATTTTCTTATTGATAACCTTCTTGTTTACTCCAATAACGAGGTCAAGTTCACTAAATATCGACAGTCAGCTTTACACCAAAGTTTTCAAACGTTGATTTTGTTTAGATTAGATACTTTTCGTGGGAGACTATTGTAGTAAACACTATTCTTATCAATTTCCAAAAAGGTTGCGACTGTTGAAAATTGAAAATCCTCACAAGGTGTTGTGAAATACAAAATATCTTTGGTCTTGTCAATTTCTATCGGCAATTCTTAACGATTCTTTGAGCATAGCCCTATTTCCTTTTTGGCTAAGAAACAAGTCGATTTTCTTTGAGATGTTGAAGGTGAATGAAGTTTTTAACAACTGAAGTATTGTCTCACCTGATCGTTGTTCTTACACTCTTCGATGACATCGATAAATTTCAAATTCTACGGTGATGTTTTATTAAATGTTTAGCTGCATACTGATACAACATGACTGAGTAATGCATGTGCCTCTTGACGGTTGAGACCGCATGAAGTGAACCATCCTATCTACGACCTTGAGCCAATGGTTACCATCTTACTAGAAAACATAATGACACCCTTTCTTTGTAGAAATTTATGTGGGAAGAAAGTTGGGAACATAACTTTTTGGAGTTTAGAACATCGTCTTACTCATGCTCCCGTCCTTGTTTTTCTTGATGTTGGTGGTGAGTTTTAAGTCTCTTGTTTTGCATCCTTGTCACGTTTGGGGTTGTTTTCTGATGTAGCATGGGAAAGTTATTGCCTATGCTCCCAGACATCTCAAACCTCACGGAGAGAATTATCCTATTCATGACATAGAGCTGGTAACAATTTCCCTTGCTATAAAATATGGTGACGTTTTCTCTACAACAAGAAGTGTTGCATCATTTATGACCAAAGAAGTGGTAGTGTGTTTTCACCCAGAAGGTGTTGAGCTTGAGACAGAAGAGGTGGATGGAACTATCGGTGATTTTGATTGCACTTTGAGTATCATCTTCGTTAGGCAAATGTCGTAGCTGATGCTCTTAGTAAGAAATCCAATGGAAAACTTACCTCCCTCCGAGCTATCCATGTCCCATTATTGTTGGCCTACTTTTAAGTCAAAATTGTATCAGTAGATTTCCTAATGAGTTTGATCAGTAATGGGCGAGTTTGAAGGAGCAAGTGTCGGATGACATGAGACGAGATTTGAAAGTCCGAGGAGTTGGAACTCTGTTGATAAGAAACAAATTGTTTTTGCCTAAAGGTAATGAAGTTGTGAAAAAGGAAATTCTTGATGAGGCTCACATTTCAGCATATGCTATGCATGCTGGTAGTACTAAATTGTACCACTGTTTTCGTCTACTTTATTACTGGTATTGTATGAATGGGATATCGCTGAATATGTGAGGAAATGTCTGATTTACTGGTAAATGGAAGCAGAGAGACGAAAGCCATCGACCTTATCTCAATTTCATTATATTCCTATTTGAAGGTGGGAAAAAATTTCCATGGTCGTCATTTTTAGGTTGTTGAGGACCCATTGGGGATGTGAATGGAAAAGGGTGAATGTCACCATAGATTTCCTGTATAAACCACCTTGTACACATGGAGACTATGATGACGTTTCGGTATTTGTTGATCAACTCACTCAACATATTATCTACCAGTCCGTGAAGACTATACTTTCGACTGCTTGGCATAATTCTTCATTCTAGACTTCATTAGACTGACGTCTCGATTAACATCGATTTCAACCGTAATCCCAAATTCACCTCCTGGTACTGGAAGACATTCTAGTCAACTTTGGGTTCGTGTTTACCCTACAACACTTTGTATCATTTCTAAAGCAAGTATACTGTTTCGGAAAACCACTAAGGTTCGAAAGTTTTAGCTGAGACGATGAGTCATTCAATCACCCATTAACACCCTATTGAGCGAATCATTACCACTAGTGATTGAATATCCCTGAGGTTATCGTTGTCACAAGTTGTTGTGAATATTGGAATGGGAAAAAATCTAAGTTCCCGCCTATCAAATTACTTTAGACTACCAATCAAGTCGAGTTCGCGCTCAACCATCTCGACTTGCCACCATAGAATCAAGTTAGGTATTCACATTTGTTCTTGCTTCAAAAGTTACACATTCAATCCAGTTATCTTGTACTCTAGATTTGATGGACTTTATTTGACCCTTAAATTCTTGAGTGTTCTTTTAGCCTTCTCGATAGCCTTTTGCTAAATCCGAGAGAAATTTTCAATGAATTAGCTTGCTTAGGCTTTGTGAATCACATTGTTCAGTTATAGGGTGTGCCGTCACTATTGTACCTCATCGGGATGCGTGTTTCACTTTTAAGTCTTGTGAAGCCTTCTTGAAGGCCATGGGTACTAAATTGTTGTCAAGTACCACATTTTATTCTTAAACTGTTGTCTAAACGAACTATCCAGACCTTGGAGGACGAGTTATGTTCATCCGTTCTATGGTTTCAACATGATTAGAAGTTGCACCGATCTCGATTGGAGTTGTTTACGACGACAATTATTATTTTTGGTTTAGGTATGGCACTATTTAAGACATGGTAGGAGAAATTCTACAAGCAACACTTGTTAGACAGAAGAGTATTACGAACTGGTATTCGAAGGATCGAAATTTCGATATGGGAAACTGTATGCTTCAGATGATGTCGCCTTGGAGTTTAGACAAAATGGTAATTTTACACCCTCAGAATTTACTACTTATGTATCGAGACAACAATGAGTTGTCGATATTGGAGGCTGTAGACTTTAATATTGATGGCTTATTCGTTGAGTTAGCTAAGCAAGTGGGCAAGTAGGCCGTATACATGAAGTGAGACAGGACATGAGTTCTGGAGATGAGCGAATGGAAATCATCGACCATCAGGATAAAGTGATGAGAAACAAAGTCATTCTGTTGGTAAAGGTGTTGTGGAGGAACCACACAGTTAAGGAAACGACGTGGGAAACAGAAGAACTGATGCGAAATCAATATTCGTACCTGTTTACTTGAGGTAGTAAATTTTGAGGACGAAATTTTTCTTAAGGGGGTAGATTGTTAGGACCCGTCCATAATTTTTCACGTTTCGTCTTTAGTGGCCTTAATTTGTGAGCCACTAGGACCCACAATGAAATTTGGTCCCCTTGCTTTTCCCCCTTTGTCCCGTGACACCCCCTTCCCCTTTCTTTTCTGTCATTTCTCTCTCACTCTCAAACTCTCACTTCTCTCTACACTTTCTCCCTCTCTTCCTCTTGGCCCTCTCTGGAACAACCTTCCCCGAGGGCTTTTCACACAAACAAACAACACAACAACGACAACAATAACCCCACCATTACCCCTGTGAACTCAAAATCGAAAGAGGACCCTGCAAATCCTTCCTAACTCGCTGCACAGTGTTCACCATTGTTCACCGAGTTTTTCGACGAGTTCTCACCTTCTCGGGCAAAGGTAACCCTCGAAACTTGTCCAGAACTTATAGATCGTGTCTTGGTGTGTGTTTGGAAGTAATTTTTTGAAGCTTTGGTGATGTTTGGACATAGGAAACTCACGGGGAAAGCTTCCCCAGTTTTCTGGCGAGGACCACCACTTTCGAACCATTTTTCGGCCAAACCACGGCGATTTAGCAGTTGAGAAATGTACTATTCTCTTTGTCTCATCGAGAAGTATGATTTGTGTGTTTGAATCACTCGATTTCGTTGAGTATTGAAGAGGTTATGAACGTTTAAAGTTTACCCAGTTTCTAGCAAGTTTCCCCAGTTTTCCCGTGGACTAGTCACCTTGCAGACCATTTTCTGGCCATCTTCGGCAACCATTGGGCTTCCAAATGGTAAAATCTTGTTATACACTTTTCTATCTTCATTTTGATATATTATGGGTCGAATTTGGTTAAGAAACAACGAAGTTACGAAGCTTCGAAATTTGCCTAAACTTTCAGCCAAAAATTCCAGTTTTCGGTGAGCTTCAACAGCTTGACTAGGCTTGGCTTGGCTCGGCTCGGCTCAGATGAGTCAGCCACTGACTTCTCGGTCACCGTTGACCGTGGACCAATCAACGTTGACTTTTGGTTGACTTTTTTTAGGTTTCAGCCGGAACCCCTTCTAGACTAATTTCGACGTCCTGATTTCTAAATTCGTGCTCCGTTTTCCCAAATTCAATCGTTTTAGTAGAGTTTTACTAATTTGTCCTTTTATATGCTTAGGTGCGTTTGTTAGTGGGAACCCTGTCCTCTCTAGTCTAAACGACTTTTCGGTGAATGAGTATCTGTGAGTGGAGCCCTTCCAAAATGCATGTTTTTATTACTAGAAATGCATACATGAAAAGTATGATTTTATGACTACGTTTTATGAAACGTTTATTGAGTTATCGGATTATATACTTATGAACATAGTTTATGATGATAATTTGAGCTAGAACGCTCCTATGGATTTATGATATGATGTTTAAGCTATTGAGCTCCGATGGTATATATTTTGGAAAGATTATGTTAATGATTTTTTATGCTTACTTAGCGGACATTCACACAATGTGCCTTTGGGAGGGTGATGTAGTGGCTTCGGGTTGATGATATATGTGCATTCAGGCGGGCAATGTAGTGCCTTCGGGCAGATGATGTATGTGCCTTCGGGCAGGCGATGGATGTGCCTTTGGGTGATTTTGATACCACTACTAAGCACACTATATATCATATATATGTTTTACGAAGGTTTTATGGCATGTTAGAGTTTTCAGAAAACCTACTACTTATTATGCTATATATGAGTTTTCTAAAATTTGGGGGTTAGTACTTTGAAGAGTAATGGCTTTAGTATTACTTATATATAAACTTGATCTACTCATGTTTTGTTTTGCTCCCCTTTCAGGACCTAGGAACGAGGCATACGATTCGAGCTCCGAGGCATTCCCATATCAGTGAAATTATGTCAGTCTCTCTGCGTAGGGCTTCTCTTGTAATCACACTTTCTAATATCCCTTTCGCTCTTATTTCGAATTAGTAGTATGCTCTAAATATGTTCATGCATTATTACCTTTTAAATGTTGGGAGTTGAATATTCTTATTTTGTTAGTGACATGTACCTTATTACTATTATTTTGTTAAGGTTTGTATTTTGATACTACATTGCGTTGTTACGCGCGAAAATTATATGCATGTTTTACATGTTCTTGGCATATGCATTCATGAAATGGCTTGCGTCACCCTCAGGTGTCGGCCATCATGTGGCCATCCCATTGTCTTTTGGACAACGGGATTGGGACGTGTCAGGATAGGGTGCTAATAATGGGCCTTAATAAAAACCTTGCCGGGGTTTTCAACCCGGTTGAAGGGAAAAAGAGTGTTCTGTACCATATCAAATACTAATACTATTCTCAAGAAAAATATCAGAAATTACATTAGGTGGTTCTTCAAACCAAGAAATTTGACTACTTAAAGTTAAGCCCAATCGTGCCAATTTGTGTGCTGCCTTGTTCGTCACTCGTAGACCAAACATAACTTTCCATTGAGAAAACGAAGCCAA
Source organism: Aronia arbutifolia (assembly GCA_025448175.1). Classification (NCBI taxonomy): domain Eukaryota; kingdom Viridiplantae; phylum Streptophyta; class Magnoliopsida; order Rosales; family Rosaceae; genus Aronia; species Aronia arbutifolia. Next base: position 20,144,396 of record JAOEHR010000045.1, read on the forward strand.
CATATGTTTAGCATCATGAATAACATGCCCAAACTCACCATTCAAATTTGTTGTCTCGGCTTGTAATGCATTAATCACTACTGCTGCATCACCTTGTATCTCAACAGCATGAGACGTCACCATCTGTGCAAAAAAGACAGCAGCTTTTGCTACCATAATCTTTGCGTTCTGTGCAGAAAGAACCCCCCGCAAATTTGAAGCCATGGCTGCCAAAAAAATCCCCCGGTCGTCTCGGATTATAACACCAATCCCTCCGATCCCATCCTGCTCATTCCATGCACCATCAAAGTTACATTTAAGCCAACCTAATTCAGGTTTTTTCCATGGCTGTGGAACGGAAATCTTGCTGCCCTTCTTTACTTCATGCCATTTTCTATACTCTTGGAGCCATGCTTGAGTTCGACAATGGATATCCACTTGGTTCATCGCCTTACCCATCCACAGAAATGAGTTTCGTTCCTTCCAGATGCTCCAAATCAACAACAAAGCAAGATCAAAACTTTGCTTCGAAAGTTCTCCCACCATTTGAATCATCCAGCTTTGGAATCCTCCACTTCCCATGCCTCCTGTTCTCAAGCTCAAAGGACTCGAAAACCAAATAGAGACCAACCTTGGGCACTCAAGTAACACATGTTCAACCGTTTTCCTCTCACATTTGCAAAAAATACAAGTCGCAGCGGTGATAACTTTCCTCTTTTGCAAGTTTGATCGAGTCGGTAAAGCATTCATACAACATCGGCAAACACAAATATTTACTTTCGTAGGCATACAAGCTTTCCAAAGAGCCTTCCGCAGCCATTTAACCCCTACATCCATTGTAGAACTTGCAAGTCCCGTTCCATAGTCCTCACCGCTTGAACGAGCCACATGATAAGCAGACTTCGTTGTGAAAGTACTGTTGAACAATAAAAATACATGACATATAAAAAATAGAGTCCATACAAATTGGGCCAAACTACAAGGCAAAAACAAA
>JAOEHR010000056.1:129992-141180 GCA_025448175.1 Aronia arbutifolia
GGTGGAGATGCATGTATTATTATATATGCATTAAATAATATAAAATATTACTCTATATGAATTAAATAATTTAATATTTTGTTCGGTAATTATCCTGTTTTTTACTTCGACACTGCACCAAACATTTAACTAAGTTAGTCTATTATAAACCAGTCAAACTTAGTTCTTGAAGTTAGTCTAGTTCGAATGTTCGTGATGTCTCATAGCAGCGCTTATTTGCCAAAGGGCCGTCGTTTTTTGCAAGTTCACCAAAAAGTGATGCAAGGTTTTATCCTTGTGATCGTTATCTTTATATTTGGTTGGACTTTCTTTTGTAAGGTAAGTTTGTATTGTCTTTTTTCTTATGTTTGTAATCATATTGTCTTCCAGATTAATAATGTTTTTCGCTTTATTTGATAAATGAAATACTTATCTTAAAATAAAAGATAGTGCTATTTTTACCATTTTTTTTTTTTGGCATGATAAAACAAATTCTAAATAAAATATAAAATTCCTTAATTAATAGATAGAATCTGAATCTCTATAAAACCAGCCAGATGTATTGTGTGGCTCTAAGGAATCAGCACCTTTACCCAAACGAAAAACTCAATTTATGTAATGAAGATCCCAGTCACATTACAAAATGAACAAGTGTGGAACACGTGTGCCTAAAATACCCCCATGAGATGGAGAGATTTTTCAGTGTGATGGGAACATGAGGTGGTATCCCACATGTCATTATACAAATGGTGGGATATGTGTGTTAAAAAGTTAATAACTTAAAAAATACAAATTTTCACCACTTATATAAAAATACATGGTGTACCATTCGTGTTCCGGAGGGATTTTTCATTGTGACCGGTACACGGGATGGTACATCATATGTCACTAAGTAAATGGTGAGATATGTATGCTAAAAAGTTAATAACTTAAAAAATAAAAAATTTCACAATTTCTATTAAAACACGTAATGTATCACTTATATTCCCATCACAATTAAAACTTTCTCCTTTGTTCCGGTCACGTGGAAAAAATTTTCCATGAGATGATGTTTGAGTTTGACCAAACTCTTTATAGAGGCTAAGCAAACAGTCAAAGACCATATAGTGGGCCGTCAAAGGTCATATATTGGACCGACGGAGGAGCTCCGCTGAATATAAAAAGCCACTCTCGCATGAGTCCTTGGAGCCAAAAACCAAAACAGAACAATCTCATCCAATCGTCAGTCAAATTCAACGGCACGATGGCCAGCACTCCGACTGTCGACGCCAGAAGCGGCTTCTGCAGTTCCAATTCGGTATTCTACAGCAAGCGCAGGCCCATACCACTCCCGCCCAACGACTCCCTCGACATCACAACCTTCATTTCCTCTCAGGCCCACCGTGGCATCGTGGCCTTCATCGACGGCTCCACCGGCCAACAACTCACCTACAGTCAATTATGGGATGCCGTCCGTTCAGTTGCCTCTTCGCTTTCCGACATGGGCATCCGAAAGGGCCACGTCGTCCTCCTCCTGTCCCCGAACTCCATCTTCTTCCCGGTCGTCTGCCTGGCCGTGATGTCGCTGGGCGCGATCATTACAACCACCAACCCCCTCAACACTACTCGAGAAATCGCCAAGCAAATCGCCGATTCCAAACCTGTGCTCGCCTTCACTACTCGCCAGCTCATCCCCAAACTCGCCGGTCCAAATCCTCTCCCCATCGTCCTAATCGATGACGAAATTGATGCACCCATTGATAATAAAAGTATTGTGAATACCTTGGGAAAGATGATGTCGAATAAAAAACATGATGGGTTGAAATCGAGGGAAGCGATCATCCAGGACGACACGGCGACGCTGCTTTACTCGTCGGGCACGACGGGGGCGAGTAAAGGCGTGGTGTCGTCTCACAGGAATCTGATAGCGATGGTCCAGACCGTTATCGGCCGGTTCTATTCGGACGATAACCACCACCAAACGTTCCTCTGCACGGTTCCCATGTTCCACATCTATGGTTTGGTGGCGTTCGCGACGGGCCTACTTGCCTCCGGATCGACGATTGTCGTGCTCTCTAAGTTCGAGATGCATGACATGCTTTTGTCCATCCAGAGGAACCGTGTCAGCTATCTGCCGCTGGTGCCTCCCATACTGGTGGCGCTGATTAACGCCGCCGACCAGGTGAAGGGCAAGTACGATCTGAGTTCGTTGAGGTGGGTGTTATCGGGTGGGGCCCCGCTGAGCAAGGAAGTGATCGAGGGATTCTTGGAGAAGTATCCGATGGTGACGATTCTTCAGGGTTACGGATTGACGGAATCGACAGGAGTCGGAGCGTCAACGGATTCGCTGGAGGAGAGTCGCAAGTACGGTACGGCGGGGCTGTTGTCGGCGAGCATGGAAGCTATGATTGTGGATCCGGACAGCGGTCATCCACTAGCGGCGAATAAGACGGGAGAGCTCTGGCTCAAAGGTCCCACGATCATGAAAGGTTTGTCTACGCTTTCAATCCATTTAGCTTACTAACTTTTCCGATGAAAGACAATTCTTTACTAGTTGTTTGTTTACGTCCGCTGGCACATTTTTCTTTTTCTTTTGGTGTTTTTTTTGTCAATATTTTTATTTTGTTGTTTATTTGAATGGTAACGTGACTAATGCTACTAATAAGTGAAAGACCCTCAATTTAAACTATATTTTGTAATTTTATAACATGATTGTTGTGTTTATTTTTTTATTAGTGGCTCATCACATAATTTACAAATATAGTAAAAAAATATAGTTTCATTAACATTACTTACTAATAATGCGAATGGTTGATGATGATCCAGAAATGTTAATACAATTGTAATTAAATCACTCCGGTAGTGGATGATGATGCTACAAAAATAATAGAATTGTATATTTGCATGATGTTTTGTAAATTGAATATTATTGTACGTGAATTTGGAAAGAGTTGAATATATAACTGATAATGTCTGTTTTAACTTTTCAAGAGGTTGATATTTGTTAATAAATTTGTGAATTAGTTTATGATATATTGTTGGGTACAACTGTATTTTCAGGATATTTTAGTAACGCCGAAGCGACTGCATCGACACTTGATTCAAGAGGGTGGTTGAGAACCGGAGACCTGTGCTACATCGATGAGGACGGATTTATTTTTGTAGTGGATAGGTTGAAGGAGCTCATTAAATATAAAGGATATCAGGTGAGTATCCCTCACACACGTGGCACAATGATATTCGTCAACTTGCTGTATATATTATTGGAAGAGAAACAAAAAAACCATTTATTTTGTTATCAGGTGCCCCCTGCGGAACTGGAGGCTTTGCTTCTCACGCACCCTGAAATTGCTGATGCCGCTGTTATACCGTAAGCCCATGCACCCCTTCATTAGCTCTCCATTTTTCCCTAATAATTGATTCATCTCCACGGATGCTGCAATAGTTTATGACAAAGTAATAACGATCAGCTGTTTTCTTTCCAGTATTTGGTGATTAATGTGTACATGTATGTATTATGGTTGTCAGATTTCCAGATGAAAAGGTTGGCCAGTATCCAATGGCATATGTGGTAAGAAATGCCGGAAGCAGTTTAACGGAGAGCGGAGTGGAGGAGTTTGTGGGCAAGCAGGTGGCTCCGTACAAGAGAATTAGGAGGGTGGCATTTATAGATTCCGTGCCTAAGAATCCATCTGGCAAGATTCTCAGGAAGGATCTCATTCAGCTTGCAGCTTCTTCTTCTTCGTCTAAACTTTGAGCACTTGTAGTACTAGTGCTACATTTACTAATAACTTGAGATTGAAATAGTGGTTGTACTTATAACAATATCAGTTCAGTCAAATTCTCGGCCTAGTTAGTAAGTTCGAGAGGTTATTGAAAGACAGTTGGAATTCCACAATAAAATCAATGGCAAAGTAGCCATACTTCTTATAAGCACATGTAATATCCCTCATTTTCCTTAAGCTCGAGGATTCTCGAGAAGGTGTCAACAAAAATTCCAATTACTTTTCACTCCTTTTCAATGGAGATTGTGAGCTTTTAAGGACTGAATATAGTGGAATCATCTGAGTTTAAAAGCTTGTGTCCATTTGAATTTGGTGAAATAGTCATGGTGCAAGAGATTTTTGTTTTGCACCCTCTTCCTAGTCCCATATAATTCAATCACTTATAATATTTTCATGAAGCATTGAATCTAAATGACAAATTATATGAGATTTATAAATTTTTGGAAAATTTATAGCGGTCTTAACGTACGGTTCAATGGCAACCTGCAAAGTCCAATCCTCCCAATTCAAACTACCATCTCTCCCCGGAATAGATGTTTTTATTCATCGTTACAGTCATAGCCTCCGAATGATCGTGCGTGGGTGTGGGGGAATTGTTGTAGGAGTTTATGTGTTAGTTTTCAGATTGGGCTTTGGAAGGAGGGTTTGATTTTGTTTTGGTGATTGCAAAATTAAGATTGGGCTTTAGCATCTATTGTCTATATTCTCTCTGAAAATGGTAATGGATTTGACCCGTTTGGGTCCCTAATTCCCGTCACAACTCGGTCATGTTATAACTTTTGGCATTTTTTCAAAGGAAGTGATTTTCACGCTCTTTTAACTATTTGCACATTTTTATTTTTTTATTTAACCATGAGATCAAACAAAAATAGCAGAGATAAAATTAAAGAGACGTGTGTAGGAAGTTAAAAAGAGCATATTTCTCTTTCCAGTCCTGTAAGAATATAAAGAAGAGAAGTCCAAATTTGGTTTAGGCAGTTCCTTTTAGTATCAAGTGGCAGCCAATGATAGGGAAACATGAAACAAGAAACAAGAGGAGGGCTTCAAGGAAACATCACAAGGGAATGAATGACATCTCAAGGGTAAGGCTCGCTCGGTTAACAATTTGAATACGTACTTACGTGCTTGCTATAGCTGCGTTAAGGTTGCAAGGCAATACATATATATATGTATAAAATATATTATAACGTCATAATTAATTAAGCTAGTGAAAGTTCTTCTCTCTTTCCTTCTTCTTTTGATAATTAAATTTATAAAAATGCTACTCTTATTATTTAGTTGTACCATCATTTGTACAATTTCTCTAAATGATGATACAAATAATGGTACATGTACCACATGCGTTGGCAGACACTATATTTATTAGACAGAGGGTACAACTAGGTGGTACGTGCAACATGACTTAAATTTAGGGAAAATTCTCTTAATTTCATTAATTAGTATACTATATATTACTCTGCAAGATTAATTATATTAATTACAGAAACTGATGACTGATGATGATCTCCAATTCTCCATTTTTCCCTGGTCATATAAGTATATAACCATTGCCTTGTGAAGGAACATACCCAACGCTAATCCTAAAGAACGCAGCGGCAATTTTAACAACGGTTCTGATATCTAAAGTAATTTTACTTCATGCTGCACATCCACACAGTAAAATAGCACTCTGGGGTATATGCATCTGAAATGTCATTGTATTGTTCATAAGTAAAGAAAACATCACTATATCATTAGTAATAGGCCGACAACAGAATATTCTCGGTAGTAACAGAAGAAACCGTATGGTCAACTAACCTTTCCTCCCCTCACTAACGAAATCTTACTATCTTGATCAATCAACTCGCCACACTGATCAGCATCTTCCACGGTAATCACATCAATTTTTTACCTAACCTTCGAAGGCAATGATTACACATTCCACCCTGATCAACAGACCAAATGCAATGGCCAAGACTTTTCCAGATGTACACAATAAGGTTGGGTAGCGCGTGCCCCTCATCTAGTATTACATAGATAATGGAAGAAGCATCCTCCGTTTCTTTTTCCTAGCCAATCTCACTTGCTTTGTAACTTTTATGCACAAAAGCAAGAGCATTGCAATGCATACTAAGACAAAAGCAAGTCGCATATGCCTAAAATATAAAGAAACTGCCGAAAAAACCAGGAAAGCTAGGATTACCAGTTCCCATATTACAAAGAGCACAACATCCACCCTGCATCCACAAGTTGGGGCAAAAAAAGAAATATTAGCATCAATAGTAACATCACAGATATATCAGTATGAAAAATATGCACAAACACAAAACTCCTACATTATCAAAAAGGGTCAGGTCTAACCAAGTTCATTAAGTGCAAAAGAATAGAGAACATCAAGAAAATCAAAGACGAACATAAAAGCAGCACGAGCCTAAATGCAATCACTATCCAAGAGAACCCTAATGACACATCATCATCTTCACAAACTGAATCTTCTAATGATCAGCAAACCAACAGTTGTTACCAGTTAGTTGATTCATTGTTATGTTTAGTTTCAGTCAATACAGTTAGATATTTAGATACTGTTAGCTGAGTTGGACAAGTGTATGTCCAAACCTATTTAAACCTCTCTGTAATCATTATCAATCATATCGAGAAAATCATTTCATTTTTCATTTTCTCTCTTGTTTATCCTTAAAACCTGCTATTTATGGGAAGTTTATTCACCAGAATTCATTATCAATGCATAACGACGAGCTGTGTAAACGTTCCTCTCTGATGCAATAACCAAGTTCAGATGTTGATAAATGAGAGTCTTTCAAGTTTCTTGAATTGAGCAATACATGAAGTTTAAACATGTGTCCGCACGTTCATAGTCTTAGAGTCTCTCTATGTCACATTGTAAATGTTTAGGTGTAATAACACTCTTCTTGAGAATTCCTGGGTGTATTAATATGGATCTTTCCAAATCCATGTACCAATTATCCTATAAAAGAAGGTCTGTGATTTCCTTCTTCTGTGCAAACTGCAAAGCAAAGGTTCACATGGAGTGATTTGAATACACAATTGGGTGATGCAAAGGCGGAAGACCAAAATGAGTCCGAATCTCTTCTTATTGTCCTACATCACTCCCTCAGATGAATCGACAATCTGGGCTCCTGTCCTATGCATCTCCAGGAATCCTGAATTGCAGACAGCCACCCCCAAATTCGAAAAACAGGCACTATAATATACCAAACCAACATATCTTTTCATCATCATTTTGTTTTTCCCTATTTATTTAAAATTCTGTCATCCTACCCCTTCCTCCATTGAACTATTGATTAAATCGAGCTCAAACGACAGGAATTAGGCCTCCAATCGAAGCTAAAGCCTAAAGTTGTGATTAAAAACCTCAACTTAAATAATTAGTAATTATTAAATCTAAACTAGAGGCTAGAGGCTTGAGCCACACTTTAATGTTTCTCCCAAATTGTTAAGCATATAAATCGCATAATCAGAAAGCAAGAGAACAGAAATAAAAGATAATGGAGAAATTAAACAGAAATCGGGAAAGTGGAGGGGAGTGGGTTGAAACCTTGATAAAGTATGATTGAAGGAGGTGGAGGAGAAGAAAGAGACGGAAGCCCATTCATGCTTCGATCGAATCTGATACTCTCGCAACTGCTCCGCCAGATTCGATCGCGTTATCATCTCTTTACCTTTGCCTTTGCCTTTGCCTTGTATGAACCTCTCTTATTATCTTTACACGAGCTCCTCCGAGGTTCTCTGCAACTGCAACAATGGATTCGAACGACGAAACGACGAGTATTCGCTGGTTTTCGTTGCGTCTTCCCAATCCGTGGACCTCCTAGCCCTCGACGTTCAAATTGATCCTTGTGGACTCACTTGAATGGCTCGGTTTTTTAGTATAATTTGGTAAGCCGGGGTTTTCCTAACAAAAATAGCGGTTAAACCGGATCAAATTAAACTGAGCTGTTGAGTTTATTCTATCTTTTTTCAATATTGCAATGGTAAACTAGAACGCTAAGTGCCCTCCATCACAATGGTGGAGAAGGGTTTTGTCTTTGCATCACGGTATAGATTCGAACTCTGTCTGCTTTTTAAACTAACAAATCTATCATTTGACAGAAAAAAACGTAAACTAGAACGAATTGGCAACAACTGGTTTGGAGAAATAAAAAGATGAATACTTATGATGATAAATGATTAAGTGTATGATGAATATGAACAAAATTGCCCCCTGAAAGATTAAAAAGGGTTAAACATAAGGTGGGCTTTTCACCCGGCCTATTTTTACTGCGTTTGGGGTAAAGATGGGCCTTCTTAAGTTCCAAAGGCACAACTCTTGTTGATTGGAAGTTAGTTTGAATTCGAAAAGCCCTAAAATTAGGCTTAAGTAAAGACAGTCCACGCTTGCAGTGGAGCCGAATGAATGACGTACGTACCCACATGGAAACAACGGACAAACCCCCAAACCCCTCCGAGAATCCCCCTAACGACGTCGTCTTCGACGACTCGTCGCCGGAAACCGACCTCACTCCCTCAAGCTCAACTCCTCACGAAAACCACTCGTCGGAAAACCCATCGGCACCTCCACAAACGATCCTCGAAGCCCCCGTTTCGGACTCTCAAGATGACTCCTCCGAGCCCATTCCCGAAGGCGAAGACACCCTTCTCGATCAACAGCACCTCCAAAACCCTATCGAACCGGGCCCAGCTGAACCCGGTCTGCCAGCCAAGAGACGCCGTCGCAGGAAGAAGTTCTTCACGGAGCTCAATGGCTCTCCGTCGTTGGCCAAGAACCGCCGCACCGACCTCAACAAAGACGTCGACGTCGAAGCCCTAATCGCAATATCAGTGGGGTTTCCGGTCGACTCGCTCACGGAGGAGGAAATCGAGGCTAACGTGGTCCCCACCATCGGCGGCGTTGAGCAAGCCAACTATATCGTCGTGAGGAACCACATTCTGGCTCGGTGGAGGTCAAATGTGTCTTCCTGGTTGACCCGGGAGCTAGCGCTGGAGTCGATTCGCTCGGAGCACAAAGGCCTGGTAGATTCAGCTTACGAGTTTCTGGTGGAGCACGGCTACATCAACTTCGGGCTTGCACCGGCGGTGAAAGAAGCAAAATTGAGGTCCTTTGTCGAGGCCGAGAGGGGCAATGTGGTCATTGTGGGGGCTGGCTTGGCGGGTTTGGTGGCTGCGAGACAATTGGTGTTTTTGGGCTTCAAAGTTGCGGTCTTGGAAGGTAGGAGCAGGCCTGGTGGTCGCGTGAAGACGAGGAAGATGGTAGGCGAGCGTGAGGGAGTGGAGGCTGCGGCGGATCTCGGCGGAAGTGTCCTCACTGGAATCAATGGCAACCCGCTCGGAGTTTTAGCTAGGCAACTGGGTTTGCCTCTTCATAAGGTGAGGGATATTTGCCCGCTTTATTTACCAGATGGGAAAGCTGTGAATTCTGAGATGGATTCTAGTATAGAGGCTTCTTTTAATAAGTTGTTAGATAGAGTTTGTAAGCTTAGGCACGCAATGATAGAGGAAGTTAAGTCCGTAGATGTTTCGTTAGGGACTGCATTGGAAGCTTTTCGTCGCGTTTATAGTGTTGCCCAAGACCCGCAGGAGCGGATGCTCTTGGACTGGCATCTTGCTAATTTGGAATATGCAAATGCTTCCTTGATGTCCAATTTGTCCATGGCCTATTGGGATCAGGATGATCCCTATGAGATGGGAGGTGACCATTGTTTTATCCCGGGAGGCAATGAGACTTTTGTGCGGTCCCTTGCAGAGGGCCTTCCAATCTTCTACGAAAGGACTGTGCAAAGTATTCGGTATGGTTCTGATGGGGTTTTGGTTTATGCAAACGGGCAGGAGTTTCGTGGGGACATGGTTCTTTGCACGGTCCCGTTAGGTGTGCTTAAGAAGGGTTCTGTTGAATTTGTCCCTGAGCTTCCACAAAGGAAGAAGGATGCAATTCATAGTTTAGGATTTGGATTGCTGAATAAGGTTGCCATATTGTTCCCTTATAACTTCTGGGGTGGAGATATTGATACTTTTGGGCACTTGACTGAGGATCCGACTATGAGAGGCGAGTTCTTTCTGTTTTATAGCTACTCTTCTGTATCAGGAGGGCCTCTTCTAGTTGCTCTTGTGGCTGGAGATGCTGCAATTAAGTTTGAGTTGATGTCTCCTGTTGAGTCCGTGAATAGGGTGTTGGACATATTAAGGGGTATTTTCAACCCGAAAGGGATTGCTGTTCCGGAACCTATTCAGGCAGTGTGCACTCGGTGGGGGAAGGATGACTTTGCATACGGATCTTATTCATATGTTGCAGTAGGGTCTTCAGGAGATGATTATGATATTCTGGCAGAGAGTATTGGGGATGGGAGAGTGTTCTTTGCTGGAGAGGCCACTAACAAGCAGTATCCGGCAACAATGCACGGAGCTTTTTTGAGTGGGATGAGAGAAGCGGCTAACATACTGAGAGTAGCCAAACTGCGGTCAATTATCCCATCAGAAAAATCAAGTAATGTTGGTGATGAAAAGGACGATTTGAAGAATTTATTTGACACCCCTGACCTAAGATGTGGGAGCTTCTCTGTTTTGTTTGATCCCCGGTCAAATGAGTTTGATTCTGCTAACTCGCTGTTGAGGGTGACATCTGGAGGGGGAAATATGGACGTGGGATCATGTCTCTCTCTTTGCCTATATGGTTTGATTTCGAGGAATCAGGCGAAGAAGTTGAGTGAGGTAGAAGGGGATGGGAACAGGATGAGAATGATAAATGTGGAATTTGGGGTGAGGTTGGTTGGGAGGAAAGGTCTAAGTGGTGCCGGGGAATCTTTAATCAGCTACATTAGGACAGCAAAATCAAAACCCAACGTAGATGGAGGAGTTAAGGTATGAAGAATCCTGGGTGTGTGTTGTGCATAATGGATTGCAGTTGATTGGATCATTGATTTGAGCAGCTGGATGGAATTCATGGGCAACTGAACTGAACTGAACTGATTTGGTTTGGTAGTGATTATTTCTGCCTTGGTTGAGTTGTTGCTTAATTCTGTCCTTGGAAGTGCGAAAGTGATTGTGAGTTATCTATTCTTCATCCTCTCTTACTCACTCATGAATTTAGTTGAAGAAGTATGATTTTTCTTCATTCAGTTTGCGGTATGCTTTTTGTGTGGCTGTTTTGTTTTGCTGCGTTGTTTGCTTCCAATCTCCATGGACCGTAGGGTATAGACTATAAAGGACGGAGGACGAAGTTGATTGATATTAACTATACCAAAACTTGGTGGCTAGGAATTGGATTGGATTGAATTAAAAATAACTAGATTCTAAATTTTGTCCAATCCTACCATTTTGTAAGGATTATGAGGTATAAATTTTCTTCATGATCGATTCATCTGAAGTCCTTGGACTTGGATAAAAAGCCCTCGGATCGAATGTATTGACGGAAACTCACATGGGCAATGGGC